>JAOZGT010000025.1:600000-1020623 GCA_035578325.1 Coelinius sp. EB29 | reverse complement strand
GAGTCCTCCAGCCTAGACCAAGTGGCTCTTAAATCCATCTAGAAGCCTCCAGCCTAGACCAAGTGACTCTTAAATCCACCAAGATGCCTTCAGACTAGAGAAACTGACCCTTGAATCCACCCAGATGCCTTCAGACTAGAGAAACTGACTCTTGAATCCACCAAGAGGCCTCCAGCCTAGAGAAACTGACCCTTGAATCAATCCAGATGCCTTCAGACTAGAGAAACTGACTCTTGAATCCACCAAGAGGCCTCCAGCCTAGACCAAGTGGCTCTTGAATCCACCCAGATGCCTCCAGCCTAGACCAAGTGACTCTTGAATCCACCAAGACGCCTTCAGACTAGACCAAATAACCCTTAATATCCACCAAGAGTCCTCCAGCATTAAATAAATGACTCTTAAACTCACCTAGAAGTCTCTAGTTTGGATAAACTGACTCTTAAATCCACCTAGATTCCCCCAGTCCACATAAAATGACTCTTGAATTCACCTAGAGTGCTCCATCATAGGAGAAATTACTCTTGAATCCACCTAGAGTCCTCCACCTTCTCATTTTTCAATTTTTATTAACTTTATTTGTAAAAAAAAATAATGAATATAGTTGTCCGCACGTTTAAATCTACTGCGCATCGCGCGTTTCTGAGGGGAGTGCGCGCGCCGAAGGAGGCGGACCGAATGCAATCAGCTGACGATTTTTAGAGTTTTAACCATTAAATAATTCAATAATTAATTACGGGAAAACGAGTGAACGGGGAATATCGGTTATTGCTTCAATTTTGTAGAGCGTTTTTGCCTCTACATTCCGGTATTTTTTTCTTAACGATTGATTGAGTTTGAGTGAAGATATTTAATTTCTTGGCGTTCATGCAAAAAATTAATTAGTTTTTAATTTTTTTTAATAACTTCCCGGACTTTTTGCAGTGCGACAAATTAATGGGTAGTTCAGTGAATTTTTCTCTATCGAACGGTATTTATTTCATCGACATGCTTTTTACTTCCCGGTTTATGTCTAGATTGATTACACTATTAGTGTGCACGTAGCGCTACTGTGGACGGCAGAAGTGACCACATAACAGCTGCCCACAGGAAAATCTGCCTACAGGCCCAAATACCACATGATGTGGCAAATCGGTAAAACAGTGTCGGTATTATAGGAATGATCCAGTTTCATTATCCATGGGGCAAAATTTTCAGTGCCAATTTCATCTATGAGGTGGCGTTATAAGGCTCAAAAAATCAGAAATACTCTTCGAACATTTCTGGGATGAAATAAGCAGGGCCGTACCTCCCTGAAATTCTCAAATGTAAAAAAATAGCCATATATCGAGATACGCGGTAGCGTATCGGCCAAGTAACGATTTTGAAATTTCCCGCTCGACTCAACTCAAATAAAACTGGCCGACAGCTACCGCGTATCTATACACGAGACAACTACCCCCTCCACTACCTCCGTATAATAATATCTCCATAAAATAAAAATGGCACTGTTTACGCGGAAACTAACGCCACTTTCATCATATAAATCGCCTATCGTCTTGCGATTAATATTATTATCATATGTTTCCGATGAGTATTTACGGAGATACAAAAATCAACAACGCGGATTTCTCAAAAATTATCAATTGAGATTATTTTCACACAGAATCAAGTTTGCAAGTTGGTAGTAGCGTGATTAGCCAATCAAATGTTCGCGTTGAAAATACAGCGCTGCGCATGCGCTGAATGGCGAGTGATATTGAGGTTATTTTCCCTTGTTGTTGTAATTTTTTACTTGTCAACTTGTCAATCGAACAGTGACAGTGTTATAATACAACAGCAGTTGCCTAGAATTCATTAAATTCCCATGAAGTTGCTATGGGTTGAGAGGATGGATATGTGCTTTGAGTTGATACACGTAAGCCAGAGGAATTGATTTACAAATCACTGAAATTTCTACGTGTCATTTACAGGCTGGAATACCATCCAAAAAGGTAACTACTGTATTAATAATCGAATTATCTCTGTAATGGATCATCTGAAGCGAAAATTTCAAGAGACCTTTCTTGTAGATTATGAATTTTCCTACAAAAAAGGTCCCTTTGTAGCGCCCAGCTACATCAGCGTACGCACCTGTTGAATACACACACACAGGTTGCTCGATGAGGCACGAGTCAGTCTACACGTACACTCAACGCTAACCGGTCATATTAGAACGAGTTAACAAAGCAAAATGAAATTATATCTGTAACCTACATCACGCGCATTAACGAATAAATAATCATTATATATATTCGCCTGAGTAGTGTTTCCCTTGAACCACGAAACCTACATTGGTGACCCCGACGTGATATATATATTAATTAACGCGTCGTGTACTAAGTACCGAAAACCCAATCCAACGTACAGTGCCGGGAGCTGATTAAATCCAGTGGCACAGCCCTATTAATTTCGCGCCCCGAAGCTCAGTTGTGATTGCTCATAGTGCTAGTTTTTTCCCAGTGGTGTTCCCCGAGACGTTTTTCCGAAGATACCTACACAAAAATTCAATGGCGGCTTATGCGGCTTCTCGCTGAGTGGGAGTGACGTCACAAAAATCAATATTCGGACATCTTCCTCGGGCTACCGCGTGCTCCCCACTCCACAGTGCCTAGTGACAGTGCCGTACATCCCTCGACTCACGAGCTGGCGCATTGCAGGGCACCCCCGAATAGTGAAAAGGACGTTGTGCCGCGCCAGTGCATGAGCAATAAAACGATAATTCTTAACAGTTCTCCCTCAGCCAAATGCCAGACAACCAAGAAGGCAACCCCACACCACCACCAACAAACATGACAACGCCGCAGCGAACACTCAAGGCGCCTCCTTTCAGCCAGGAGAAACCCGCTCTGTGGTTTGCACAACTGGAAGCTCAATTTCGCAACTTTGGTATTGTCACGGAGCTGGATAAGTATTATGCCACGATCCCTCTGCTGGACACTAAAGTGGCTGCTGAAGTGGAGGACCTTATAGTCAATGTGCCAATAAACACCCCCTATCAAAAAATTAAAGTTGAACTAATCTCTTGCTTTTCAAAATCCAAAACAGCCAACCTGCTGCAACTCCTTGATGCAGAAAGCATGGGAGATCGCACACCATCACAGCACCTCAGACACCTCAAGGGCCTGGTTCCCGACATCGACGAGGAGGTGCTGAAGACACGCTGGCTTTCTCACCTCCCTGAACAGACACGGGCGTGCCTGGTGGTTCAGGACGGGTCTTCAGCTGTGGACTTGGCGAAACTGGCGGACAGAATTCACGAGGTCTACTCACCTGGTTCCGTCGCTGCAGTCTCCACCCCCGGAAGCTCCGAGGTCGCACAGCTCTCTGCACAAATCGCACAACTCACTGCCCAGGTCGCGGCATTGACAACACGCCGTCCAACACGCCCCAGAAGTCGCTCTAGAAGACGCTCCCACAGCAGGTCCAGATCCAGAGCAGGCAGCGACACGTATTACTGTTTCTACCACGAGCGATTCGGCGACAAGGCGCGCAACTGTCAGCCTGGCTGTGAATACCAGGGAAACGCCCCCGAGAGTCGCTAACGACGGAACACGGCTCTCCAATCAATTCCCGTCGCCTTTTCATCACAGACAGAACATCCAAGGTACAGTACCTGGTGGATACCGGGTCGGATGTCTCTGTTTACCCACACGGACGACATGTGCACCAAAATAGAGCCACCGGATTCCAACTTTTTGCTGCTAATAATTCTCTCATCAATACCTACGGCTACGCACCGCTGACGCTGGACCTAGGGCTGCGCAGAGAATTCACCTGGCGCTTCATCGAAGCGGACGTCTCAAAGCCTATTATTGGTGCCGACTTTCTGCACCACTACAGCCTTCTTCCGGACCTGAAACATCAGAGGCTCATCGATAGCACCACTGGCCTGACATCAAACGGGCTAGTCAAACACGAGCCCTCCTCCATCAGACTACAGGAGATCCACGAAGACTCGCAATTTGTAACGTTGCTGAAGGAGTTTCCCCTCATTACCAGACCAGAAGGACTCCTCAGGAACTCGAAGCACTCCACACGCCATCACATCAGGACTTCCCCTGGACCACCAACCTCAGCTAGAGCACGACGACTGGCACCAGACAAACTCAGCATAGCAAAAGCGGAGTTTTCTGCCATGATGAAGCTTGGGGTCGCTCGACCCAGCGAAAGCCCCTGGTCCTCGCCACTCCATCTTGCTACCAAAAAGAACGGAGAATGGAGACCTTGTGGCGACTACCGAGCACTGAATGAGCGAACCGTCCCCGACAAATACCCCGTGAGATACTTAGAGGATTTTGCGGCAAACCTCTGTGGGACCACCATCTTCTCCACCATTGATCTGGTCAAAGCTTTTAACCAGATTCCTGTTGCACAAGAAGACATCCCAAAGACTGCGATCATCACGACGTTTGGTTTATTTGAGTTTCCGTACATGACCTTCGGCCTCCGGAACGCAGCTCAGACTTTTCAGCGGCTCATCGACGAGGTCACCAGGGACTTGCACTTTGTCTTTCCGTACATCGATGACATCCTCGTCGCCTCAGAAACCGCTGAACAACACCTGGAGCACCTTCGAACCCTATTCCAACGTCTACAGGATTTTGGTCTAGTAATCAACGTCGCTAAATCAGTCCTGGGAAAGCCAGAGGTCAACTTCCTGGGACACACGATCAACGCACAGGGCATCAGACCCCCGCAACAACGAGTCATGGACATTCTCAAGTTCCCGAAACCGACCACGGTAAGAGCTCTCCGCAGGTTTCTTGGAGCCATTAATTTTTACAGAAAATTTCTCCAGGGAGCGGCCAAAATTCTACACCCACTGAACGCAGTCACCGGCGGATCAGACGTCAAGGGAGGACAACCCATCACCTGGACTCCCGAGCTAGAATCTGCCTTCGCTGCTGGCAAACAAGCACTCGCTGATGCCACTCTGCTATCTCATCCTAACATCGAAGCAGAGTGGGCCATCTTCACAGACGCCTCAGATCACGCGGTTGGAGCGGTACTACAGCAACGACACCAACACGGCTGGCAGCCGCTTGCCTTTTTCAGCAAAAAGCTGACACTGTCCGAGAAGAAACATGCGACGTTTGACAGAGAACTCCAAGCCATCTACGAGGCAGTGCTCCACTTCAGGCACATTTTCGAGGGGAGGCACGTCATCATCTACACAGACCACAAACCCCTAATCCACGCCTTCAAACAAAAGCCAGAAAAAGCTTCCCCCTGGCAATTCAGGAGGTTGGATTTCATTGCACAATTCACCACAGACATACGTCATGTAACAGGTACCGACAATGTTGTAGCAGACGCGTTGTCCCGGGTGGAGACTGTCACCCGCGCAGTGGACAACCAGCAACTCGCACAGGCACAGAAAGAAGACCCAGAAATCCAACAGCTCCTACAGCAGCCCAACAGCCTCAAACTTCAACTCCTCAGGATCCCAGGGTCAGACGTAAGACTATTTTGCGACGTAGCTCCATCGGGCTCGATCCGCCCATTCGTCCCGAAAGCGCTCAGAAACCAAGTACTGTCGGCACTGCACTCATTAGCACATCCAGGGGGAAAAGCGCTGAGAAAATTAATGGCTGACCGTTATGTGTGGCCGGGACTCAACAAGGACTGTTTGGCATGGAGCCGGCACTGCGTGCCCTGCCAGAAAAACAAAATCACCAGACACACATCATCACCAATCTCCAACTTCACACTTCCAACCCAGCGTTTCGAGCACATTCACATCGACCTGGTCTCAATGCCACTCTCGAGAGGTTTCAAGGACTGCCTCACAATAGTGGATCGATTCACCAGGTACCCGGAAGCGATCCCCCTGCCAGACGTCACCACCGAAACTGTTATTCGAGCTCTCATGCTTCACTGGGTAGCTCGCTTTGGTGTCCCGCTGAGAATCACCTCTGACAGGGGAGGCCAGTTCATTGCTGACGTGTACCGGCGTCTCACTGAGCTCCTGGGAATCCAACGGAAACTCACGACACCAATCCATCCCCAGGCGAACGGCCTCGTCGAAAGGCTCCATCGCCAGCTCAAAACAGCACTACGCTGTCACGGTGAATCATGGGTGGACGCCTTGCCATTAGTGTTGCTCGGTCTACGCACCGCGTGGAAGCCAGACATTCAGAGCACTCCAGCGGAACTCACCTACGGAGAGAATATACGACTCCCAGGGGAGTTTTTCGCGCCTTCGAATACACGTGAAGCGCCACAGGTCATCCAGGACCTACGCAGACACTTCGCCGCAGTAACACCTTCCCCAATGTCACGCCATGGATCCAGAGCGACGTTTGTGCACAAGGCACTCGCTGACTGCACCCATGTCTTCATCAGAATGGATACAAGTGCAGCTCCGCACGCAGCTCCTTATTCAGGACCCTACAAAGTTCTCAGCAGACACGAAAAACATTTTGTGGTCATGTGCAACGCTCGAGGGAGAGGAAACAGACTGATCGAGACACCAATATCGATAGACCGCCTTAAGCCAGCATTCGTCCTGCCTGAGGACCTGGAAGATGCCTTGGAACAGGCACCCGAGAGCTGCCCACGACGACAGGCACGGGTAGAACCTGAAAAACCAACTCCAAGCACCAGCCGAGATGCCACTGACAGACGCAACAACGACAAAAGAGTAACCTTCAACGAGAGGACCCAGGAACGCACGTTCCAACCACAGCAGCCGTCCCTCAACTCTGGAGTCACCCGCGGGACTCTGACTCGTCTCTAGCTAACTCTGCTTATTTGTTTCAGCACCATCAAAACTTCAAAAACTTCGTTTTACCCAAGCAGGGGAGGCATGTAGCGCCCAGCTACATCAGCGTACGCACCTGTTGAATACACACACACAGGTTGCTCGATGAGGCACGAGTCAGTCTACACGTACACTCAACGCTAACCGGTCATATTAGAACGAGTTAACAAAGCAAAATGAAATTATATCTGTAACCTACATCACGCGCATTAACGAATAAATAATCATTATATATATTCGCCTGAGTAGTGTTTCCCTTGAACCACGAAACCTACACCTTGACATTTTCTTTTAAAATCCTCAGTTTATCAAATAATCGTTACAAAATTAACAAAGAAAATCATTAATTAGTGGTTTATTTTGATAATTATTCAGAAATAATTGGTTATTATTTAATTAAAATAAACAGGTAAACACTCGCTGGATAATCCTCGACTGTATTCAAACAATTAAATAATTGGATAAGGAAGATATCTGGGCCTCAATCGACTAATCCTCGACTATATTTATTAAATAATTGGATAAATAAAAAAAATATCTGGCCCTCAAACATGTCGAATGCTTGAAGGATGACACCAAACGACAGCCATTGACACATTCTCACGCCGACTCGAAGGTAAATCCACTCAAAAATTACGAATTACTGATTAAAATCATAAAATAATTGACCTCAACCGTGACGTGAAATCTCCCTCAATAATGCATTTAACTCTGGAATTATTCATTTTAGCAGAAAAATATCAAAAGACCTTTTTTGAGGCTGATAAAATTTCTCACAAAAAATGTCTTTTGATAAATTCTTCTAGAATTTCACGTTTCCTAGATAATTCAATAATTAACCAGAGAGAACTCCAAAAGAATCAATTCCTAAATTACTCTCACTTAATTATCAATTTATCTCCTAAACGAGCGACTTAATCCAAAAATCTCAAAAGACCTTTTTTGTCGCCTACAAAATTCCCTACAAAAAAGGTCTCTTGATATTTTTTCTTAAAATCCTTAGTTTCTCAAATAATCGTTACAAAAGTGACGAAAATGAAAGAGAGAAAATAATTAATTGGTGGTTTATTTTAATTGTTCAGGAATAATTGGTTATTATTCAAAATAAACAGATAAACACTCGTCGGATAATCCTCGACTGTATTTAAACAATTAAATTGGATAAGAAAGATATCTGGGCCTCAATCGAATAATCCTCGACTATATTTAAACAATTAAATAATTGGATAAAAAAGATATCTGGGCCTCAAAAATGTCGAATGCTTGAAGGATGACACCAAACGCCAGCCATTAACACATTCTCACGCCGACTTGAAGGTAAATCCACTCAAAAATCACGAATTACTGATTAAAATCATAAAATAATTAACCTCAACCGTAAAATCTTCCTCAATAATGCATTTAACTCCGGAATTTTTCATTTTAGCAGAAAATATCAGAAGACCTTTTTTGAGGCTGACAAAATTTCCCACAAAAAAGTTTCTTGATAAATTCCCCTAGAATTTCACGTTTCCCAGATAATTCAATAATTAACCAGAGAGAACTCCAAAAGAATCAATTCCTAAATTACTCTTCCTTAATTATCAATTTATCTCCTAAACGAGTGACTTAATCCAAAAATCTCGAAAGACCTTTTTTGTAGCCTACAAAATTTCTTAGAAAAAAGTTCCTCTTCTATATCCCCCTAAACCTCCTCCTTCTCCAGGTAATCTTTCCCCAAACTGGAGGAATCCATCTAACTACTTCAAAAATCTTTCAGAACCTCATCAACATCTTTATTATCACCACCACGAACACCATCAACATGCCCCGTACAAAGCAGCTTCGTAAACGCAACTCATCTCTCTCCATCCACGAGGAGAGTGACATGCTGATGAAAGACTTTTAATAAACGTCAAGCAAAAGCTCGTCTTCATAAAATGGACTCAGACTTCGACATGATGTTCAAAGGTTTTACAAACCAAATGAGTAACCCTCTCTAAAGTTCCCCCAGAGGCCCGTAAATTGACACTTGGAGATCTATCAAGATTCCTGGAGGATCAGGACCAGGACTACGACGATGTCTCATCAACCAGTGAAGACATTCCACCCTTAATTCCCCCCTCAACAGTCAAGAAAGAAATCAAAATGTCTGAAGAGACAAACAGCAGCTTCTGTGGACGATGGATATGTTATAGAAAGTGGAATTGGTCAGAAGAAGGTCTCAAGGGCTGACAAGGTCACATCAATGACCTAGAAGCCCAGAAAATCAAACTCATCATCTAGAACAACTGGGAGAGTCCAAAAATCGAGTGCATCGAGTGATAGAAGAGCAAATTCACACTCAAGAGGGGGCTTCTAGTGTATCTCAGTTAGATGCTGAGGCTCTCAGGCAACTGCAGACGTTGAAGGGACATATTGAGAAAGTCATTGATACGCAGTAGTTTAGTTATTAATTAGTTTAAGTTTGATTCGATGAAGATGAATTAATTATTGATAGGTTTATCGATTTTTAGGAGATAAATTGATATTTTCTAAGAGTTTCGAGGATTGTAGGGGAGAGAGGAGTGAAGATGAGTGATGACTAACTATTTTTCAATTCTGTATTTTGTATTTTTGTCATTGTAATAAAGATGAATTCATTTTATCGATTTTTTGTTGGGTGTTTCATCTATTATTTTACAAATATCTCAGCAAAAATTGAATTTAAAGAAAAATATCAAAAGACCTTTTTTGTAGAGTATGAAATTTTGAACAAAAGCATTTTTTTCGTAATAATTCGTGCTTTGCCGAAGAGCAGTACAAAAGAAAGAATTCTCTTTATGGACTCATTTTAAAAAAACTACTGAAATCTGGAAAAAAAACGAAAACGAAGTTTTCTTTTAAAAAAACGCCAAGTAACCATTTTGATGCGTATTTAATTATCTTTTGGGCATTTGAAAAAAAAAAAAACAAATGAAGTAAAAAGCGCCAAGTCAGATATGCTTACGAGTAAAAAATTAGTAGAGGCAGGACCAAGGTACTTGGCGCGATTTTTTTCTATTTCAAAATCACTGCTGAGCATCATTCGATCAGCTCAATATTATCAGTACATACTTACTGAGAGCCTCGCTGTCTTCATCTTGTCAACCGCGCCAAGTACCTTGGTCCTGCCTCTACTAATTTTTTTCTCGTAAGCATATCTGATTTGGCGCTTTTTACTTCATTTGTTTTTTTTTTCAAATGCCCAGAAGATAATCAAATACGCATCAAAATGGTTACTTGGCGTTTTTTTAAAAGAAAACTTTGTTTTCGTTTTTTTTCCAGATATATACAAATACCTTTAGTAATGATATTATCATATGCAAATGAACAATTCAGCTACGATCCTTATGAAGCTAAAATTCGTTTTAATCGACTAAATAGTGATAATTGACAAATACAATTCTGCTCAATTGATTAATTTTAGTTAAGAAGGCATAATTGATTAATTTATTTTACATGGATTTATTAACTTCCCGGGATAGGGAAGTTATTGTAATCACCCCGAAAATCGAAATTCGATTTTTCATGATATCTCCACGTTTCAAGGTCACCACAACACTCCCCGATAATTTTCAAGATCATGTGTGTGTGTGTGTGTGTGTGTGTGTGTGTGTGTGTGTGTGTGTGTGTGTGTGTGTGTGTGTGTGTGTGTGTGTGTGTGTGTGTGTGTGTGTGTGTGTGTGTGTGTGTGTGTGTGTGTGTGTGTGTGTGTGTGTGTGTGTGTGTGTGTGTGTGTGTGTGTATGTGGGGTGTATGTGGCCAAAAATTTTGTCCAACGTTATCTCGTGAACGGATGATGCGATCGAGGTCTTCAATGACGCAATCGAAGCGTCTTCCTTCAGCTTAGATCGGAAAAGATTTTGGAGAAAATCGGTCCAGTCGTTCTCCAGGAAAACATAAAATTTTTTTTTTTTTTATTTCTTTTTTTTTCTGAACAATAATGAGGAAGAAACCGGGAAGTTATTGTTGCGACCCGCTAAATGGATCACACCAATGTTGCAACGCATTCACCCATGGGAGCGAGCTTGCGAGCGACCAATAAGACACCACTAGTCTTACATCTATTGAGGTGTTTCCACGTCCTTCATAATATTCAAATATTTTATACAAAGTCTAGAAGGTTTGTTCAGGGAACATAATGTCACGAAACATGAATTTGTAATCATTTTCCCCGTGGTTATTCCGGCCGATCGAAACTCAGGAGAAGGGAATATGTGACACCACTCACATTGATAATTAAGCCGAGTACAAGTGCAATCACTACACTGATGATTGTTAAATTGTAGCTTTGTAATTGCTTTGTACAATTTGAACAATATTTGTTCAGAAATATTCAATATAATCAAAATCAAAATGGGAATTATAATTCTCTGCATACTTTCCGAGTCGCAAAATTATTCAAATGATTGAGATCACGTTTCCCTGAGCAGTATAACGATCGGAATAAGTTCTGGAATCATTTTTCTCACACATAGCGCACTCATATGCGAAAAATATCTCCATCACTGCTACACAACAAAGTAAGCCTGAAATCATTCAATAATTTCGGAGCGACCAGTGTAGTCCCTTCATAGAAACAGATCAAAACGATTGACTGGATTATCATGCATATATAATATGTATAATAATTATAATTATTATTCCTTATTATTATTATTACTAGGGCATCATGCGCACTATTGCGCGCGACCACCTTCTAGTGAGCGCTCTAGTGGACAACAATTATACATTTCCTGCATAATTATAGGCCCTTCCATCCTTTTTAAACTAGTAGTATAGGAAAACTTGTTGTATCATTATAATTGCTGTCCGTCTACGGAGAAATCGCGATTTTTGATGAAAGAAGGCTCACCCCTGATATCGGCCCATCTAAGACGTTGGCTTTTCGATTCTTCCTCGTTCTATATTTTACGAATGGCTCATGGACCACACAAAACTCATAAGAAAAGCTGGAAAATGGGGAAAATGTAAAAAAAGATGGTGATGATTACACGTGAACTCCGAGCACGTGTAATCATCGTGTATTATATTGAATTGCTATCCAATATAATAAACGATAACAACAACAACATCTTCGTAATCATAAAACTCATTAATTGATCCATCGACCAATCGGAACATGAATAAAAAGTTTACAATCGAAACAATGTTTCATATTAAATCAACTTTAAGATGAAGGATTACCATTGTGTAATTAGATAATTCTCGTAAGTGACCAAAGGTGGGATTAACAATAATTGTTGAGTTAAGCGGTACTATGATTGCCGTTTAACCAACAAAACCATTTTTAGAGAGTGTTGCGAGTGGATCACTGGAAAAGAGAGGGGGCGATTTCGGGTGCCTTCAGAGAGAAAAAACGTTAAAATATGCTTATCTTGGAAGAAGAATACAATATGGTACATTTTTACGGGAGTTACAGTCATTAGAGTGAACACACAGCCAGACAAGTTGAGTCAAATACGAGTTCGTCACGCATTAATGCCACGACTGTGAGATCTGGGAAAAAATTACTGTACTTGAAATTAACGACATTTTTCTGTGATTTCAAGTGAAAAATTACGGAATGTCATTGTATTTTTCCTCACACCTCAAGGTCGCCTCGCGATGACGTCATAAACTAATAATTTTTACTCAACTCTCCTGTGCAAAAGTGAAAACAAAATTACTGCTCACAGGGTGAATCATGAAGTCAATGAAAATTCACGAAGGACCATGGCAAGCCCTAGGCAAAAAAGCTCATATACTCAACGATTGTGAAAGGTTTGATATCTGTAAGTTTATTCAGATTATTCTACAGGTATTTTTGCTTGTTTTTATTGGTGTAATTATCAACATTGATTATACTCGACTATCATCGCCATCCACGATCACTCGAAAAAGATCTGCTCCACAAGTATTTGTTTCCTAGATTTTTTGCCTATCCGCGTACTTTGCTCTATATTACAATCATGTAACCTGATGATTTCGAGGGTTTCCTCATTCATTTGACCACCTGCAATTTGAATTACATGTAGGGGCGAGTTAAAATATCAAATAAACGGCGTTGACTTTGAAGAAACCTTGTTGGTGGAAGATACCTTTTTGCAAATTTTCAGCTCTCACATCCATGCAATGTGAGGGAGTTTCGATAAGGGTATCATCAGAAATATCACCGCTCAACGACTCTCCTGGCATGAAGTCCCCTAGTATCCCGCTATCATCTCGTTCATCATCTGAAGAGGAATGGAGATAAATATACGTTTACATTCAATTACAATTTCAATCAATGGCTTACAGCTTTTGTCGGTCTTCCGATCATAGCACTTTTGAGCTTCTGTCCCATTATTATGTCTTAAATATTTTGATTGAGGGCCATCAAATTTGTTTTCTGCAACAATAAGTTCGCAAATTACACAAAGGGAATAACATTCCATATGTTTTTTAAAAATTCATCTCTCTCGCTTCAGAAACATCGTCTCAGGGGGGGGGGGGGCTCATACGGAACGTTCTATCAAAATGGTACCCTACCTTCAAGACGTCGTTTTTGTAGACCTGAAAACTGAAGCCTGTATTTACTCTGTATCACTACTGGCGGCAAGGCTGATGGTACAAGAACAGGCGGGGTGGGGAAATAAGATGAACACGAGGGTGGTAGAGTTGAAGGGAAATGACCTTCAGAAATTGGGTGTGTAGAATCCTCCATATCCACTACTAGACCACTCTCCTCAGCCCTGGTTGAGATCAATTCAGGCTGTGATCGCAAGCCAGTGATTGTAAAGAGTTGCCGATAATTATAATCTGGAAGACCAATAGCAATGCATAAACATATATCAAGCTTTTATATGTCATATTTCGGAATTTGAACGTATTCTTACTCTTCCTTCGCATCGTCAGGTACAATTGCCCGGCGTCTGGTGCACTGAATGTGAACTCGAAAAAATCAGCCAGTGTTTTTCTGTGATACAAAGGGAACAATCAGCAGAGAGTAATTTATACTCGTTAGTCAATCGACTATCCAAGCGACATTATCGTTACCTCATACTGCGCACTGACTCCTCGGATCGTTGAAGCTTCTTCTCGTTCTTCAGGGCCTTCAGACATATCAACCAATCTGCTGCTTTCTTGATTTTCTTTTGATTATTTTCATGCATTATCTTTGATTCATTTCTCAATGCTTTGGTGATCTCATCTACAATCGTAAGAAGTTGGAATAGAATGAACACTATAAGGAATAGGCGAGGCTGAATAGCCAATACAAAAAAATGTAAAATAGCTTTGACAAATATTCAATGATACTGACAATTGCTGTTTTTGCACTAACTTACCAATAAAATTAACAATCTTCTTGGAATTCTTCAGTCTGCCACTCATATAGCGACCAAGGACCTCTGTTCTGCTACTCAGCCGCAATGCTTCTGGGGGAGCAACAAGGTACCTAATGCAATCTTGCCAGTCCTTCTTGAAGCATTCGAAAAAATAAGATATTTGCGGAAACTCCAGCACTTTTTCATCGACATCTTCTTTGATAACTGACAGTCCCGTTTCAATATCCGTTTGTCTGCAGAGACCGACAAGCCAACAAGACCAGAGTATTTTGACGGGTGAATTCCCTCTTTTGAAGATTTCATCCCACAGCTTCACTACATGCTTTGAATGGAAAATTCAGTGTGAGTTATATTACTATGAAGAAGTTATTTCTACGCTTGTACCTGGACGAAATCAAGCCAAGAAATTTTGATTATGGCAGGAGAGAACAAAGAACTAGTCGCCATCACGATATCATTATCTGCAGTTATTACTATTGACTGGACGTTCTTCATCCCCGGTGCTAAGACAGCAATATGATCCAAAACTGCACTATAAATTTCCACTGAGGTCTCTCAAAAATAGGCAAAAAGACAACCAAACGTCTATGGCGATAGAAATTGAGAATTCATCATTCAATGTTTATGCAATAATAACAGATAATTCGGGTACTTACCGGCCTGAAGATATTTCCGGGCTTTTGCACATGTATCATCCACATCTCGTCATTGCCATCACCCGACAGGACCTACATGAAAAAAAAAAATCAGCAATTCGAGGGAATACTAAGGAAATACCATCAAATTAAATCTCAAGATTTGAATGTTTCGTTTACGTACGTTTGTCAATTTATCAATGACAATAGTTTCTGCTCTATTCACTGCCTCGATCATTTCATCTGCCCCCAAGATCAATGCTTCGTGATTTCCAACTTTAACTAGGCCTTTAAAAATAGCCTCACCTTTCGTAAATATTCTCATGAGTGAAGCGATCTCTGCCACAGTTTCGGGTATGCTTCCATTAGGTACAGCTTGGATAACTGCCTGGCGAATTGCTTTGTGGCTCTTTATATGAGAATACCTAAAAAAAAGTGAGAAAACACAGATTTATTAGTCTCTCAACTCATCAATTGATCAATCCCGGTAAATCGAAGCTATTTTTCAAATTTTCATTGGGCCAAAATTTCTACCTCTCCGTGTACTTCTTTATCATTGCATCAAGATCAATGGGCTTAGTTTTCACATCTGCAAATAACTCAATTTTGAAACGTTGATCATCAAGGTGAGATAAATCTACGAGATCAGTGTGCATCCCTCCTCCACAGACAACAGTACCATCAGGGTTCTCTTTCAATGTGACCTGGCATCCTTGTCTTTGAACTCCACTTTGCGCACATCGATATATTTTTACTCCTTCCTCGTGTTGGCGAGAATCCATATAAAACTTGAGTTCGTGGAAATAATATGAAAATGTTCCGTCTCGCTGACCAGGTACTCTTATAATACGATCATCCTGAATGAAGAAAAAAGGCAAGAAAAGTGTCTTTAGTATAGTTTAACCGAAATTTCACGGTTAATTTGTCAATGTTGGGTCATAACGGGAGTTCTTCTCATCTGTTTCATTCCACACCTTTTTGAGTTTGTTCACATACGTGAATAACACAAATATCCCCCAGGGAAGATGCGAAGTGAGGCTTAATTTTCATTCAGAATCGACAGTTACAATATTTTTTATAAACTTTATCATTTAGGAAGGAATTTATTGTAATCGAAATCATTGGCATCCCGTGATGTCAAATCCCGTGTGTCTATTGGTCTAAATTTAGGCAGAAAAGATAATTGCTTAAATTTTCAAATTTTGCTATTCCTCCCCTGGCGGGGAGGTATAAGAAATTGCGTCCCAAAAATTTTAATGTCACACACACACACACACACATGCGTCCAAAAACTTCATTGAAAGATTCGAAAAGTCGTAAAGCGTAGAGAAATCATTAAATTGCGCGGAGAGAAAATTTCAGTAAAAATCCAGAGTCTGTTCAGTAATTGTAGGGCGGCCTTGAAGTGTGAGGAAAAATTCCGTGGAGTTCTGTAATTTTTTACTTGAAATCACGAAAAAATTACAGTCACTTGAAGTAAAAATTATTGGAAACCACGTTATTTTTCCCCAGACCTCGAGGTCGAACCACGATTATGGAGCAGACTCGGAATTTTTACTGAACTTTTCTCTCCGTGTAGAGAAATGAATGCGACGGAAAAAATATCGAGATTGAGAAAATCAACGTCTGAAATGGCTTGATGAGATACTCACGATCAGTAGCGTTCCAACTACACCCTTGAGAATGAAATTAAATAATTGAAAAGCTAAATTTTTTGATATCCTTCAAAGTATCAATTGATTTGTATACCTTCGATATGCAGAAGACAAACCTCCCTAATTCAAACGTCTACACGTATGTATACCTAGCTATAAAAATCAGCGGAATCGATTTTTTTTCTTTGTTTTCAAAATTTGTAGCTTATTTGCAACGAATTTTATGTGCAAAAATTAATTTTGCCGCGGCGAAAGTTAATTGAGAAAAATAAAATAAAGCTAGCTTCTACGCAAGCTGGCAGTAAAATCAGTAAAATAATTTTTCATCAATAATGCAAAAGTATGGAGAATTTACAGCTCATAAACAGCTGGTATTCTGTGTATTCCAATTGTTTTATTTATTTTTTTTTTTTTGAGGATTGCAAATTTTTTGGCAGTGACTGTAGGCTCTGGCGGCTACGTGCATTTGAACTACGGTTGACGGAAAAAATCATTAAAAATTCTATAACATTAGCGCTATTGCAAATTTCTGATTGCAAAATAATCAGGGGGGTCCCCTGAGTAAAATAAAGAAAAAAAATTACTAAAAAACAATTTCCTGGGTGGTCAAAGGGGTATATGTAGGAGGAAAACAGAGTTTATTTTTCCTCTCACTTATTGATGAAAAAAATTTGGAAAAAATACTTTTCGGGGGCGCTATTGCGAATTTTCAAATGCGGAATATTCAGGGTGGTCCCCTCAGTGAAATGAAAAAAAAAATTAGTAAAAAACAGTTTCCTGGGTGGTAAAGGGGGATATGTAGGGGGAAAACTAAAGTTTCCTCACGATTATCAGTAAATAAATTGTTTAGAAAATACTTTCAGGGGGCGCTATTGCAAATTCCCAATTGCAAAATATTCAGGGGGATCCCCTCAGTAAAATAAGGAAAAAAAATGATCAACAAACAATTTCCTGGGTGGTCAAAGGGGGCTGTGACTCTGTTTTCCTCCTACCCACCCCCCTTTGACCGCCCAGGAAATTTTTTTTTAATAGTTTTTTTTTTATTCCACTCATGCGACCCCCCTGGATATTTTGCAATTGGGAATTCGCAATAGCGCCCCCGAAAAGTATTTTTTCTAAATTTTTTTCATTTATAATCGAGAGGAAACTTTAGTTATCCCTCTACATATCCCCCTTTGACCACCCAGGAAATTGTTTTTTAATAATTTTTTTTTCTCATTTTACTGAGGGGATCCTCCTGAATATTTTGCAATTAAAAATTTGCGATAGCGCCCCCTGGAAGTATTTTTTCTAAATTTTTTTCCATGAATAATCCAGAGGAAAACTTGGTTTTCCCCCTACATATCTCCCTCTGACCACCCAGGGAGTTTGACAGCCCCTCTCCCTTCCCCAAATAATTTATTTCAACCCTCTCGCATCATGCGGGTGGTTTCAACCCCCTTTCCAAAATCAACTCAATCAATCAAATCAATCAATATGTCAATACCTTTTAACATTACATGGATTCATGCTTCACCTTAAGTTTGTTATTTTAAATTTCATTATATTACATTTTCCTCTTCCTACTTACCTCTTCCTGGAGATATCTTGTGAAGAACATCTCCTTCATACTTTCTCTCTTCTTCTCACTATCTATCTCCTTGATTTAAAAAATAACTTTACTTCAAATTAATCCGTTTATTTCACTTTTATTTATTTTTAACACTGCTGAAAGCTTCCCGATGCACTCACGATTGTAGTCGCACTTCAATTGACAACTCTTCTACGATCTTGACCGTTCGCCCCTTCCAAAAACAGGGAAAGGGGATGAAAAACTATATGAAAAAAATTGCAGACGGAGGAGGGAGGGGTTCGTGCGAAGTGGACTCGGGCCCCATGAATCAGAGAAGGAAGGGATTCCAATATGGTGAAAACATGTGTTGAAAATTGTGTTGTGGGCTCGCTCTAGGGTATAAAACTGACCCGAAAAGTATCGGAAAAAAAGGGTCAGGACCATATAAAACTAGGTACCGTTATTCTGACATGAGCACGTGGATTCGCCTGAACACGTGCCTCCGTTGTGGGGAAATTTTTAATTTCAGTTGGAAATACCATTTCACACCATAAAAGTTGATTTAAAAAAAAAAACACCATAAAAGTCGAGAGGAAAATTGTTGCTTGATTTTCATGAACGGTGAGAAATTTATACCTACGTAATTTTTATTTTTAAGATTTTTTCATGATTACCTTGTAGCAGTCAGGGTTGAATATGGAAAAAGCAGAGAAGAAAAAGGGGCAGCATGCAGGCCGTGATGTGTCCAAGGTAGGGCGGGATTAATGATGGATTCTCATCATGTTTCGATTACAAATCTTGTTTTGAATAACAGCGATTTAGTCCACTCAAGAAGAGTCTGAATAAGGTTGAAAAAACTAAAAAGGTCATTTTCTGATTTTAGTTGTGTTGGACTCTCTACAACGACCCCTCTGAAGTTGGGCCTCTCTGAAAGAGTTTGAATGACAAAAGGCCCTCATAAGTGTGTATTTCGCGTCCTGGTCGAGAACAATAGACGATTTTTTTAAAAATGATGATACAAAAATCATATATGGAAATATTTTCAACAGAAAAATATTCTTGTATTTCTTACGTATCCACAATGGGGTTTAAACGCCGCTCAATGCTTCGAAGCCAACGTGCTTCCCCAAAAAAGAATACCGTTACGTCCAAAAAAAATGGTAGAAAATGGCGAAATTGTTCTTCCGTTGGATCGGGTCTATTACAAATCCTTGATCCGCAGGGGAACTAGAGGTGCGGCTGGTCCCCGCAATATCATTGGTCGCTCGCACGCTCGCATCCGTATGTGGGTGTGTTAAAATAGTAGCAAACCATTGAGGTTCACAAGAAAAACTTCGCGGTTGTGGAGGTCCTCACATAGTTACTACCAAAAAATGAGCTTCTCAGCTTTTATTTCTAATTCCGATTTTTTTTAAACTTGAATAATAGTGAGAAATATTGAGAGTCAAAATTCATTTCCTAATATTTTTTACTTTCAGAAAATTAGTAAATTTTTATAGATTAATCAAAGATGACATATGTACCGAAAATTCAATTATTCGATTATTTTCTGGAAATTTTCACATTTAGAACCGTGGGGAGCGAGAGAACAAAAGTGAAAAAAAAATATATTGAAAGTTCAAGAAAAGACACAGTTGATGTAACATGCCTCATCTATAAAATTGATCGATCATTTGAACAATAACTTCAATCATCTTTTATACATCATTTCAATTGAACGTTTCGGGCGCTACCTTTTGCAGGCAACTCTGTCACCATATATATACTTCAACGATATATACTTCAGTCATTGATCACAAATTGCATCATAGGAGAAAAAAATATGACATGTCCTAATGGTCTGAGAGTCTCGCTTTTTACTTATTTTCAGCAATCTTAATTTATGGGAGAAAATCCAAATCTCTGAAAGTCCTGGGCAAAGTTTCATTTGGGTCATTTATTGCAGGGAGCATTACATGGGTATGTGACCATTTTCCATGGAAAATGAGCTATAAATACTATTACCTCTTGTTTCCAGAATTATGAATATCCAAAAAATTTTAAAAATATGAAGTGGATAGGTTATTGGGCCTTATGAGATTATACTAATGTCCATGTTAATGGAGCCTCGCAACTTTGCTATGTGATTCTACCTTTGTGGGCATTGGGTCCCACTATAATTGCCCATATAACAGACACCGTCCTTCTCATTTGAAATGTCTACATGGAATATTACACAGGAATGTTCCAGACTCGTTACAGGAGGTAAATACAATTCGTCGTCGGAACAATCGGACCGTCATAAAAGATCGGCAGGGGGGGAGGGGGGAAGCGATTGCCGAGCGAAATAGTACCTACCTGCGGGGATAATTTCAACAGAATTGAAAATTGAGAACGGCTGTAACAAATTATGATATTGAAAATGCTCACATTATAATGATTAAAACCATTGAATAATACATGCATCGATTAAACTCCTATAATTTCCCAAATCTATCCAGAAACATAAAAAAAAAGCTTTCTATACAAGGAAGTATTCAGGATTAATTCTTCCCTCTTCTGGCATTTTCTGGATCCATTGTGTCCCACATTACACCATAGCTCGTACTGTTTTATATATTCCATCAAGTATCATTAGTTGTGCGATAATTACATCTGAAACTAGGAGAAATTTCGTCCGCTTCACCATAAGGTTTCCCTCTCAAGATGGAGTCATCAATACTCAATGTCGTACCTCCATGGAAAAGGATCTCAGGTAAATTTTCAAAGAACCAATCGTGAGTCACGTCTCACGGAGATCCACCCCAAGTCTGAATACTTAATGTCATCAGTATGACTATGCCTATCTAGAGGAGAGCACAAGTGAAGTTGGAAAATTTGTGTGAAAACAGTGCTTGTGATTAATCATTTATTACTTGGTTACTTTGTGAATATATAGTGAGAGTATTGAGTTGATAGGGTGTACTATCATTTATCAGGTATAGCGATGACGGTTGTGAGTAAACATCCAGTAAGTACAGAAAGTTGAATAATATGCATCCTATTTATATTGTATCATGAATTCTCTTCTTAAGAGGTTTGCATAAGCTTGGGCCACCAAAAACAAATCAATTTTCGATTTCTTTTCGTAACGAGAGTATTGCCATGATGAGGTGAAATTTTTTGCACAGTGAACAGACACTCTTGCGGAGCTTGTTTTTTTCTATTTTAATGGAAAAAGAATATTCATAAACAATAGTTATCATTATCCAAACGCAGAGCCCCTGTCCGCTCGGTGGAGGGTGTTACAATCACTAGGGGTGATCTAAAGAAAAAAAAAAAATTATACTTCCAGTACGATGATAGAACTTCCGTATGGCCGGATGATTTTTTGTTATATTGATTCATTTGTTAATAATAAATGTTTTAAGTCGTTTTTTCCGGTTGGAAACGGATTTTTTTTCCAAAGCTTGCCATTTTTATAATTTCCAAAGTTTCGAAAAATCGTCGGGCCATACGGAAGTTCTATTATTGTACTGGCAGTATAATTTTTTTTTTTTTTCAGATCACCCCTAGTGGTGTAACACCCTCTACCGAGCGGTCGTGCCGCGACGGATGCCCTGCGTTTGAATAATAATAACTATTTTTTATCGTTAGAAGAAAAAAATCCAGCTCCGCAAGAGTGTCTGTTTACTGTGTAAGGAAAACAAGCTCATCATGGCAACACTCAAGTTGCAAAAAAAAATCGAAAATCAATCTGTTTTTGGGGCCCCAAGCTTATGCAGATCCCTTAATGTCTGTTTTTTTTCCATTACCAGGCAAATGAAGAAATAATTGTGATTGAAAATGGAGGGAGATGTAGATATTGGCATGATAACTATACGTATCACCAGACTTGGAAAACTGACGATAAGACGACATTTCGATGTACCCAACACAGATCAGTTTACAAGTGCAATGTGAAATTGTTGCTTGCTTCTGATGGGACAATCTGTTTCGAAGGAGGAAAGCATGATCATCCGGATGCAGCAAATGATTTAGAGATTGTCGCCATGAAGGAGGAAATCAAAGGACTCGCTCGAACCACGGATAAATTTCCAAGCACGATCCTCCAAGAGGCTTCTCACAAGTAACAATTATCATGAAATTCGTAGGATTATTTTTTCCATAACAATTATGAGCGATATTGAGTCCGTATTTGACGTTTCGCACGGTGGGTTGTGGGTGCAAAATTATTTCGTTTTAATACCCATCCTAATTTCAATCAATCAAAGTACAATCGCGTTACGGGACGCAAATCTGTACCTGAACATCGACCTTTAATCCGCCGAAATCAGAATGCAATGAATAATCCACCGAATGCCTATTGACCTTCAAAATTCAACGGATACTCCTCTAAAATAGGGCAGTCATGATATGACTTTGGACTTCAGGAACGTCGAATTACAACGAAAAAAAAAATTACTTGCTGGCAGGTAATATAGATAAACATATCTTGTTTTACAGGATGTTATCTCAATGAGAACTTGTTTTTAAAAAAATGCGAGAAAGATACCGGCGCGTCAAAGTTCGTATTTGATTTTTAATAAACAAACTTTGACTTTCTTTACGGATTTCAAAACGTGTGGATTTTCCTTAGTCTGTTTGTGAATTGGTTCCTCTCTTGATTGTTTTACAAATTCTCAATATTTACAGTGCTGTGATTTTTTCAAGTTTTATGGAAAATATTTCGGCTTGGACGCCTCCACCACCGCCGCATTGCTTCTCTTTCTCTCCGCGCGCCTCTTGTCATCAGACTACCTGAACTTCTTTTATGGCAAATAACTCCGCAAATAGAAGAGCAGATCCACCTCGAAACCGAAGCCCCAAGAAGTTAATGACGGCGGTCACTTCATCGTTTTCTCTAACAAATACTTAACAATAGACAAGAATATTGAAAAAAAACGGTCAGAAATAGGTGATAATGGCAAGAGTTATGGCTTTTGGCAACTCTTACTTTTTTTGGATTGGAAACGTATTGTGAAATTACCACCGATATTTCAGCCATTCGTTGAGGTATTGAACTTTCGTTTCCGTAGATAGAACAGAGGGGGACCATTTTCGTTAATCAATTGTTATAGCAGAAAGGTTGCAAATTATTGCGAAATCTTAAAAGGAGTTTTTTTTAAATGTAGCCGCATGACTAACGGAAAAATGAATTTTGATTCTCCTCGATTCAATCATTTTTGAAAAGATATGAAAAATTGAAATTTAGTAAAAATTTGAGTGAAAAATGAAATGCCAAGTTTTGCTAACAATTTCCCGCTGAGATAACTTCCGAAAACGGTAGATATTGTTACTCATATTCTCTGCCATCGATTTATTCTGCGTGAAGATTCGACTATTTTGGAGTTCAGCCCAAAAAATGTTCCTATATGACTAGATTATTTTTCGATGAATATCTCAAAACATCAGGAAGGTAACGAAATTTTTATGAGAACCACTTTTGTAGCTCTAATTATGTTCTCCAAGCATAATTCCCGTGAAAATACAATTATCTTTCATAGATCATGAGATATATATCGTGAAATGACCTCAGGATTAAATCGTCTTGAACCGGTCACCACTTTGCTACTGAAATAGGACAATTTTTTTTTTCTCCGTGCTTAAAGTAATAAGACTGTAGGGGTATTGATATCCACCGGTGCTGTTGAACAAATAGTACGACGTCAAAGAGAGGAAATCGGACGCGCTCATCAGCCTCAGACACTGGAAGAATTAGCAACAATGATAGATGAGAATGATTACATGAGGGAACAAGTAAAGGGGAACTTCAAAGGCCTCGTAGTTACCCCACGATCAACTAACGGTGAATGTCAAGGCGCCGCCCTATTGTTCGTCAATGACGGAATGTTAGAGGACTTAAATAAGGCAGAAATCATTTTGGCAGATGGAACTATGAAGGTACAAAGTCATATGTATAGAATTCTTAAAACCGCGCAGAAAAAGGGGTTAAATAATATCCATCCGACAAGTTCGGTAAAATGTACCAAACGAAATGTCACTGTCGGCGAAATACAATTTATCTCAAAGATTTGGCTGAATATTATATTAATATTAACATGAATATTAAAGGTGGTTCCAGAAGTTCCTCAAGCGAGTCAAATATGGATTATCAGCTTCCGGAAGAATGATCATGTAGGCAATATCTCTGTTATAGAGATCACTGTCTTGAGGGTAACGGAAGGTACTGCATAAACCCTCTGTTTCAACGGACTTTCTTCGGATTCTACTGATTGGAAAGTTATTTAACGAAAATACAGGCGTATTTGGTGTCTCGTATATTTTCCAGTGATGTTAAGGGAGAAAAATAAATAAAAAATTAGATTTTAATCTCTGCCCAAAAAATCTTCAACAGCATTACTGGAAAATATACGAGGCCCCAAATGCATGTAAATTTTTTTAAAACTTTCCAATCAGTAGATTCTAAATAAAGTCGGTTCAAAAAAGTGGTTTATGCAATAACTTCCGTTACCCCTTAAATGAGTGAAAATTGATTCATTTTCGTCAATTTACACAGTCTTTTGCTGCTGTCTTCGCATATTGCCGACGAGCAACAGCTGTGCTATACCAAACCATATTACTTCGGCTCCTCGAAATAGTACCAGGTCTGAAAAATGTGAAAATTATCGTGACTGATTTTGAGAAAGCAGAATTGAAAGCATTCTCATTGGTTCTGCCTCTAGCTAGATTGCTGGGATGCTGGTTCCATTTTATTAAAGTAAGCTGAATTAATATTCAATGTCAACCTATATTAACTACATAATAATATACATTTCTACGCTGGTTTTGTCATTGTAGGCAACCTCTGAGCGCTGGAAGGAACTGTGCAAGGAATTAGGGATAAAAGCCGATGCTCCGTGGCCACGTGAGCCAAAATATCTAGTGCGTTCTCTCCCGTTACTACCGGGTTATCACATCAGAGAAGCGATTGATATCATCGCTGAGATTTGCTCTGACTACATGGAATTTTTCCCTGAACTCCAAGAATGGTCAAGGTATTTAGTCACGGAACGGGGACGGATACCGGAGATTATCTCTGTGCATGACTCCTGTATTCGTACAAATAATGAGTCAGAGGCTTTTAATCGCCACTTCACGGCTCGAGCTGGTGGTAAACATCCTCCGGTTTTCTCATTCATACGTACGTATGCCGAACATTCTTTCAAATCTATAGGGGAATGCTGGATTTAAATTATCTGAATGTTAACTATGTCCTTCAACAATACTATCTGGAATTCCAGGGAATTTGCAGGATATAATTCGCAGTGAAGTGACGAATTTAACACGAATGAAGAATGGATTGACTATCGTGAAAACTAAGCTAAGAGACGCTAGATTCAACCGAGATGTTTCTCTTCTAGAAGTGCAAAAGAGTGTATCTAAACGAGAGTAATATACCTGAACAATCGTGCTATCGCTCGTGAATATAGAGTGCTGAGGGCATACACTTTACGAAAATTGGGGGTATGTATAGTGGAACAATAAAATTACAATGCCGTAAAAATCTATAAAATAAGGTAATAAATATTCAAATGGTGACCATGAGAATTAGTCGTTATATTCAGCCAATAATATCATGGAACACTGCCATCATAATGACGTGAAGTTAGATACTGTCGTATAGGAATTCAGGTATCATATTGAAATTATAATAGAAAAGAGGCGATATTGAACGCGATGATTGTTGCGAAAGCCGTTGCGATAATTAAGGCAACATGGAATTCAATAATTGTGGTGACAGCCACAGTGATAATTGAATTAATATTTAATGCCAAAATGTAGGTTACAGCCACCGATGTGAATAAAACACTTGAATGCATCAATTTTGGCATGATATTGCAGCAGTTTTGCGTCATATTAGTGGGCTGAAGAACGGAGCATTTTCATGGTTACCACAAAAATGTTTATTATCTGATTTCATTAATTTTCGCGGCATTGAAATTATAATGTTTTACTCTACATATCCTCGATTCTTGTGAGATATGTGTCGACTACACCCTGTAGAGGATGATGGAATTGGAAAGGATTAATATATTCATCTCGTTACAGGCTTACCCGGGATGAAATATATGAGTATCTGAAAAAATGTCTGCCTGAGAATCAGTCTAAAAGAATCGATGAAGAGAGATTGATAGGGTCGGGGGAAATACTTTCAAGTAAGTTAAAACCTACTCACATAATGTTTGTATACAGGTAAATATTCGTAGACGAACAATCATGAAATTCTTGATTTTCATAGAACACATGTTCAAGAGGGAATCGAAAAATTCGGTTCCATCCTCACCGCAGAGTGATGAAGAATACGGAGGTAAAAATACATTATTTGTTTGGATAATGGAAATGAATGATCGAACGAATTGGTTATCAAATAATACTCTGTTGTTCTAGCTAAACGAAAAGGTCGACGTAAATCCAGAATGAAGAAAAAGCTAATGAAAGGAAACCCTGAGAAGTGATTTTGTATAGAAATCATCGGTGCGACATGTTCCTTTTTCCCTGAGTTTCGATCGGCCAGAATAACAACGGAGAAAATGATTACAAATTCATGTGTCGTGACATTATGTTCCCTGAACAAACCTGGATTTTGTATAAAATATTTGAATATTGTGGAGAACGTGGAAACACCTCAATGGATATAAAATAAATTCATGGGAAAAAAATTAAACAATTATGCCTTCTTAACTAAAATTAATCAATTGAGCAGAATTGTATTTGTCAATTATCACTATTTAGTCGATTAAAATGAATTTTAGCTTCATAAGGATCGTAGCTGAATTGTTCATTTGAATATGATAATATCATTACTAAAGGTATTTGTATATATATATGGCTATTTTTTTACATTTGAGAATTTCAGGGAGGTACGGCCCTGCTTATTTCATCCCAGAAATGTTCGAAGAGTATTTCTGATTTTTTGAGCCCTATAACGCCACCTCATAGATGAAATTGGCACTGAAAATTTTGCCCCATGGATAATGAAACTGGATCATTCCTATAATACCGACACTGTTTTACCGATTCGCCACATCATGTGGTATTTGGGCCTGTAGGCAGATTTTCCTGTGGGCAGCTGTTATGTGGTCACTTCTGCCGTCCACAGCAGCGCTACGTACACACTAAGGTGCTGTATACAGTTGTGACTCGGCGGATGTACCCCCCCCCCCCCCGAATAAATCTAGCACGGGCACGTGCCAGATTGATTCAAGCCACGCGCCGCGAGCCGGTGGCCGGTACGTGGCGCCCTCTCCTGTTCGGAGCTCTCACTCGCTCTCTGCCTTACCGGCCGAGGAGTGTTACCGTCGGCTTGCGCCGAATTCTGTCGAATTTTTTTTTTTTTTTTTCTTACGGGTTTTCTCTCCCATTCACTCTGTCTTTTCCCTTCGAGGAAGGAAAACTCCTCGCACTCGAGATGACTCTCTCTCGGGTGGCGAGGAAGCTTGTGACGAGTCTGCGGGGGAATTCCTTGCCACGACGGGAAAAGTTTTCTCTCTCAAATACCCGTTCTCTCTCGAAAACTGACATTTTGAGGCCTTTTGGGGAAGAGAGTGACCTCCTCTTCCCTTCTTTCGAGTGTTTCCACTCTCTCTCATTTCCGTGGGAGAAAAATACTTCCCGCGCTCAAGGTCATTTCCCCTCGGGTGGCAAGAAAATGTTCCCCGAGTCGTCGAGAAAATTCCCCTCCCAGCGAAAAATGATAACTTCAAATTCTTTTTATTTTCTCACGAAAAAAAAAAGAAATTTGTCTTATTGGGAACAAGAATAGAATTTCTTTCTCCCGCATTCCCGCATGGGTACTCACTCTCGCCATTTCTGACGTCACTTTCACTCCTATATGGCATGGCCCCACGTTGGGCGCCATTTTGTAAGGGATTTTTCTCCAGTTTTTCACCGGGGAAATAATCCCAAACTACTCTTCACCCATTCCTCATATCACTACGATTTGGGCGCCAGCTAGATTTTATCCGGAAAACCTAACTAAACCGGCCTCCAGGGAAAACTCGTCACCTGGAGGACTTCTCGTGGATGGGACCCACGGATGCCACGCTAGCATCAGTATTTCACGGTAGAGGGGCGAGGTCCACCATGTTAGGAGTGCTTCCGCTCGCTCATCGAGGCTGTTTTCACGTCCCCGACGGCGAATACGGAGAGAATTCTTCTCTTAACCGACTCATAGTCTCGTGTACTTCGCCTCTGGGTTATTTCTACCCGATCAGCCGACTTTCGCACTCGGCGTTATCACTAACGGCGAGTGGCCTTGACCGATTTGCGAATCCTTCTAACCCCTCGGGGCCCGGAATGTGAAGGTACGTGTAGCGAAGACCCTGCCAGAGACACTGTTAACTCCCGATCTACACGCTCACGCGGTTTTCCCTCCACATCCGGTAACAACAATATCATCGCGAGTCAGATTCCCCCAGCTACTTTGACTGGGAGGCGAATGCGACGAAGGCCCAGCCAGAGACACTGTCAACTCCCGACCTACACGTCCACTCCAACACCCAATCGTTTCGCCGGAAGATCCAAAGCCCGGCCACGTAGCACTCCACGCGACCGGAAACCAGCGCTATTCTCTACTCGGGAGATGCAGGAGCATCTCCCTCTGCTCGCCTTCCCGCTCGATGCGAGGTGACGCCTTCCGATAACTCGCCAGTCATCTCTATGTTCCGCTCTATACGAGCGCCTGTTCTGAACTAACCAGAAATCTCCCAGGGCTTAACTTCCCAGTCTAGGCTCCTCATTCCAGTACCACTCGAGCTACGTTCTCTCGACGTGGACCAGCCTGATTGGCCCGACATCAATCTCCTCGGAGAAGGGGAAGCGGCAGTTCTTACACCTGCCCGTCTGTCCCTAGGCTAATTCTGCGGAGCCTTAACACTGCACAGTTAGGAAGCCTGTACGTCGGCCCTATTCTACCCAACTACAACTGCACGAATGCTAAATTAGCGATAGCATACCAAAACGGTCACTTTGGAGAGTGGGAAGCTCAATCCACCAGAACTGGCGTATCCCCTCTCCTCCATGATCTATCCACCTTCAGTCGAGCCTCGTTCGGCTGACGTCAGATGCCTCCTTCTGTCTCTCTCTCTCCCAACTCTACTCACTCATTCCTTGCAAGGTGTATTTTACACGTAACGAGAAAAATCTCGTTACAACCTTTTTTATAGAGAATTTTATAAGCTACAAAAAAGGTTTATTGACATTTGTCTCTAAAATTGATTATCATGGAGATAAATCAATATTTATCAAGATATTCAGAATTTGTTTACACATAAATAATTAATCAATTAATTATGCCTAATTTCGCATTTATTTTGATAACAACTGACTTTAAAGAAAGATGTCAGGAAATCTTTTTTATAGAGAATTTTATAAGCTACAAAAAAGGTCTTTTGACATTTTTCTCTAAAATTGATTATCATCGAGGTAAATCGATATTTGTATCAAAAAGTTCTCATTAATACTCACCTGATTATTATTTAACTCCAATGAATTTTTCTTTAAAATAAGTTGTTAATGAGATGAACGACGTCTGGCAGTGGTTTTAGTGACTCGACCACGCATACAAAGAGCCCCACAATTATGACAAAGTCCTTTGATTGACTCATTTTGAATCCAAATTTGAAGTTAGCTGCAAAAAAAAAATAATAATAAATGATTTACCTTGTTAACTTCCCGGGATAGGGAAGTTATTGTAATCACCCCGAAAATCGAAATTCGATTTTTCATCATATGTCCACGTTTCAAGGTCACCACAACACTCCCCGATAATTTTCAAGGTGATGTATGTATGTGTGTGTGTGTGTGTGTGTGTGTATGTATTCTGTCCGTGACCGAAAATTTTGGTCAACGATATGTCGTTAACGGATGGAGCAATCAAGGTCGTCAATGACGCAATCGAAGCGTCTTCATCCAACTTAGAGCCGAAAGGATTTTGGAAAAAAATGTTCCAGTAGTTCTCCAGTTTTTCCAGGAAAGCATCAAATGAAGAAAAAAAAAAAAATTCTTCTTGGTTTTTTTGTTTGTTTATCTTTTATTATTGTTATGATTATTATTATTATTTTTTTTTCCAATCCTCGCGTACCCTACTATTGCTTCCGAATGGAAGCATTGCAATCGTTCAATTTTCACATTTTCTAATTTTGTTTGGAAATTATGTAGAATGGTTTGAAACGAAAAAAAAGATGTTTTCAGCTCATGTTCGCATGTGCGCATGTTAATGGGCCCTTTATCCTTTATATTTGAAAAATGAATAATTACAAGGGTAAAGAAATTTTTAAAAAATGAAATTATCAATGATTTCTCCCGTACGGATGATGCGATGAAGGTCATTGAAGACATCATCGAAATGTCTTCATGTAACGTAGCCTTTGCGTGCTTAGGTTGTGAGAATAAATCACGGATATCGAGTGGACGTGTGGAAAATGAGATCTGAGTAGTTTTAAGTACTATTTTCCCTCACCACACACGCGGACTAGCTAAATGAATTTAGATAATAACCCGGTAATGACTCGCGTAATCGTAATCCAAGTTCCGGAGAAGACAGCGAGGACGTCGAATCCATGTGCAGGAGTATCCCGTGAGAATAAGCCAACAGCCACTTAACAACGACTAGATATCCAATGATAATGAGATCTCTGAGGATATACTAGACCCCCGTGAATACGGCATTGGTCTGAAGAGAGTGCACTCTAGAGTAACCTCTCCGGAGTCAAAAAGGAGAGAGAGAGTAAGAGAAGAAAAGACTTAAAGCCCGCGTAAGCGGTGCACGGAGATTGGGCGATACCAGAGAGCAGCGGGTCGGCTGACACGGGTTGACCGGGAGCTGGCGCCATCTCACCAGCCAAAGTGGCCGGAGTGACGACGTTTTTATAATGGCCGACACTCCGTTCTCATATACCAAGCATACACGTGTTACCAATATTCATTGTCGTTGTTTTATTAAAAATCTCTGTGTTAATTGAATATTTTGTGGCACTGGGTGCATCTATATTGAGAGAGGAACTATTGTGGATAATTTAGGAAGAGCCTGAGTGCACAATTGAGTGATAAAAATTGAATAAAACATTTCCGGGGATTCCACAAGTGGTCACCGGCTACCGGCTTGATTAGAGGCATCGTCAAAGTGAGTTGGCATTGTTTTATTAACTGTTGCTGATGTGATTGCGGTTACGGAGGGTCGTTACCGGGAATACAGATTCTGCTGAGGAATTAAACTCATTTTTTGTTGAATAAACTCGCAGTTTTCACGGATAAACTCCGGGGTAATTCGTGTGCCCATAGCACGCGTTGGTCGTGTGGCCACGGGGCCGCCATCTTATTCCGCAGTTAGTCTAGAGGAATATTGTATAAATTATTGGATATTTTACAGTCGGTGTGAGCGGGAGTCGGGAAAGTATTCAATATATTTAGTTTTAAGGGGATAAATATCGTTATTAATCAGGGTAATTCAGGCTGCGATCAAATAGTTACGCATTTCCAAAAACCCCGTTATTTCAGAATTAAAGAGGGGAAAAAGAGAGTGGAAAAGAGGGACTCAGAGTCTTCCAGGGGAGAGTGAGAGAGAAATTCAATTCAGAGAGATCCGCGTAAAGAGGCAATTGTAGCCCACAAGTGTCCCACGTGGACGCTTGCTCGTTGCACTTCCCCCTTCGGTGGGGGAAAATAAGCGTAGGGAACCTGCAGCCGCTTGAGGCACCTCTCTCTCGAGCGAAGACTCCTCGCACCGTCTTTCTCATTCGGACATCCGGACATACTCTTGAAGTGTATAGAGTCAGTCATCCCGGCCATCCCGGAGAGATCGATGTAAAATAATGATATTTATGAATGGGGAGGGTTGCTGAGGGGATGAGTCCCTGTCTGGATGTCCTCTGGAGTTATTAGTACCAGGAGAAAAGGGGAATAATAAGTATTATTATCATTTAATCCGAATACAAAGCCATCGACTAGTGTAAGCTGATCAGCCGGGTCTTCAAATTAAGTTTATTTTGATTTTATTTGATTTTCATTTATTATTATGGTTTTGCATTGAAACTACGGTAGAGAGCCCAAATACCTGAGGCAATTTATTTTGTATTTTTCATTTCTTTCTTTTCAATTCTCAAATAATAAACCGAGCCACTATCTCTGAATTCTTGTACTTTTCTCTCTGCTGAGCTCAACCTATCCTTCTTTTCTGAAATATTACATTAAAATTATTGGTTATCGCGGGCTCCAGCAACAACAAAATGGTACGCTGGGGCATTGCACCCGCGTCCTCCGGACTGGACTGGTGGAGAGGACACAATCGGGCAGCAGTTCCACACGGGTCGGCCTTGGCTTCCCATAGCCGCTCAGTACATTATTCCTACCCTTTTCCCGAGCTTCCCGCATCCGCTCCCATCCATTACCGAGCCGTATCCTCTCCTTCCTCATTCCCTAGTCCACTACCCCATCCTTTGAGGCACGGGAGGGATAAATCCCGTACCTCCTTGCAAAACACCCACAATCCCTTTGAGTCGCCTAGCGACAAGAGTCCCCTTGGGACTCCACCCCAAAGTCCTACACCCTACACCCAATATCAAACTTCACAGGCACTGGTGAGAGTGTAGTAAAAGTGCCTCGTGACATATGGAAGTCCTACTTTAATCGCTTTAGCGAATTGAGTCAACAAAGACTCCTTTATTATAGTCTTACACGATTTGGTGAATTAATAGATAGTAGAAAAAGTGTCCTCTCGACCGGTCAGCTCGATCGTACGTTAAGGGGGTTGAGCAGCAGCGGGGAGGAGAGGAATAAGCGGCGTCAGCGGACGCATGGTGCACCTATGGTGCTCGATCTAGAAAATACCGAGAAATAGTCCGTGTTACGACGATATCTCGCATCACATCAGCAACTATTGTGTTTCTCGTGGCTGCACGGTTTGTTTATTTCTCACATACTACATCTATTTCACTTTACAGTAGTCATAGTATATTTTCACGCCTATTTTCATTATCCTCTAGTATTTCCAAACTCCTTCACCTCTATTACTACAGAAGACTGTAGATCCGAGTGACTATTGACTCTTGACTTGCAATAAGGAGACAGAGGACGGAGGCGAGCAAACTGTGGGTTAAAATAACCCTCAATTCTTTCGAAAAATACTATTCTGCCCCTAGCCGGTGATATACCAGTCTGATTTTCGCAGTAACGCGGTTCACATACTCGATTTTCAATACCTGAGACCTTTCCCAACCCCCATAACCTCTCTTTCGCAGCCTTAAAGATAGAGTGCCTTGAGGATTGTGGCAATAAGGAAAGTTAAAAGATGGCGCCTCCGGAGGGAACGGGAATAGTTCCAGAGGAGACCCCGCCTCTGCAGATTGAACAGGTTATCCGGAGGATGGACCCTGTGGCACTAATGAGTGAGGTGCAGCGCTTGGGTCTGCGCTCTAGTGGAGATTGGGATTCATTAGTGAATCGAGTAGTGAGGTATGAGTTAGGGAGGAGAGGAGCTGATGTACCATGGGATAATGATGTTGACTATGCACCTCAGGATAGAGGGGATAGTGTAACCACTTTCGAGGCCGTTACCGGTTTCCCACCAGACAGGCACATACCAGAGGATCAAAGGATCCGGGACATCACAAGACCAGTATTGCTGCCTCATACGGTGGTCTCCGAAGCGTGCCAGACAGACATGGCCTTGGGAACTGAGCTTCCCACTGATTTACGTTGGTCCAGTGGCGGGGCAACTCTACCCTCAGCCACTGAGAATGCTAGACGCACGGAAGCAACGGTACCACTGACAGTACCTAGTACCACTGCTGCGTATCACTTGTCGCCACCATCTTTTCGGCCTCAAGCTAGTACCAGTGCCAGCAGCCTCGATGTCTCGGCACACGAGCTGAATGTTTCCCGAAATCACCCAGAGTTCTCGGGCATTCAGCACATGGAGGACATGACAGGCTCAGAACGACCTGTCGATGAAACGTATGTAGCTCAGGACGGGATCCAGAGGAGGACAGTGCAGGCGGAGGTACACGCTGAATTGTCAGCAGAGAATCCGGACTTGCAGGAACAGCTCAGGACACAGGAGTCCCAACGAGTAGGATCCGGAGAGGGTGAGGAGGCTGCCAATGTCAGAGAGGAGTACAGAAGCACTTCAGAGACCCTGACGCCCCGTCCACCATTGAGGGGAACAGTGGTAAATGGACGATATATGGTCTATGGTGGAGATCACGCTCATCCTAGAGCAAGTAGCCCAATGGCTAGCCCTATTCAAAATGGACCAACAGACAGTGTTCCCCTGGATTTGAGGACAACTCACTATGCTCATACATCTCAGAGACTCTCCGGAGTCGAGCAACACAGCAGGGGCACAATCAGTCGACCTCCGCCAGGATTTTCAGGCCCACCGTTACCGCCACTAGTTCATGGGGGTAACGTAGGTGGCTCTGGTTCCCCACACATTCAGTTCCCATCACTCGAGGAAGTTCTAACGTTGGCACAGAACGAGGTAGCTAAGTACCAGGAACTATTGAGACGATCTGAGGAGCTAAGGAGAGAACAGGCACAAGAAGCAACACGAGTGGTACAAGAGATGCTCGCAAGACAGAATCTGAGCCAGCTTCCCAGAATTCCAGAGGCCACAACAGTGCTCTCGAATACGAGACCTCACACTCAAAGACAAGGGCAGAACGCCAGAGAGAATGTCAGAGTCGGCAGCTCGTCCGGAAACAGGGACGATATGGCATTCTCGACTTACCAGCAAGGTTTACCACCCTCTCAGGTCAATCACATACCATCAGGAAGAATACCTCAGCACCGAGTACACTTTGATTCCTCGGCAGAGCCGACGGTACGTCCACCTTCCGGAGTCGAGAATAACAATTACGAAGACAGTCAGTCGAGGGAAGCAACGAGAGGATCTGAAGTATTTGAGAATACTCCCACTTACGGAGAGTATTATCACCCACATTCGTCTGGTCCCGGTACTCCATTCCCTACGGGAATGCAACGGGCACATCGTGGAGTAGCTGGAGGGCAGCCGAGCAGTGCACACTCGACCGCACGAGCCTCATATCCTCCATTTGATGTTGCTCCAACTCTGGCAGCAAAACCAGATATTCTCTTCGACATGACGATGAGAAGTAATCCGTTTGCTGAGGAAACGTTGAGAGAAAATAATACTCGAGTGGGTAAAGCTGTAGAACAGTTCAATAAGTCTCGGCTCACCTTCGCCGGGAAGCCCGGAGAGGATGGTGAGGGATTCTTGGCGAGGTTGAATACGTATATTAAATGCTTGGCACTTACGGAGTCCGAGGTTCTTCAGGCTATACCCATCACATTCACTGACAAGGCAGAACAGTGGTTCCAACAAGAGAGCGCGAACATTCATTCGTACTCTCAGTTTTTGTATCTGTTCCGATTAAATTACGGCGAGAACGGTGCACGAGAGAAAGTCAGGAATGACTTGAACAATCGTACTCAGGGCGAGTTTGAGAATGTACGCTCCTTCATTAAGGACGTTGATTGGATGATGCGATTCCTGGGATTCACCATGCCAGAGAGAGTGCAGACCGCTCAGAGCAAGTTACATCCTGCCTATTATGAACAGGTCACTCGAGAGAATCCCCGAACTATTCCGGACTTGTTGGCAGTAGCTCAAAGAGTGGAGGAGATTGACGAGCACAAGAGGCAGTATCGTGCTCCTCCTAAACCAGAGAATACTTCCTTCCCAGAAAGGGCTTACCATCCTCCAGGAGACACAGTGAAGAAGAGCAAGAGTTGGAACACCGAAGGGCGAAGGGATCATAGAGACGGTAAGTACGGAGGGGAACGAAAGGAAGGAAGTAGAGAGAGGAAAGTGTATGAGATCAGTGAGGTAAGGCAACAAAGAGACGAGGCATACCCCGGAAGCTACGGGTCAGCCGTCTATACAGCCTATGCTGCCAAGACAGCAACTGTGGACACTAAAGCCGGAGTTAATAACCCAGTGTCGCCTTCAGCTGAAGCCACTGGACCGACTCTGGAAGATGATTTCAATGCATACCCACGTCAGAGATACATGACACCTTGCTGGAACTGTGGATACCCAGGACATGGAGAAAGAGTGTGCCTGTATCCCAAGAATCGTAGTACGATTGAGAGGAATCGTCGAGCGTACCTGGATAAGCACCCAAAGGCGGCTGCTATCTTTGCACTGACGGGACACATCCCCTCTGAAGAATTTCTGCCAGCAACACCAGAGGCAGAAGACAATGAATGCTCGAACCAGGGAAACTTGCCCCAGGGACAGCAGTAAAGCCGACTGTTGCCCCTGAGTCTCCAACCGGCTGTATTAATGTGGTCAACCACGCACCTCTGGAGATTCACGCGATCGATGATCCCCTGAATCCTCATATTATCTGTCCTGCCACGTACATTCACGCCGCTGAAACTGGAGAACGTCCTCGAATCGATCTGGAGGAATACGAGAAGATAGCAAGTGATCAGAGCTTACGACGCCGATGGTATGCTGCCATTGAACTTAATGGAAACTTACAGCCTGCATTAATTGACACAGGAGCGACTACCTCCTGTATGAGTCAAGAATTTGGCTTCCAACTTATGGGCTATGCAATCTCATGTGCGGGAGAGAGCATCGCCGCCAACAATACAACGATACCAATTAGAGGACAATTGGCCTTAGAGTGTGAATTGGAAGGAGTCCGGAGAATTGTGCCAATGTACATCATGGAGGGAATAACTGAACCTTGCATTCTAGGAATGAGTTTCATTCGAGCGATGGGCATTACTTTGGATGCTGCCAATAACACCTGGCAGATAGGAACTATGGAGCCTAAGCCTTTTGCCCTAAAACATCAGTTGAATGCCCTTCCCAGAGTCAAACTAGAACCCTTCAGGATCTGGGTGAACGCCATTAACACTCTGCCTGATGAAGACGTCGACTTGGACGAGGTACGCAAAGAACTATTGAGTTGGCTGCCAGAGCAGCCAGAGATCGTACCTGTTACCCCCTTGATGACTCACCATGTGGAGTTAGTGGATCCGGAGCCGACTCGAGAGAAACCTCGTCGCTGGGCACCCAAGCTGTTAGAGTTGGCAGTACAAGAGGTGGACAAGATGTTAGCCGCTGGCTACATAGTAGAGTCGCGCAGCGCATGGAACATCTGTCCCTTGATGATTTGGAAGCCAGATAAAACAATACGATTCTGTTTGGATCTCAGACCAGTGAACAAAAAGGTCAAGAAGTTGGGATATCAGATCGAGCAGTTGGAGCGAGTGCTGGATGGCTTAGCGGAAGCACATTACATCAGTAAATTGGACTTGAGTCAGGCCTTTTTCCACGTGCCTCTAGATCCGGAGAGTCAGGAGATTTTTGCCTTCTCCATCCCTTCGAAAGGCCACTACCAGTTCACGAGGCTTCCGTTCGGATACTGTAATTCCCCAGGTGTCTTCCAACGACTAATGGATAGAGTCATACCGCCACAACATGCAGGGAAAGTATTTGCTTACCTCGATGACATTATCATTATTACCAGTACTTTGGAAGAGCACCGGATCATCTTGAAAGATGTACTAAGAAGTCTCGAAGAAGCTAAACTAGTCATCAAGGTATCTAAGTCGAAGTTGCTATGTGAGCGCGTGGCTTTCCTAGGCTACATAATTGATAAACATGGGCTGTCAGTAGATCCAGACAGACTGAAGCCAATTTTTGAGTATCCGGAGCCTCGTTCGACTAAAGCCCTTCGACGCTTCCTCGGAATGGTGGGTTGGTATTCCCGGTTCTTGAAGGAATTGGCCAAAGAAAAGGTGGATTTGCTGGCACTGCTGAAGAAAGACGCTAAGTGGTCGTGGGGCCCAGCACAGCAGAAAGCTTTCGATGAACTCAAGAGGGCTTTAATCGAAACACCTATCCTTCTCAGACCTGACTTCCAGAAGCCATTCACCATTCACACCGATGCCAGCGATAGAGCTATTGGGGCAAAACTCACTCAGGAGACAGAGCACGGTGAACGGCCAGTTTACTTTGCTTCCCGAGTATTGAAGCCTCCGGAAATTAATTACTCTGTAACTGAGAAGGAATGTTTGGCAGTGATTTGGGCCATTAAGAAGTTTAGACCATATATTGAAGGGTCACATTTCGTGGTAATCACCGACCACGCGAGTCTAAAATGGCTGTTGAACATCAAGGAAGGCAATCAGAGACTTTGGCGTTGGTCGCTAGCACTTCAAGGTTATGATATGGAGATCAGATATCGAAAAGGCTCAGAGAATGTAGTACCAGACGCACTCTCTCGGATGTTCGAGGATGAAGTACATATGTTGGCAGCACTGGATCAGACTGAGGATCTGTAGTACAATCACCGGAAGCATGAAGTCTCAGAACATCCAGAAAAGTACCCAGATTGGTACGTAGAAGATGATTGCCTGTATCACCACAGATACAATCTAGCGTTGGAGGACATCTTCGACGACTTAAATGCTTGGAAGCTAGTCTTACCTCCGGAATTACGACATGATGCTATGAAACATGCTCACCAGGATGCACAGGCCGGGCACCTGGGAATTGATAAGACGTACCACCGATTGAATAAAGATTTCTATTGGCCGGGGATGTTCACGGACACCGCCAAATTTGTCCGGACTTGTCCGGAGTGCCAACGGTACAAGTTCCAACAGCAACCGCCCCGAGGGCTGATGAAAGAGAGACTCGTAGAGCACCCATGGATGGTAGTGGCTGCTGATATCATGGGCCCTTTCCCATTGAGCCACAAGCGAAATGCTTATGTATTGGTGATGCAGGATTTGTTCACCAAGTATGTGGAGATTTGCCCTCTACCTCGAACAAAAGCCACGTATATCTGGGAAGCTTTTCGGCACCAGGTTCTGTGTCGCTGGGGAGCGCCGAAGTATTTCCTCTCAGATAACGCTAAAGACTTCACCTCAAAGCTTCTGCAACGTAACTTACGGGAAGCGGGTATCATCCCTGTGAACACACCTCCTTATCATCCTCAATCGAACCCGGTCGAGCGAGTGAACCGCACGTTAGGGCCTCTTCTCGGAATTTTCACCGGGCAAAACCAGCGGGACTGGGATGCCTGGCTTCCGGAGTTGACCTTTGCTTTAAATACCGCTATTCAATCTTCCACTGGGTTTTCTCCTGCTTTTCTGAACTTTGGGCGTGAGCTTGACCCCAAGCATGATTTGAGACGCATGTTTGATAAGACCACTGAATTATTACCTGGAGATCACTCGGAATGGTCAGAGCGTATGAAACGGTTGGACAAATTACGGGACTTAGTGTACAAAAACCTGGGGACCGCGTTTATTAAACAAGCCGCTAGATATAATCAGGGGCGTCAGCCTCTAGGGTTTCAAATCGGAGACAAAGTATTACGCAGAAATTATAAACTATCTCAGGCCGCGGAATATTACTCAGCAAAGCTAGCTGAGAAGTTTGTGGGTCCATATGTAGTGGTCAAAGTTAGATCCGAAGTAGTATACGATATCTCTGACCAGGAAGGCCGAGTTATCCCCAGAATACACGTGAAAGACTTGATTCCCTATCGCGAACCTGATCAACTGTCCACAGATGAGACAGAACTTCCGGAGACTCCGCCAGACGACAATGGGCCCAGTCAAGATGAGGACTTGGTGGAACCGACGATTGCGCCCGGGCAATCGAGTCGGATTCAGAGGGATCCCACTGAACACAGTCCCAACAGAGAGCATCCTCATAACACAGAGCCCACTCCTAGTGGCTCCAGCCCCACAGACAGACAGAAGACACGACGGGGGCGGCCCCGTAAGCAACCCAGAACTTACCAGTCCGTCAGTCCACGTCGCCTCAGAGCTCGTGAGCCAGTCAATTCCTCCCTCTCGTGCATTTGTGGAATTTCAACCAGGCACTTCACAGGACACCCCTGTGTTGATGACTGGGAGGGACTCTTCGACAATCCCATCTCAAGTCACTCAGAGAGCGAAGATAGTGGAGCATACTCAGACACAGATGAGCGGTCATCGTGCTCTGATATACCGCTCAACTCAGACTCCAAAAGATATGACTCTACCAGTGAAGGAGAAGAGCTTAGTGACTCATTCTTCAGTAGTCACTTCATCTCACAGCTCGTTCCCAACACAGAGTCGTTCCCACATGAGTATCTCGGACTCTTATCAAGCTCAGCTGAGCCAAAAGACTCCTGCTGCTAAGAGCTGCCACAGAGCCACCGACAGTCTCCCTCAGGGCAAAGCTCCTCCGGAGAAAAAGGGGTTTCAAAAGAAACCAGTTGAGATGAGCTTCACTCGCCCCCCAGTGCCATGTACACTTAATCATGAACATCGACATGGTCCTTATCCCACTTACGTGCCAAACTTCGTCTTCCATGGACCAGTAGGCAAGTGTTGGCTCTGTGAGAAACCTGATCATAAGACTGGCTCATGCCCACTGAAGAATGACCCTGATCGTCCCAAGGTGTGCTACACCTGTGGTTGGAAGGGATATACTCTGTTGTCTTGTCCCCAATGCAGTCCACACAGAATTCCACCTGAGTAGCTTCCGCGCTCTGCGCACAGAAACCTCTGTTTAGACTAGAGGAAGCTTCCGGAGTGGCACTAGACATTCCACAAGGAGCTGGTCTCTTATTCAGACAGCCATTCCTTGCATTCAACACTTATTATTCACATTTATTTTGTTTTTCTCTTTGATATATATTCTTATCATTTAATTCATTAATTCCTTTTCTTCCGTTGCTCTTTATACGTTGTACCTGTAGTATAGAGCCAAAAACTACCAATAAAAAAGTATTTTCTTTATTATTTTCGTTATTATTATTTTTTTTTAGTTACAGAGGCCTAAGTTGGCTCCGCGCATCGATGCGGGTAATCAACTAGCGAGAGATTAATTATTATTTTTTTTTGTTGTTATTGTGCTGACACTCCGTAATAGTAGCCCCCAGGCTCAACTTAGAGGGCAGTCAACCCTCCTACCCTGACGAATCCCAACTCCCATGTCCTCTACATTCACTCATATTTCAGCTTTCATTACCATATCCATTAGGCTTCATGCGCGAACCGGCAGCTGCGAGGAATACAAGTGCCTTCTCACCAGGGTGTGCTTTTTCTATCGCGAGAACTGATCTAAAAGTAAAAGACTGAGTAGAAGTAGCTAAAACGTAATCGTTACCACGATGAGAACGGGGGCACGTCCACTCTAGCGGGGGGGTGTGAGAATAAATCACGGATATCGAGTGGACGTGTGGAAAATGAGATCTGAGTAGTTTTAAGTACTATTTTCCCTCACCACACACGCGGACTAGCTATATGAATTTAGATAATAACCCGGTAATGACTCGCGTAATCGTAATCCAAGTTCCGGAGAAGACAGCGAGGACGTCAAATCCATGTGCAGGAGTATCCCGTGAGGATAAGCCAACAGCCACTTAACAACGACTAGATATCCAATGATAATGAGATCTCTGAGGATATACTAGACCCCCGTGAATACGGCATTGGTCTGAAGAGAGTGCACTCTAGAGTAACCTCTCCGGAGTCAAAAAGGAGAGAGAGAGTAAGAGAAGAAAAGACTTAAAGCCCGCGTAAGCGGTGCACGGAGATTGGGCGATACCAGAGAGCAGCGGGTCGGCTGACACGGGTTGACCGGGAGCTGGCGCCATCTCACCAGCCAAAGTGGCCGGAGTGACGACGTTTTTATAATGGCCGACACTCCGTTCTCATATACCAAGCATACACGTGTTACCAATATTCATTGTCGTTGGTTTATTAAAAATCTCTGTGTTAATTGAATATTTTGTGGCACTGGGTGCATCTATATTGAGAGAGGAACTATTGTGGATAATTTAGGAAGAGCCTGAGTGCACAATTGAGTGATAAAAATTGAATAAAACATTTCCGGGGATTCCACAAGTGGTCACCGGCTACCGGCTTGATTAGAGGCATCGTCAAAGTGAGTTGGCATTGTTTTATTAACTGTTGCTGATGTGATTGCGGTTACGGAGGGTCGTTACCGGGAATACAGATTCTGCTGAGGAATTAAACTCATTTTTTGTTGAATAAACTCGCAGTTTTCACGGATAAACTCCGGGGTAATTCGTGTGCCCATAGCACGCGTTGGTCGTGTGGCCACGGGGCCGCCATCTTATTCCGCAGTTAGTCTAGAGGAATATTGTATAAATTATTGGATATTTTACAGTCGGTGTGAGTGGGAGTCGGGAAAGTATTCAATATATTTAGTTTTAAGGGGATAAATATCGTTATTAATCAGGGTAATTCAGGCTGCGATCAAATAGTTACGCATTTCCAAAAACCCCGTTATTTCAGAATTAAAGAGGGGAAAAAGAGAGTGGAAAAGAGGGACTCAGAGTCTTCCAGGGGAGAGTGAGAGAGAAATTCAATTCAGAGAGATCCGCGTAAAGAGGCAATTGTAGCCCACAAGTGTCCCACGTGGACGCTTGCTCGTTGCACTTCCCCCTTCGGTGGGGGAAAATAAGCGTAGGGAACCTGCAGCCGCTTGAGGCACCTCTCTCTCGAGCGAAGACTCCTCGCACCGTCTTTCTCATTCGGACATCCGGACATACTCTTGAAGTGTATAGAGTCAGTCATCCCGGCCATCCCGGAGAGATCGATGTAAAATAATGATATTTATGAATGGGGAGGGTTGCTGAGGGGATGAGTCCCTGTCTGGATGTCCTCTGGAGTTATTAGTACCAGGAGAAAAGGGGAATAATAAGTATTATTATCATTTAATCCGAATACAAAGCCATCGACTAGTGTAAGCTGATCAGCCGGGTCTTCAAATTAAGTTTATTTTGATTTTATTTGATTTTCATTTATTATTATGGTTTTGCATTGAAACTACGGTAGAGAGCCCAAATACCTGAGGCAATTTATTTTGTATTTTTCATTTCTTTCTTTTCAATTCTCAAATAATAAACCGAGCCACTATCTCTGAATTCTTGTACTTTTCTCTCTGCTGAGCTCAACCTATCCTTCTTTTCTGAAATATTACATTAAAATTATTGGTTATCGCGGGCTCCAGCAACAACAAAGTGGTACGCTGGGGCATTGCACCCGCGTCCTCCGGACTGGACTGGTGGAGAGGACACAATCGGGCAGCAGTTCCACACGGGTCGGCCTTGGCTTCCCATAGCCGCTCAGTACATTATTCCTACCCTTTTCCCGAGCTTCCCGCATTCGCTCCCATCGATTACCGAGCCGCATCCTCTCCTTCCTCATTCCCTAGTCCACTACCCCATCCTTTGAGGCACGGGAGGGATAAATCCCGTACCTTCTTGCAAAACACCCACGATCCCTTTGAGTCGCCTAGCGACAAGAGTCCCCTTGGGACTCCACCCCAAAGTCCTACACCCTACACCCAATATCAAACTTCACAGGCACTGATGAGAGTGTAGTAAAAGTGCCTCGTGACAAGGTATATATAATAACGTATGAATTTCTAAAGAATTTTTTTCGGGGATTCGGGAAAAATGTTTGAAATTCTATCTCGATTTCTTTCTCCTTTCTTTTTTTTCTTCCATTTTGTTTCCCCTGTGATCTAATTTATATACTTCCCCAATTTCACTGCTTAATTTCGATCTATTAAATCAAAATGGAATTCAGGATTACGTAATAGATGTTTTCTCCCCTCCACGTCTCAAAGCCGCGTATCAGCAATACTCCAAGATTGAAATCGAAAGAAGGATTACAAAGCATGAAAAAAATTAATAAAAAAATCACCAAAGAAGTCCTCGAAATCTGGATGGATGAATGAGATTTTTTTCATCTTTCCTGGATTCTCTATCCGAAAAATTTACAGAGAAATAGATGGTTCGAATGTGGCGCCGCGGATATCATAATCCTGCCGGTTTTATCCAATACTCAAGCAGTCTTCGGTAATGTAGGAAATTGCACTGAGTAATACAGTGATTCACCATTTCTCCGCTTGCTCTGGTGGTGCTTTTGCGATCGTGAATAGATAGAATCCACCATTCGATAATCAGCTGTGATCGATCCAACTTTGTGGAACGTTATCAGAGCTGTTTTAGGGATTGATTTGCAAATTATTGCTGTAATTATATAATAATTTGCTATTATTATAATTCTTGCCTTCAGCAGAATTGTAATATTATTATAATTCTTGCCTTCAGCAGAATTGTAATAATCAACAGAGGAAGAGAGGAAATAAGTGTCAGCCAGGGGCGACAAACAATAGAATTGTAATAATCAGCAGACAAAGCGAGGAAATAAGTGTCAGCCACAGGCGACATAAGACTAGAAAATAGTCAGCTACAGGCGACATAAGACTAGAAAATAGTCAGCCACAGGCGACATAAGACTAAAAAACCGGGAGAAATAGTCTGCCACTGGTGAAGTTAAAGAACCGAAATTTCACCGAAAATATGAGAGCTAAACGGCAGTCTAGAAGAAAAATAAACAATAACAAAAAAAATAGGCGCCGCAAAAATGCAAAAAAAAACATAATTGATCTTATGAGTCTGAATGAGATGGTTCCTTCCAGTGAACATTATGATAAGAAGAAAGAAACTGTTAGAGATACTAAACGACAAAAACGAAAGGAAAATATGAGAATTAAACGTTGTGATTCAATCTACAAGAGATTAGAAAGAGAGAAGGATCGGAAGAGAAAACAACAATCACGCATGAATGATGTATTCAGAAAGAGGGAAAATGAATTGAACAAAGAAAGACTACAACGTGAACGACAAAATGATGAATTTAAGAAAAAAAAAGAGAAAATGAGAATGAGAAAATATATCAAATGTAAGAGACAAAATGAAGAATTTAAAAAAAAAGAGAATTGTCAAAACAAGAAATATATTGAACGCAAGCGAGGTGAAAGCGTCTTCAGACAGGATGAACGTAGAAAAAACAAAATCAGAATGATGATCATCCGACAGCGTAGAGAATATATGGTTAATGAGCGCAAGAGAAACATTGCAAGGAATAGCATCCTACGTCAAAATATACAATATGTGGAGAATGAAATTGCAAATAATCTCAAAAGAAATCGCATTCTTCGACAAAATAAAGCCTACAAATCACGAGAGTTAGCACTCAATGTGGCGAGAAACAAATTGCTAAGGAAGCATTCGAAGTATCATAAGAACGAAATTGCACGTAATATTGAGCGAAATAAAAAGTTGCGATTCAATAGCATGTATAGAGAAAAAGCGAAAAAAGAAACCCAGGAACGAATGAAGAAAATTCGTAGCAAGAGAGCGTATAAAATGCGAGAGAGGATGTTAAATATCCGAAGAATAAAAAGAATTCGAACGAATGAGCGATGTCGAGCCCGAGAATTAAAGAGAAATGCAAAGTCGAAGAGAGAAAAAAGAGCAATTGATGTATTGAGATTTCGTGAAAATCTCAATAATGTCTTATTGAGAAATAAAAATGAAGATCCAAAGGCGAAACTTCAACTGAAATTTATTCAATTTCGCGCAGAAACAGCCTCATTCGTGTGTTGTTGTTGCGAGGGCCTTTTTTTCAGATGTTCTGTTGTTAAATTGAATGAAAACAAAATTATTGGCAAAAGTGGTGCTTCATTCTTAGCACAAATCAATAATTTCCCCTCAGGTTTCATATGCAACACGTGCAAAAATGCGGCATATCGTGGTAAAGTATATAAATTATCAACAAGACCCAATGGTCTCCAATTCATACAAGTCCCAAAATCTGTCCGAGAATTGTCTGATCTCGAGGAAAGAATGGTAGCGCCAGTATTAAATTTCATGCAAATTCGGGCACTTAAACCCTATGCTCTGAATCTGCAATTGGGTCTAAAAGGCAGTGTCGTTAACATACAAGTCGAAATAAATGATATGCTACAGGTTTTACTCCGTAAATTTGATGAAATGCAGACAATCCAAATCAAATTAAAAAGACACGTTGATCATAAAAGTAATTATATGTTCGAAGCTATTAGACCAGCAATGATTTGCAAAGCGTTGAAACATTTAATTACTACGCCATTATATGAAAAATATGAAGTTAAAATAGATGAGGCATATCTTCAGAACTATGAAAATGATGATCATCCTATCAATTTCATAGTTGACAATAATGATATCATTGACAATGGAAAAATCGATGAAACAGATCGAGAAATAGACACAGCAGTTGTGCTTGATGATATAGTTATCAATGACAAAGAAAGTAAGATGGAAATTGATCAATTGATTGATTTCGATCAAATAAACAATGACGAGGTTTTGCTCGTTGACCATAATGCAGAGGTCGTAGAAAAATATGCACCAATTGGCAATATAATCGCTCCCGGACAAGATAAACATCCAATGCCTTGGCATAAAATGGAAGACTTGGACGAGCTATGTTTCCCGAGAATATTTGTAGGGCACTCGTTCAATCTACCAAAAGGCATTTCTTATTCAGATCGTATGAAATCAGAAGCGAGACGCTATGATCGGCGATCATCTATTCCTCCGAGAATTTTGTTCATGGCCAAGAAAGCTTTAGAAATTACATGTGCATCGAGTATAAATATATGTTTGAGACGAACAAAGGAAAACGCTGATAAGCCCATAAATGCCGGAAATGCTCTAGATGCTGATTTTAGGGCTAATTTAATTGAATTTGACGATGGTTTCAGAATGCTCAAATTTGTCAGATCATCGCCAGCATATTGGGAGCATAAAAAAAAAGAACTCTTGGCAATGATTCGTCAATTCGGTAAACCAACTTTTTTCTTGACATTATCAGCTGCTGAGAGCCACTGGCCTGAGTTATTGCAAACTTTGATGAAGTACAGTGAGAAAGGACACACGATATCTATAAAGGAAGCATTTGATTTGGAATATAATATTAAGACTGATTTAATAAGAAATGACCCAGTTACGTGTGCACGATATTTTGATCACAAGGTTCAGAAATTTATGTGGTTATTAAGACAAAAGAACAGTATTTTCGGAGAATATCCACTCGAGGACAGCTATCAAAGAGTCGAGTTCCAACAACGTGGAAGTCCACACGAACATATGCTCTTGTGGTTGAAAAATGCCCCGAAATATGATAACGACAGTGATGTGAATGACAATGATCAATTGATTGATTTCATTGATCGTTTTCTCACTTGTAAATATGATGAAAAGAATCCATACATCAAATTGCAAATGCATAAGCATGGTCATAGTTGCTACAAAGGACAGAAAAATAAACAATGTTATTTTCATATCCCTTACCCAGTTATGAGGAAAACAATGATTTTAAAACCATTGAATGAGAATGAAGCTGCACCAAAATAATATGAATCAATTGATAAACTAATGAATGAATTTTATAGAAAAGACACCTCCATGAGTTATGATGAAATCTTGGAGAAATTGGATATGACTGAAGAAGAGTATATCCTTGGGATTCGCAGCAAATTGAAACGAAAATGTGTATTCTTGAAGAGATCCAGTCAGGAAGTAAGAATTAATTCTTATAATAATGATATTTTACAATTGTTCGAATTAAATATCGACATCCAATTTATACTAGATGAGTACGCCGTAATGAGCTACGTTACTAATTATATTAGTAAAATCGAAGGAGGATTGTCGAAATTATTGAGAAACGCTGCAATAGATTGTGATAATAACAATAATACTATTAAAGAGAAATTCCGGAAAATCGCAAATGTATTCCTCAATGGTTACTTGATGTCCTCCCAAGAGGCAGCGTACCATGCTCTACAATTGTCGTTATCAAAAAAAAGTAGGAAGACAATATTCATCAACACAGGGCGCATAACAGAACGTGTTCGTATGTTGAAATCCGATGAAGTTCTGAAAAAACTTGATAAAGACTCTACTGAAATATATATGGCTGATATATTCGATAAATATAGTAGAAGAGAAAAAAAGCTTGAGAGTATCTGCCTTGCTGATTACGCAGCAGATTATCAACCATTCAAAAAGAAGCCGTCAAAAGATGATGATGAAAATGATAATGACGATGATGACGAGGATAGAGCGTACAAGCTTCGACAACATACAGCTGTCATTAGATACCGACGATACAATTTGAAACAAGATCCAGCAAACTATTATAGAGAAAAAATATTATTATTTATGCCTTGGCGAAATGAAAAACTGGAGGTAGAGAATGTGGATTATGAAAAAGTGTATAAGGAGAATGAAAAAATTATAGAAAGCAATCAAGCGAAATATTCCATCATAAGTGATGAAGCCATGGATGAGGCATTAGAACAAGTCGAGAATGAACTGCGTGCAACTATTAACGGAGAAAGTGATAGGAATTCCGCAGCTCATAACATTGATATTTTCCAACAAGATGGGAAAAATTGTAAAGTTTACGAGAATGTGAAAAAAAGTGATACTCACATAAGACTAGATATACTTGTCCAGCCAGGGTAAAAGAGAATGAACTCCATGACATGATGAGGAAGTTAAATTGCAAACGAAAAGAGTTTGTTATGCATGTATTGAATTGTTACAAATTGGGCCAAGTCCCATTCAAAATATTTTTGAGTGGCTCTGCTGGCGTTGGAAAAAGTTATGTCATTAACACACTATATCAGTTAGTAACTAATTATTTCGATAATTTACCTGGAGGCAATATGGATAAAATAATAGTTCTATTATGTGCCCCATCGGGAAAAGCAGCATTCTTAATTAATGGTGTGACATTGCATTCTGCTTTAGCATTACCATGTCAACAATATGGGGCACAAATGGGTCAATTATCAAGTGATCTAGCCAATAACATTCGTGAAAAATTATCAAAAATGCAACTCCTAATAATTGATGAAATTTCAATGGTAAGTTGTACAATACTAGGTTGGATCGATACACGATTACGACAAATAAAAGGTGTGAATCGACCCTTCGGTGGGATTTGTGTATTAGCGTGCGGTGATTTGAATCAATTACCACCTGTGAAAGACAAGCCAGTTTATCAAGTCTCCAGACGAAATGAAATGGCTGCATTTCTAGATGTCAATCCATTATGGAATGAATTTGATTTTTATGAATTGACCGAGATAATGCGTCAAAAAGATGATTTAGCATTTATAAATGCTCTGAATAATCTAGCAGTTGGAAACATGACAGAAGACGATATAGGATTGATCAGATCACGAGAAATCTTGAATGGGAATGAGGTTCCAGAGACGGCGATAAGACTATATGCAACTAATACAAATGTAATTGCATACAATGCATTCAAGATTGCAAAATGCACCAGTGAGTTAGTCATTTCAACTGCTGAAGATACCTTTCCAAAAGATATGAACCCACAAACAAAAAAATTTCTATTGCAATCAATTAAAAAACAAGGGAAAAAAAGCACGACTGAATTACTCCCTAAACTTGAACTAAAAATCAATATAAAATATATGATAATAAACAATATTGATGTTGAAGATGGATTGGTGAATGGAGCATGTGGGGTCTTGAAATTGATCACATTCAAAGAAAATAGCACGATCCCTTCACTATTATGGTTTGATTTCCAATTGCCAAGAGTTGGAGTTAAAGCAAGAAGGCAGTATCATGATTATATGGAAAGGGAAAATATTAATCGAAACTGGACACCAATCGTCAAAAATGCACTCCAATTGGACATTGATGCTAATCAAAAACATCGAATCATGCGACACCAATTCCCTATTATACCTGCAGAAGCAATAACAATCCATAAAAGTCAGGGACAAACTTATGAAAAGATATGCTTGGATTTTACCAAGTCAGAACGGCGAACTTTGCCAATGTTGTACGTAGCTTTGAGTAGAGTAACATCATTAAATGGTCTGTATATTTTGGGAGAGTTTCAATTTTCAAAAATGCAAACCAAAAAAGCTGCTACAACGAATACAGCCTTGAGTGAATTAACGCGCTTGAGAAATACCAGACAATTAACATTATCATATGATAATTTAATGTGTGAAAATGGCCCAAAAATTGTGTATCAAAATGTTGGGACCCTGAAAAATAAGCTAATTCACATAACAAATGATCAGTGGTTCCTTCGAAGTGATGTATTGGTTTTGAGTGAAACTCTAACAAATAACAATGACGATTTGAGAATCGAAGATTACCGGATTGTATTTAGATCCAATTACAGCTCGAGTAGCCGAGGATTGATTTGCTATGTAAAAACCAGTTTACAGGCAGAATTGATATTCGTTGAGCGCGAATTCAATGCAAATGCACACGTTGAATTATTTATGATAAAAATAGATGACTATCATCTAATCAGTGGATATAAATCCCCAAAAACCACTCAATTAATGTTCAAAAAAGCTCTAAACAACGTTATGGAGCAGATCCCCACCCGAAGCAAGACGGTTTTGATAGGGGATTTCAATTACAATGTTTTGAATCATAGAGACGATGCCAAAAATCCAAATCATTTCATCAATTTTCTAAATCATCATCAGCTCCAAACAAAATTACCGCCTTCAAGTGTAACGACAAATCTAAATACCCAAATAGACGTAATTTTCGCTAATTTCGCTGATATTGATTGTGGTGTATATGAAACATACTTCAGTTATCATAAGCCTATTTATGCAATTCTGAATAAGAAACCCGTAGAGAAAAAATTAAGAGTAATTGTCAATGAGGATACCAAGGGAGCAATGAATTCTGATATCGAATGCGTGAAGGTTTCGGATAATTGTGATAATAACTTCCCAAATATTGATGCATGTAGAAATTCACAGACTAGGCAAATAACGGATACTGAATGTATCCATGCATCAGATAAAGACCAGCATATTGATCAAAATATCGACAGAGGTGGATTGGCACCAATTTTATGTGGAGACGATGATTATACTTATGCAATTGTTGTAGAACGATGTGAAGAAGTGAGGAACCACGGGTTTTATGTGCAAGATTATCATGTCAATTTTTTTCATGAAATCATGAACAAACATTTGGAGGAACGCGGAACCTTTAATCTTGCACAAGATGTAGGATTTGTAAAAGAGGCAGTGGCCCTTCTGCAAAAAATTCTCAGGAGCCTGACCAATATTCAAATTGTCTACGATGGAGAGACTGGCAATCTTGAAGGAGTGGATTTACCAGTAGGACATTGGGTTTGCACGAGATACGATGGTAATGGCAATGTTCATGTTTATGACAGTATGAATATGAAAAAATTGACTCAAATTCAAAGAGATTATTTGGATGCACTCTATCAATTCCCGAAGAAATATATATATCACAGGGTACAACAACAGACAAACGGCTTTGATTGTGGGGTATTCGCGATATTCAATGCAACATTACTCTGCTACAATAGAGATCCAGGTGAACAAATTGATCACAATGTAGATCGTATGCGATACGATGTGTCATCAATGCTCTTGAATCGAAGATTATTGGATCTCAGGACTGAACAAAAAATAATTCCCAATAATGAACATACCAAAAAAAGTATCAATTATGATACCGAATGTATGGAGATTTTTGTTGATGATTGTAATAACATCCACCCAAATATCGATGGATGTAGAAATTCACCAAGTAGGAATGTTAGAAATACCGATACCGATTATATTTACGTTTCCGATGAAGATGAGAATATGGATCCAAATTATGACAGAGCTAGATTAGCACCACTTTTCTGTAAAGGAGATGAGTATGAATATGCCATAGTTGCCGAACGTTGTAAAGAAGTGGCGAATGACGGGGTTTATGTGCGAGACTATCATGTCAATTTCTTCCATGAAATAATGAACAAACAATTAGAAAAACGCGGAATCTTCAATTTTGCGCAAGATGTTGGATATGTAGGAAACTTTCTACGTAATGTACACGAAATTCCCAGAACCGTAAGCAATATCCAGATTCTGTTCGATAGAGTCATGCGTAATTGCAAAGGAGAGCCGACACCGATAGGGCATTGGGTTTGCACAAAATACGATGGCAATGGCAATGTTCATGTTTATGACAGTATGAATCTAGGGAAACTGACTCAAGTTCAAACAGATTATTTGGATGCACTTTATAGATTCCCGAAAAAACACATATTTCATCCGGTACAACAACAGAGCAACAGTAATGTTGATTGCGGGGTATTCGCGATATTTTTTGCTATGTTACTATGCTCCGATTTGGATCCGAGTAAACACATTGCTGACAATATGAATCTTATGCGATACCACGTGTCCTTAGTATTGTTAAGTCGTAAATTATTGGTTTTTAATACGAATTGACTCGAAATGTGAGTTTATTCTAACTCTGATTAGCCCCTATGAATCTAATTCTACCTTGAAAGAGAACATTAAGAATTTGTGTTTGTATAAGATTTTACATACATCATACTATTTATTATATTTATGATTATTTATTGCTGATTATTCATTGATTCATTATTAATTATATTCATCATATAGGGTTCATTTTTTAATTTTTTTTATGGGGTTTAATTATCAGCCACGTCCTCGTTCGTGAACCCCGGGTAACGCCGAGTGCTGATAGGGCAACATGGAAAGATCTTGAATCGAATAACAGATTTTCATGCAGATACCTTCATTTCATTAGTATGAAGAATTGATCACAATGAGGGATACATGCGTAAAAACCTCCATTCAAAATAACTTTTCCAATGAAACTCCGCTAAACTACGTAGAATCACATAGTCACTAGAGTTCTGCTGACCGAAGTTTCTTAGACGTGCTCACCACAATGAGTATCTTTTGCGATACTGGGAGTCATCAATTTTATGACATTGAAGCTGATTGAATTTCAATAAATTTTGACCTTGAAAATGATTCAACATTCATTCCATTCATCAGCCCTTACTGGATGAAAAATCGAGGATGAAGGGAGAGTTTCTCCTATTTTTAAACGAATTAAGAGTACACCTTTTATGCTCATGTATTTGGAAGTTGAACTTTGAGAAGTCATTCGTAAGTTATGACAGTGAGAAAACAATGATATATTTCGGGAAATAGATGGAGGAATAATATTTTTTTGACTGAGTTTCTTTTGAATTGAGAAGGAAAAAAAGGAGACAAAATTGCCATGAACTGATTCAAATTTTTGAATTTTCAGGAGTTTGTTTACTTTCAGAAGGATTTGATACCAAAAAACAAAAACCATTTTGACCGTTGCGAAACCGGGAAAAAACGAGGAGTGCGACAGTGTGTGCGTGACCCTTTGCAGGTCGAACTGATAACTCCCCGATTAATGTTATGTGATCCTTCTGTTGTTCAGTAGCACTTATAACTATGTACACCTGCACGACAGATTTTACAGATTATCGGTGTATGTATTATATATATTTCAAATTCATTCGGAGTATCCATCATCATCCAAAATAACGTCACTCAGCGGTGAGTTCTCAAATTAACAAATCTGAATTTTTATTGATTACCGATGTGATCGAATATCATCTAGATGTCGTGGGTATGTATATTTCTCGCAACGAAAGAGAGAACTTGACTGAGTACCCCCCACTCCCACGAGTGAAAATTGAGGAGAGTGGGGGTAAGTGGGCCAAAACGACTCTGGTAGACTTACATATAATGGATATATCAGTGTATGCGAACGTGGTGATCAACACGTGCTCGTGGTAAGTAGATAACTCCAGGTTTTTGTGAACATTAAAATCATTTTTTTTTTCGGATCGGTATTATTATTAAAATATGTTTTTATAACCCAAAACATTCCATTCAGATTTCAGATCGGCTAAATTTGCAGTTGAGTAACGAGATATTGGAGAAAAGTGAAGAAAATGTCTGATAATTTCGATGGTGAGTAACATTATAAAATTTAGAAAATGGTCCGCGTTTAATCGGTGAGTGAATAAATTATTCTCGCGAAAATTGATCACTAAATTCTTTATCTGAGCGTAAAGGCTGAAGGCCACCGCAGCGAGAGACCCAATGTTTACATTCCTGTGGGTCTTATTGATTGAATTCTCTAGTCTATACATTCGAGGAAAAAGTTTGTGAAAATTGTCGACACCGAGAATCGATTATTTCAATGATTAAGACAACTGAAATCTGGGGGATCACACGTGTTAAAAATGCGATTAAAAATTCGATCGGATTTTCTATTAAGATTTTTAATTTCTTCTGTAGGAATTCCATAAGTTTTTCACATATTTTTTCCTTTTTGTCTCCCAAAAAAAAAAAATCAAGTAACAAGGAAAAGGAAATTTTAAAATTTATGCCAATATATAAAGTTATTTTCCTATAGCATTTTTTTTCCCCAAAAAAAGTCGTCAGGATTTTCCATTGAATTTTTTCACTCTCATGAAAATCATTGAATTCACTATCCGAGCGTGAAGGCTGAAGGCCACCGCAGTGAGAGACCCGATGTTTACATTTCTGTGAGTCTTATTGATTGAATTCACAATTCTAATTATTCGAGGAAAAAATTTGTGAGAATTGTCGACACCGAGAATCGATTATTTCAATGATCAAAATAACTGAAATCTGGGGATAACACGTATGAAAAATGCGATAGAAAATCCAATCGAATTTGCAAAGGAATTTGATCGGAATTTCTATCATGTTTTCTGTGAATTTCTTGTTCTTTTCTACGTAATTCTTCGGCATAGATTCCATAAGTTTTTAATATTTTTTCCTTTTCGTCTCCCATAAAAAAAAAAACCAGTAACAAGGAAAGAGAAATTTGAAAATTTATGCCAATCTAAGTTTTTTTCCTATAGAAATTTTTTTCTCCCTGATAAATTCGTTTATAAAATTCGTTCATAAAAGGATTTTGCATTGAATTTTTTCATACTCGGAGTCAACTGCAATTTTTTTTACTCATCTTTTTTCGTCTTCTTTCTCTCTCTCTCTTCCCTTCTCTCAAGACTTGTTGGATGCACTTCAGAGATTGCTAGCTGTCGAGCCTGAAAACCAGGATCATGAGAATCCTGATCCACAGGATGCCGATCCATTGAATTTGGGTAGAGACGCAGAGCAAGATGGAGAGAACGAAGCTGGAGGAGCAAGAGCAGGAGCAGGACCAGCTATTGAAAATCTGGTCTTACGCCTCCAACAACAACAGCAGCAGCAACAACGACAGATGCAACGAGAGCTGCTCCAAACAATAATGGCTAGGAGACCTCGCTCAGCTCAAGAATTCATCGCAATGCTACGTGGATTCATTCAGGTCCAAGAACGCGAGAAAACTCATTGTAAGCTAATATTTGATTAATTTCATAGTTTATATTGGACCGTAGAATTTGAATCGTTAATGAAGAATTTCAACTAAATGGTAGGCTGACATCAATTTAAGATTTTAAATTCTATTTTTTTCCAATATTTCTCAGACATATCTCTGTTATTGGATGATTACATCTCCTCAATTAGTTATGTTTTTAAGATCTTTAAGTTGAAATTAGAACAAAAAAAATTGATTTTCACTGAGTTGAGTGAATTAAACGTTTTTTTCTCATCTCAGAGAATTTTGATTTCCTAACAAAAAAAAAAAAATTATTCGTAATGAACAAGAATCATTCTTCAATTTCCTGAAATTAATTAAATTGAAATATCACGCATAATCGTTTAAAAGGGAGAGAATTAATGTTCGATAATTTTACAAGACAGGAATCAACGTAAAAATGATGAAAATGATGATGTTCAGAAAATTAAATAAAGAATAACAATGATAATCATCACAAAAATGATTGATTTTGAGGCTCATAAAATGACCCATGTTTGTATATAGGGAGAGGCACTAATGGAGGTCAATCACGTAAAAACTGGCGTGGTGGACGTGGTGGACGTGGTGGACGGGGTGGACGTGGTGGACGTGGCGGAGGCAACGGCCATTCGATGACCATCCACTTTAACTGAAACTTTTCGAATATTTCTTCTCTGATGATCGGATAGATACAAGAAAAAACCGATAGAATGAAAAAAAAAAGAAGGAGGAGAGAAAATGACTGATAGCTTTTATTTATTTAACATATTTGGATAATAATTTATCTGTGATATTTTTTTTGTATATTTTTTTTGTATTTTCATACGAAGCTAAAATGTAATAAATAATAAAGAGCCAGCAGAACGTAAGGAAAAACCGTGATTTTATTGATTGTAAACAAAAGAAAAAATAAATTGGGGAAAATGGAGAGAAAATTGGAGTGTTGAATGGAAGTGAGCTTGCGAGCGACCAATAATGTCGTGTATACTGGCCGCACCCCTTTTTTGATTTTTCATTTCTTTTTTTTCCAATTCTTCCATTTTTTTTTCCCTTCTTCCGACTCCAACACGGAAGCATCAATTGAAGAGGTGAGAGGAAGGGGGGGGGGGTATGTTGAGAAAAAGTTTCAAAATTGAAGAACTGGAAAAAAATCAAATAAACTATTTAAGAGCCGGGAAGTTATTGCTGCGACCCGCTCAGCGGGTCATACCCACTATTAACGCACACACCATGGGAGCGAGCTTGCGAGCGACCAACAACGCACCACTAGTTTATCTCGATGATTATCGATTTTAGAGACAAATGTTAAAAGACATTGTTTGAATCATAGACAGATTAAAGACAATAGTCTAATATTTCTCGTGAGTCAAAATTGAATTATCACCGAAAATCTTCGGCTACACTCGAGAACCCTCGGGTTTAACGGACAGGACATTGAGAAGACGCTCAACCCCCCTGGTATTAGTCGGTTTCTACAGTCGAAACAGCGAAAAAGTGCCCTTCGGGTTTCTCACGAGTGTTCCCCCACCAACTCACTCGCACATGCGCGTGGAAAGTGAAGTGTATTACTACGCCTTCGCTCATCTTGTTTCAAATTCAATTTTTCGCTGTTGCTGACACAATCATTGTGTCGTAAACCAACAGAATATACAAAGAAAAATATTTTTTCATATTCATTATTATTTATTATTTATTTACATTACATTTACATTACCATTTATTCACCGATTCAATAAAATTATACTATATTTTCTCAATAACGATCACATAGTTTTTTTTCTCTACTTAAAAAAATTACGACTGGAGATACTCATGCTTGAAAATAAAAAATAATAACATTAATCATAACATTAACATTAATAATAATATTTATCATAACATCAACATTAATAATAATATTAACATTAATAATAACATTAACATAGGAACATAAATTGTAATCACACTGTTTCCATTGATCTTAGCTATAAATTAAAAGTCTAAACTCTTGATAACAATAGAAATAATCGCGCATTTGATCATGAATAATAATATGAAGTCGATAAGAATCTAATAATGGGGGAAATTTTCGGTCTAGTGAGTCAGTATGAAACTAAATTGATTAATAATGAATCCCAACGGTACTGTTGAAGATTCCCTTCTATCTCTGGTCATTATCTAGTCGAGTGCTTCAACAGTAATACTATAAATCTGCCAGTAACTCTCACGTGGATGTTCCGTTAACAGTAACCTAGCCAATGACACTGTGCTGTGTGACGTATTCGCTTTTCGAATACGTCTAATTTCTATCACAAAGATTTTTATGTCATAAATTCGAAAATATAATAAATTGATATGTCGAAATCAGTAATATGTTAAAGAATTGAAAGGAACAATACTAAAATCTATTAGAAATAAAGAGAAGCTCTCCCTAAGAGTCGTCCAAATGCGCGAAATGAGCATTGCTTCCGGCGGCAAGCAGAGCAACCGCTGCTTCCGGCGGGAAGCAAAGGACGTAATTCAATAACCAGCGACGAATTCATCAAAATTCACGTTGGGTTGAAACAAAAGCATGTGAACATCTTGAAATAAATATTCGCAGTAAAATTTTAACAAGAAAAACAATAATTTTCTAAATAACATTTTTATCCATAATTTTACAAGTTAAAATCACATTTTTAGCAATAAAGCGGAAACTAAAAATTATTTTAGAGACATTAATAGCTATATATTTTCGTTTTGACCTAATACAACTTTCTCATAGCTCAAAATAATATAAAAATCATTTAAATAATTTTTGGCTAAAAATACTTCATTCTTAAAACAAATTTCAAACTATTCAAGAGCTAGAAAGTAAACTATGGAACTTTTCGACAAAAATCCTTCTGAATAATGAAATATAGGACAAACCAACAATTTTGATCCAGACTCGAAGGAAATCGGTTGATAATTACTATTTTTAATCAATAAAAAACGATTTTAACATATACAAAAATGATTTAGTAAAATTGAAAAACTATTGACAAACTATCATTAACTTAATCAATAGATAGAGTCTTGAAACTTTTTTCCCATGTGTAGTTTGACCCAAAGTTTATTATTTTCAAGTGAAATCAAAAATCGATTAATAAATACAATTGTTATAAATAAAAAGCTACACGACATCTACCTAAGCAAAATTGACTTGGAGCAGAAACTTCGCATGAGTTTTCTTAGACTCAGAAGAGAGATAAAAATCTATAATTTGGTATCCATGTGTAGTTTCACCTAAAATTAGATATTTTTGAAGAAAATTATTAATAAACAGTTGTAATAAACAAATGACAACCGAAGAGCTGGTTGCCCATAACAAATACACAGTGAAATTTTCTTGGTTTGGAATATCTACCATTGAAGGGCTAAATAAAAATAGGAAACCCTCAAAAAAGCATCAAAATAACACAAATAAAATAATAACAATATAATTCAACAACAAAAACAATAAATATTCAAGTAATGTTAATATTTAGGCATTCACACCTTAAAACCACATTTTCTATTATAAAATCAAAATTAAAAATAAACCCAAGAATATTTCTGGTTAAACATTTTCCTTTTAGCCCTACCCAAATATTGGGAAGGTAAAAATAACAAAAATGCCATTTAAACAGAGACTTGCCCAAAATAGTTCATTTTTGAACAAAATTTTAGACAATTCAGGAGCTAGAAATTAAACCAGTAAACCTTTTTGAGAAATTCCTTTTGGAGGGCAAACTAGATGACTGCCCAACAATTTCAAGCCAAGAATCAAGAGAATCGGTCAATAATTACTATTTTTAATGAACAAAAATTGATTTTAAAGTATACTATGGGGGTTAGTAAAATTGGAAAAACTGTTGACAGTCTACTATTGACTTAATCAATAGATAGAAAGTTAAAACTTTTTACCCATGTACAGTTAGATCTAAAGTTTCTGAAATTCGAGGAAAATTGTAAATCAATCAATAATTAAAATTGTTAGAAATAAATAGCTACATGATATGTGTGTAACTAAAGCAAGCCCATTATGGAAACTGAAACCGAGGTTTCGTTGACTTAGAAGGTAGATAAAAATCCAAAACTGGGCATCCTTGTGCACTTTGACCTGAAATTTATTATTTTTAAAGAAAACTGTCAATAAACATTGTTTATAGACAAATTATACATGAAAAACTGACTTGTCATAAGAAATGCATGGGAAGCTAAATCGAGCTTTACAAAAGAAACAAACGATTACCAAACTCAAATCAACACACTACAAATTACAAAATAAATTGGAGAAACTTTCCCAACCACGAAAATTGTAAAAATTCGCAAAGTCATATTTGTTTTGAAAATTACTAGAAAATGTTAAAATTCAGTAGAAGTAAAACAAAATAGATGAAAATGAGATTCCCTTTGGCATTAAAAATTGGTCATAATACTGCAATAATAAATGAACAAATCAAACATTAATAGATAAACAATAGACCTTAAAATTATAAGAAAATAAAAACTTATCAGAGGGATTGGGGGTAAGTTACCGACGGGTAAAAGCTACCGACGGTATGATAATTACCAAAGAGACCAATATAAAGGGAGGAAATTAGGAATCAAATAGAGAAAGGAGAAATAATGCAGAAATGAATGACGTAGTATAAAGAAAAATATTTAATGGGAAAACATATCAGCAATAGGAATTATTATGGGAAATATTCCATAAAAATTAGCCCATCTTCGAGGGCAAAATCCTGAAAAGGGAAAGTAACATCATAACAAAAAATAGGCAATTTCATAAGAAGCATGCGAAATCATAAATACATGTATAAATATTATAATATAATTAAAAATCTGTAAAAGAAAAAGAAAAGGATAGGAGATTCTCCATGTGCATTCCTTTCACACGCTGAGTAAGCAGATGACATCCTGTCGCCTCCCATCCAAGGTGACTTTGTAACCAGATCCTTTGGCGCAGTAATAATGAAAATGGCACTAGTTTAGGCGTTGTGACGTCCTGACATTGATACTCATAGATGGCACTATTCATCGGCCATGATAGTCCGCGAGTTTCGAATTATCGTTGAGAACGATTTAATTAAAATCCTAAAAACCATATTAAACTGAAAATTCAAGAATAAAGAAGAGCCACGATACATTGAATAGACGCAATACAATAATTTCACGAGCGTGAGAAAAACCGTTACAAAATGGTAAATGTCAAGTATTTGGATTTTAGTTCTTTTAATTTATAGCTTTCCAAAATTTCTTAAGTAAATACTTGTCATGAAAATTTACGATTTATAGAGAAAAACAAATTCAACGGTCACGGTCCAAGTCGTAAAATCTTAGTTTTGTTTATTTCGAAAGTTTTCTGTTTCAAGTGGACAACACGTGTGAGCTCTCCTTTGTTCATTGTGACGCCAGTCTGACTGTCTGAGACCCTACAGGATGAAAACTCGTGACGTCACACGCTCTCCCTATTTTCCTCCATTTCCCCGCTATCTTTTGCGTTTTACTTTTTCCCTTTCCTCTGGACCCAGATTGCGTGCGCAACTTTTAGTTTAGTGGGGGTTGTTAGACCCAACCCTCAAAATTTAGTCTAAGTGTAAGTCAGTCCCATCGTGGCTGCTCAACGATAAGTCTTGAGCTTCTCTCTTCAAATAGTTTTCCAAATAGATCAAATAAAAGAACTTTAAGAGTTTACAAATTGTTTGTAGTGCAGAAATTACAAGTTTGAAGTTAAAGTATCCTGAATAAAAGTGTGATTGTGCTCTCTATGCACTTGCCTTGGATTATTTATCAGTTTACCCCTTCCCTATTCATTAATTAAAACATCACGACTGGACATCGGTGGAGTGCTCACCTGAGCTTTGGTGGCTAACGAACTCACCTTCATAATTTGGCGCTGAGAATGGAATTGGCGCCACCGTCTACCTAGTAACATTGGTAGGACATAACAGCGTGGAAATAGAAGGGAGGGGAAGCTGGTATTATTCCCTCCAAAATGTCGGAAGGCGCAAGGAACTACTTCAGCTATGGCCACGGTAGTCTGGTAATCTTGAAAGGAGGGAGCCACTAGGACCACCAGGACCAATCGCAAAGTAGAACTAGGGTCTAGTGAGGTTCCAGACCAATGAAGAGACGGCAGCAGTTCAACGGTGTTCACGATAGAGAGCGCCACCGATAAGCATAACTAGGTGTACGAGCCAATCATGGAAGCCACAGCAAACGGGGCTGGCAGCAACAACCAATCCGATGCAAAGTCAACCGAATTCCCTTATTTTTAGTATAGGAATTATTAAATAAATGTTTAAATAAAGTGGGAAGTAGATAATAAATAAACGAAATGGAAATCGGAAATGAAAGAGAAGAGAATATAAAGAAGAGACAATGCAAAGGAAATCAATAATTAAAATGAGCATGGAAAAGAATAGAAAATGGAAAAGAAACTAAGAGAAAGAAAGAAATAATAAGGAATGAAGAGAAATAGTCAGGATAAAAGTAAAGGGATTATAAGAGAATGGTAGTGAAGAGAGGACATGAATAAATTTAAAGGAAAAGGGAGGAAAAATTGAAAGGAAAAAGGGAAAGAAAAATCGATAATTTAATTAATTATTGTATTGGAAATGAGGGAATATAAATCATAGGGAGGCACAGAATAATTTGTAAACAATGTAAGGAAAGGAAAACTAGACAGGAATTTAATTATATTATAAATAAAAACATTAAACATTGTAAGAGAGAGTAGGGCAGTGAAGGGGAAAACAGCGCGTAATGATACTTCAAATCACCACTTGTTGCGCGCAACACTTCCACCACTGCCATGCTCACTCTCCTCAACCTTAGGGGTTGCGGCCCAAAGAACGTCTCGACGATCAGTCAGTTCCATCACCGACTTCGGAGTTACCGGTAATTAGCTCTCCCGAGCTCGCGAGAACTTCTAAAAAAATTTGTTTGCAATTGTTTTAATTCGCTTTTGCGAATTTTCCATCTTCACGTCCTGTTGGGGACTTATAGAAATTAATCCTTACAGTTCCTTCCGAACTTGGATTTGATTAAAATCAGTTTACAGTTGAGATCTAATTTATTAATTCGTAAATTTTACGGGAATAACAAAATCATATTTAAATCGAAATCGTGAGAATTTCCGCGGTGCCGAACTGACTGAGAACTCGAACGTGTTCGCTTGAAATTGAAATTTAAAAATAAATCTAAAAATCATTTAACTTCGCTCGGTTATCTCCCAGTTATTTAATTATCTAGGCTTAATATTGTGTCAGTAATTTTTGCGGAGTTTGCTGTGTGTGCTACCCCACCTTAAAAGTGGTTGCACCACAAAGGACCCCCGTGAATATTACGAGGCCCAGTATTTTTAATCAATCAAGGTTTGTAGTATTTCAAGACATGTTCTACCCCACCCTCAAAAGTGGTTGAACTGTCGAAAAATACTGTTTACTGGGAATAGTAATGGGTTATGACATGTTCTACCCCACCCTAAAAAGTGGTTGAACTGGCAAAACCATTACTATTTTTGTGATTAATTCACCACCCTCTACAATCTCCCTTCGATCCCCGTAAACTGTGTAATTTGTCGCGGTTCACAGGTGTGCTACCCCACCTTAAAAGTGGTTGCAATTTCCTGGTGAACCCCACGAGAATTTCGCAGCTTATTTTTATTCAGTTCTCAGTCGGTTCCGGGCATCCGACGTGGCAAATTCTGTAAACAATGAAAGTAATAAACCAGATATTTTTCTTCAAGTTCATCTCGTGTCGCCAGTGAAAATACCAGTGTGAATATCTTGAAAAAGCGTTAAAAGGGAAAAACTGTGAATAAAACAAAACCCAGTGATAGTTTGGAGCGAGCGAGTTCAAGAGTAGGGAACTCCAATTGAAAAAACACCTGAAGGACGAGCACCCGGTCTACGGAAGTCACATCAGCCGCAGTATTGTAGCAGCCACCCTTTTATCCAAAAGCGGGCAAGTTCAAAACTGAAAACGGTGAGTTTAGTCAAGGCAGCATTATTTTTCTAAACCCGGAGGTCGTTTGATACTCCAAATTAGAGTCAGTGATCGCGAAATTCTCGGTAGTTTACTAAATGCATTCACGAGATAAAAGTGCCAACCCAATTTGGAGAATTCTGGTGGTAATCGGCTACCGCTCGACGGTTATCATCCTTATTTAGCTTTCCTAAAATCTCGCAAAATGCTCAAAATGAATGGACGAGAAATTTTGGTCCAATCTAAGTATAAATTCACCCGGAATTCGTAACAGCTGATGCATCGGAAACATCGAGCTGCAGATTTTTGTGAAGTTCTTGAACGCCAATTATTGTTATCCACGCCATGTGGATTGAACATGAAAAAATGAAAACGATGAATTTCTTCCATTCGTTTGGCAAGCTTGAAAGCCACTGTTTTGCCATGCCCTACGAAGGGGGGGTGGAGCAGGGTTCCACGGATACAAATCAAATGAATTTTTACTGACGGTGATGATTATCATTTTTTTTCAATTAATAAATCTTCAGTCTTAATCATTATCATTAGCCAATGACCCCTGCAGTGTACCTAGGCACTTGAAATTTTTAGGGGGGGTGGAGGAGTGTCCCACGGATACAAATCAAATGAATTTTTACTGACGGTGATGTTTATTATTTTTTTTCAATTAATTAATCTTTAGTTGCAATCATCATCAGTTGCCAAAGACCCCTGCGGTGTACCTAGGCACTTGAAGTTTTTAGGGAGGGTGGAGGAGGGTCCCACAGATACAAATCAAATGAGTTTTTACTGACGGTTATGTTGATTATTTTTTTTCAATTAATTAATCTTTAGTCGCTATCGTCATCAATCGCCAAGAACCCCTGCGGTGTACCTAGGCACTTGAAATTATTAGGGAGTGTCGGGTAAGGTCTCACGGAGATAAATCAAATGAATTTTTACTGACGGTGATGTTTATTATTTTTTTTCAATTAATTAATCTTCAGTCGCAATCATCATCAGTCGCCAATGACCTCTGCGATGTACCTACGTACTTGAAATTTTTAGGGGGGTGGAGCAGGGTCCCACGGATACAAATCAAATAAAATCAAATCAAATGAGTTTTTACTGACGGTGATGATTACTATTTTTTTTCAATTAATTAATCTTCAGTCGCAATCATTATGATTGGCCAATGACCCCTGCAGTGTACCTAGGCACTTGAAATTTTAAGGGGAGGTGGGGGAGGGTCTCACGGATACAAATCGAATGAGTTTTTACTGACGGTGATGTTTCTTATTTTTTTTCAATTAATTGATCTTCAGTCGCAATCGTCATCAGTCGCCAATGACCCCTGCGATGTACCTAGGCACTTGAAATTTTTATGGGGGGTGGAGGAGGGTCCCACGGATACAAATCAAATGAGTTTTTACTGTCGGAGATGATTACTATTTTTTTTCAATTAATTAATCTTCAGTCGCAATCGGCATCAGTTGCCAATGACCCCTGTGGTGTACCTAGGCACTTGAAATTTTTGTGGGGGCTGGAAGAGGGTCCCACGGATACAAATCAAATGAGTTTTTACTGACGGTGATGTTTATCATTTTTTTTCAATTAATTAATCTCCACTGATCATCATTAGCATTGGCCAATGACCCCTGCCGTGTACCTAAGCACTTGAAATTTTTAGGGGAAGTGGGAGAGAGTCTCACGGATCTAAATCAAATGAGTTTTTACTGACGGTGATGTTTATCATTTTTTTTCAATTAATTAATCTCTACTGATAATTATTAGCATTGGCCAATGACCCCTGCGGTGTACCTAGGCACTTGAAATTTTTTGGGGGGTTGGAGGAGGGTCCCACGGATACAAATTAAATGAGTTTTTACAGACGGTGATGATTATCTTTTTTTTTCAATTAATTAATCTTCAGTCGCAATCATTATCATTGGCCAATGACCCCTGCGGTGTACCTAGGCACTTGAAATTATTAGGGAGTGTGGGGTAAGGTCCCACGGATACCAATGAAATGAGTTTTTACTGACGGTGATGATTATTATTTTTTTTCAATTAATTAATCTTTAGTCGCAATCGTCATCAGTCGCCAATGACCCCTGCGGTATACCTAGGCACTTGAAATTTTTAGGGGAGGTGGGGGAGGGTCCCACGGATACAAATCAAATGAGTTTTTACTGACGGTGATGTTTATTATTTTTTTTTCAATTAATTAATCTCCACTGATAATCATTAGCATTGGCCAATTACCCCTGCGCTGTATCTAGACACTTGAAATTATTAGGGAGTGTGGGGTAAGGTCCCACAGATACAAATCAAATGAATTTTTACTGACGGTGATGATTACTATTTTTTTTCAATTAATTAATCTTCAGTCGCAATCATTATCATTGGCCAATGACCCCTGCAGTGTACCTAAGCACGTGAAATTTTTAGGGGAGGTGGGGGAGAGTCTCACGGATACAAATCAAATGAGTTTTAACTGACGGTGATGTTTATCATTTTTTTTCAATTAATTAATCTCCACTGATAATCATTAGCATTGGCCAATGACCCCTGCGGTGTACCTAGGCACTTGAAATTATTAGGGAGTGTAAGGTAAGGTCCCACGGATACAAATCAAATGAATTTTTCACTGACGGTGATGTTGATTTTTTTTTTTTTCAATTAATTAATCTTCAGTCGCAATCATTATGATTGGCCAATGACCCCTGCAATGTACCTAGGCCTTTGAAATTTTTAGGGGAGGTGGGGGAGGGTCTCACGGATACAAATCGAATGAGTTTTTACTGACGGTTATAATTATTATTTTTTTTCAATTAATTAATCTTCAGTCGCAATCATTATCATTGGCCAATGACCCCTGCAGTGTACCTAAGCACTTGAAATTTTTAGGAGGTGTGGAGCAGGGTCCCACGGATACAAATCAAATGAGTTTTTACTGACGGTGATGTTTATCATTTTTTTTTCAATTAATTAATCGCTACTGATCATCATTAGCATTGGCCAATGACCTCTGCGGTGTACCTAGGCACTTGAAATTATTAAGGAGTGTGGGGTAAGGTCCCACGGATACAAATCAAATGAGTTTTTACTGACAGTGATGTTTATTATTTTTTTTCAATTAATTAATCTTCAGTCGCAATCATTATCATTGGCCAATGACCCCTGCGGTGTACCTAGGCACTTGAAATTTTTAGGGGAGGTGGAAGAAGGCCTCACGGATACAAATCGATTGAGTTTTTACTGACGGTGATGTTTATCTTTTTTTTTCAATTAATTAATCTCCACTGATAATCATTAGCATTGGGCATAATTATTAGCATTGGCCCCTGCGGTGTACCTAGGCACTTGAAATTTTTAGGGAGGGTGGGGTAAGGTCCTACGGATCCAAATAAAATGAGTTTTTGCTGACGGTGATGATTATTATTTTTTTTCAATTACTTAATCTTCAGTCGCAATCATTATCATTGGCCAATGACCCCTGCGGTGTACGTAGGCACTTGAAATTTTTAGGGGGGTTGGAGGAGGGTCCCACGGATACAAATTAAATGAGTTTTTACTGACGGTGATGATTATTATTTTTTTTCAATTAATTAATCTCCACTGATAATCATTAGCATTGGCCAATGACCCCTGCGGTGTACCTAGGCGCTTGAAATTTTTAGGGGGGGGGGGTGGAGGAGAATCCCCCGGATACAAATCAAATGAGTTTTTACTGACGGTGATGTTTATTATTTTTTTTCAATTAATTAATCTCCACTGATAATCATTAGCATTGGCCAATGACCCCTGCGGTGTACCTAGGCACTTGAAATTTTTAGGGGAGGTGGAAGAAGGCCTCACGGATACAAATCGATTGAGTTTTTACTGACGGTGATGTTTATCTTTTTTTTTCAATTAATTAATCTTCAGTCGCAATCATTATCATTGGCCAATGACCCCTGCGGTGTACCTAGGCACTTGAAATTATTAGGGAGTGTGGGGTAAGGTCCCACGGATACCAATGAAATGAGTTTTTACTGACGGTGATGATTATTATTTTTTTTCAATTAATTAATCTTTAGTCGCAATCGTCATCAGTCGCCAATGACCCCTGCGGTATACCTAGGCACTTGACATTTTTAGGGGAGGTGGGGGAGGGTCCCACGGATACAAATCAAATGAATTTTTACTGACGGTGATGTTGATTTTTTTTTTTCAATTAATTAATCTTCAGTCGCAATCATCATCAGTCGCCAATGACCCCTGCGATGTACCTAGGCACTTGAACTTTTTAGGAGGTGTGGAGCAGGGTCCCACGGATACAAATCAAATGAGTTTTTACTGACGGTGATGTTTATCATTTTTTTTCAATTAATTAATCTCCACTGATAATCATTAGCATTGGCCAATGACCCCTGCGGTGTACCTAGGCACTTGAACTTTTTAGGAGGGGTGGAGCAGGGTCCCACGAATACAAATCAAATGAGTTTTTACTGACGGTGATGATTACTATTTTTTTTCAATTAATTAATCTTCAGTCGCAATCATTATGATTGGCCAATGACCCCTGCAATGTACCTAGGCACTTGAAATTTTTAGGGGAGGTGGGGGAGGGTCTCACGGATACAAATCGAATGAGTTTTTACTGACGGTTATAATTATTATTTTTTTTCAATTAATTAATCTTCAGTCGCAATCATTATCATTGGCCAATGACCCCTGCAGTGTACCTAAGCACTTGAAATTTTTAGGGGAGGTGGGGGAGAGTCTCACGGATACAAATCAAATGAGTTTTTACTGACGGTGATGTTTATCATTTTTTTTTCAATTAATTAATCTCCACTGATAATCATTAGCATTGGCCAATGACCCCTGCGGTGTACCTAGGCGCTTGAAATTTTTAGGTGGGGGGGGGGGGGGTGGAGGACAATCCCCCGGATACAAATCAAATGAGTTTTTACTGACGGTGATGTTTATTATTTTTTTTCAATTAATTAATCTTCAGTCGCAATCATTATCATTGGCCAATGACCCCTGTGGTGTACTTAGGCACTTGAAATTTTTGGGGGGGTGAAAGAGGGTCCCACGGATACAAATCAAATGAGTTTTTACTGACGGTGATGTTTATTATTTTTTTTTCAATTAATTAATCTCCACTGATAATCATTAGCATTGGCCAATTACCCCTGCGCTGTATCTAGACACTTGAAATTATTAGGGAGTGTGGGGTAAGGTCCCACGGATACAAATCAAATGAATTTTTACTGACGGTGATGTTTATTATTTTTTTTCAATTACTTAATCTTCAGTCGCAATCATTATCATTGGCCAATGACCCCTGCGGTGTACGTAGGCACTTGAAATTTTTTGGGGGGTTGGAGGAGGGTCCCACGGATACAAATTAAATGAGTTTTTACTGACGGTGATGATTATTATTTTTTTTCAATTAATTAATCTTTAGTCGCAATCGTCATCAGTCGCCAATGACCCCTGTGGTGTACCTAGGCACTTGAAATTTTTAGGGGGGGTGGCGGAGGGTCCCACGGATACAAATCAAATGAGTTTTTACTAACGGTGATGATTATCTTTTTTTTTCAATTAATTAATCTCCACTGATAATCATTAGCATTGGCCAATGACCTCTGCAGTGTACCTAGGCACTTGAAATTATTAAGGAGTGTGGGGTAAGGTCCCACGGATACCAATCAAAGGAATTTTTACTGACGGTGATGTTTATTATTTTTTTCAATTAATTAATCTTCAGTCGCAATCATTATCATTGGCCACTGACCCCTGCGGTGTACCTAGGCACTTGAATTTTTTAGGGGAGGTGAGGGAGGGTCTCACGGATACAAATCGAATGAGTTTTTACTGACGGTGATGTTTATCATTTTTTTTCAATTAATTAATCTTCAGTCACAATCATTATGATTGGCCAATGACTCCTGCGGTGTACGTAGGCACTTGAAATTTTTAGGGGAGGTGGGGGAGGGTCTCACGGATACAAATCGAATGAGTTTTTACTGACGGTGACGTTTATTATTTTTTTTCAAGTAATTAATCTTCAGTCGCAATCGTCATCAGTCGCCAATGACCCCTGTGGTGTACCTAGGCACTTGAAATTATTAGGGAGTGTGGGGTAAGGTCCCACGGATACAAATCAATCGAGTTTTTACTGACGGTGATGTTTATTATTTTTTTTCAATTAATTAATCTTCAGTCGCAATCATTATCATTGGCCAATGACCCCTGCGGTGTACCTAGGCACTTGAAATTTTTAGGGGAGGTGGAAGAAGGCCTCACGGATACAAATCGAATGAGTTTTTACTGACGGTGATGATTACTATTTTTTTTCAATTAATTAATCTTTATTCGCAATCGTCATCAGTCGCCAAAGACCCCTGTGGTGTACCTAGGCACTTGAAATTTTTTGGGGGGCTGGAGGAGGGTCACACGGATACAAATCGAATGAGTTTTTACTGACGGTGATGATTACTATTTTTTTTCAATTAATTAATCTTTAGTCGCAATCGTCATCAGTCGCCAAAGACCCCTGTGGTGTACCTAGGCACTTGAAATTTTTTGGGGGGCTGGAGGAGGGTCCCACGGATACAAATCAAATGAGTTTTTACAGATGGTGATGATTATTATTTTTTTTCAATTAATTAATCTTTAGTCGCAATCGTCATCAGTCGCCAATGACCCCTGTGGTGTACCTAGGCACTTGAAATTTTTAGGGGGGGGTGGCGGAGGGTCCCACGGATACAAATCAAATGAGTTTTTACTGACGGTGATGATTATCTTTTTTTTTCAATTAATTAATCTCCACTGATAATCATTAGCATTGGCCAATGACCTCTGCGGTGTACCTAGGCACTTGAAATTATTAAGGAGTGTGGGGTAAGGTCCCACGGATACAAATCAAATGAGTTTTTACTGACAGTGATGTTTATTATTTTTTTTCAATTAATTAATCTTCAGTCGCAATCATTATCATTGGCCAATGACCCCTGCGGTGTACCTAGGCACTTGAAATTTTTAGGGGAGGTGGAAGAAGGCCTCACGGATACAAATCGATTGAGTTTTTACTGACGGTGATGTTTATCTTTTTTTTTCAATTAATTAATCTTCAGTCGCAATCATTATCATTGGCCAATGACCCCTGCGGTGTACCTAGGCACTTGAAATTATTAGGGAGTGTGGGGTAAGGTCCCACGGATACCAATGAAATGAGTTTTTACTGACGGTGATGATTATTATTTTTTTTCAATTAATTAATCTTTAGTCGCAATCGTCATCAGTCGCCAATGACCCCTGCGGTATACCTAGGCACTTGAAATTTTTAGGGGAGGTGGGGGAGGGTCCCACGGATACAAATCAAATGAATTTTTACTGACGGTGATGTTGATTTTTTTTTTTTCAATTAATTAATCTTCAGTCGCAATCATCATCAGTCGCCAATGACCCCTGTGGTGTACCTAGGCACTTGAAATTTTTAGGGGGGCTGGAGGAGGGTCCCTCGGATACAAATCAAATGAGTTTTTACTGACGGTGATGATTATTATTTTTTTTTCAATTAATTAATCTCCACTGATAATCATTAGCATTGGCCAATGACCCCTGCGGTGTAGCTCCGTGAAATTGGCACCCGACCCTGACGGATTTGAATTTTCGACTGTGATTTTGATAGATTTTGAGCCATAGATAAATGTAGTAAGGTTATCTTCGTTTGTTTCAAGAAAAAACGTGCAATTTATTTCTAAAAGACAATTAGGAAGTAATTTATATTGACAGCTAAAATGACATCGAATTCTCATACACAATCGTTTGTAGTTGATTGTAGTGATGGAATTTTTTCAGTCGGATTAAAACGAGTGCGCCATCAACTTTCTGATATTATTAGGGGGTATCAACTCAAGCTGAGGACCTCAAAAAGATGAGATACTCAGTCAAATTCGTTTGTAGTTGTTTGTAGTACCGAGAAAAAGAAAAAAATATAAATTATTTAATTATCATCATTTATATTTTTAATTTTTATTTCTTCAATTTCTCATTGATGATTGATTATCAATGGTTTTGGTCAAATTTTACCGAGACTTCATGGAAGTAAAAAAATTGATGGAAGTGAAGGTCATGGCACTTCAATGAACATTTTTCGATGGTGATAAGATTTTGATTTTATGTGAACAAAAACCATTATCAGGTATTAGATGATGATAGGTAGGTGTACACATTTCATTGGACAGTGATTTTCATAGATTTTGAGCCATAGATAAGTGTAGTAAGGGTCGTGTTCGTTTGTAGTTCAAGAAAAAACGTGCAATTCATTTTTAAAAGGCAGTTAGGAATTGATTTATAATGACAGCTCAAATGACAGCGGATTCTCGTGCACAATCGTTTGTAGTTGATTGTAGTGATGAAATTTTTTTAGTCGGATTAAAAATGATTGCGTCATCATGTTTCTGATAATATTAAGGGGCATCAACTCACGTTGAGGTCCTCAAAAAGATGAGATACTCAGTCAAATTCGTTTGTAGTTGTTTGTAGTACCGAGAAAAAGAAAAAAATATAAATTATTCAATTATCATCATTTATATTTTCAATTTTTGTTTTGAGGTCCTCAGCTTAAGTTGATGCCCCCTAATATTGTCAGAAACTTGTTGGCACACTCATTTTTAATTCGACTGAAAAAATTCCATCACTACAATCAACTACAAACGATTGTGCATGAGAATCCGCTGTCATTTGAGCTGTCATTATAAATCAATTCCTAATTGTCTCTTAAAAATATATTATACGGTTTTTTTTGAACTACAAACGAAAATGATCTTACTACTCTTATTTATGGCCCAAAATCTATCGAAATCACTGTCCAATGAAATATGTACACCTACCTATCATCATCTAATACCTGATAATGATTTTTTTTCACATAAAATCAAAATTTTATCACCATCGAAAAATTGTCATTAAAGTGCCATGACCTTCACTTCCATCAATTTTTTCACTTCCATAAAGTCTCGTTAAAATTTGACCAAAACCATTGATAATCAATGAGGAATTGAAGAAACTAAAATTAAAAATATAAATGATGATAATCAAATAATTTATATTTTTTTTCTTTTTCTCGGTACTACAAACCACTACACCACTATAGTAGATTTTGTCACTCAGTCCGTAAGGCGACGTTTTATGGCCGCTGCGCTACTATTTCGTCACTAGGCCGTGAAGAACTTTTCTGGCGATTGTGATTTTGTAGGCCGAGGCAAAGCCGAGGATTACAAACACAATCGCTAGAAAAGTTGTTTGCGGCCGAGTGGCGAACAAAATTTTTTGTTATTCAGCCCGTAGGCTGGGTTTTATGGCCGCGCAGCGGCCATAAAGCGTCGCCTTACGGACTGAGTGACAAAAATGATCTTACTACACTCATCTATGGCCCAAAATCTATCGAAATCACTGTCCAATGAAATATGTACACCTACCTATCATCATCTAACACCTGATAATGGTTTTTTTCACGTGGAATCAAGAACTTATCCCTACTGAAAAATTATCATTGAAAAGCCACGACCTTCACGTCCATGAAATCTCCTTGAAATTTGAGCTAAACAATTGATGATCAATCATCGATGAGTAATTGAAGAAAGAAAAAATAAAAATATAAATGATAATAATTGCATAATTTTTTTTTTATTTTTCTTGGTACTACAAATAATTACAAACGAATTTGACTGAGTATCTCATCTTTTTGAGGTCCTCAGCTTGAGTTGATACCCCCTAATAATATCAGAATGTTGATGGCGCACTCATTTTAATCCGACTGAAAAAATTCCATCACTACAATCAACTACAAACGATTGTGTATGAGAATTCGATTTCATTTTAGCTGTCAATATAAATTACTTCCTAATTGTCTTTTAGAAATGAATTGCACGTTTTTTCTTGAACTACAAATAAAGATAACCTTACTACATTTATCTATGGCTCAAAATCTATCAAAATCACAGTCGAGAATTCAAATCCGTCAGGGTCGGGTGCCAACTTCACGGAGCTGGAGAAACCGGGAAGTTACTGTTGCGACCCGCTCAACGGGTCACACTAATATTGCAACGCATTCACCCATGGGAGCGAGCTTGCGAGCGACCAACAACGCACCACTAGTTATTATTATTTTTCACTTTTCCCGAACCCTACTATTGTTTCCGCACGGAAGCATTGCAATCGTTCAATTTTCACATTTTCTAATTTTGCTTAGGAATGATGTAGAATGGTCTGAAACGAAAAAAATGACGTTTTTAGCTCATGTCGGCATGTGCGCATGCTAATCGTCACTTTAATCGAGGCCATTTTTTTGAAAATTGAATAATTAAACGGGTAAAAAATTTCAAAAAATATGAAATTTTGGTAAAAAGTTGGTCTTAGTTAAGGCTAGTTCTGTGCCAAATTTCAGCTTGATCGGTCTATTAGTTTTTGAGAAATGACGATTTCTTTTTAAACCGTTTTTCGTGAATATCTCAAAAAGTACTCAACCGATTGGATTTTTGTTTAGTTGGTCTCGATGTCTTCCATCTTAATTACCCTGTATATGTCAACCTATTTATGCTTAGTTTTCGAAATATGGCCTTTTTTTTGCAGCGGAAATCTTAGTCATCTCTCTAACTTGTGCAAAAATAGAGATATTAACTTGAAATTTGGCGTGAAAGTGTTTCTTATGAATGCAATGTTTTTTTTATTAAAAATCAACTTATTCAGAAAATTAGTTCCGGAGATATTCAACTTTGTATGAAATTGTGTTTCATTCAATATCTCGAAAAAGACTTAATCGACTTGATTATTATTTTTTCTTAAACTCTTCTTCTCGATGCCTTCTACCTTAATGAATTAAAATATGTATACTTATTCATACAAAGTTTTCGAGATATTGAATGGAACACATTCACAATAATTATACACGAAAAGGATTGAAAGAACCATTCGGAAGCGCTACATCAATAATCCATACGCTGTGCCCTTTCTGTGTCCAAAGTTTATTTTGTTAGGGCTAGTCAGTTTTATCATTATGCCTTATGTTTTCGAGGGTGCTGAATATGAATCTGATAATAATAATTCCTGAATGTGGTTAGTTCTCTTTGTTTATAACAATTTAATTGTGTATAATGCGATTTCGCAAAAACGGTGGAAGCTATGAAAAAAAGTTTCGATAAAACAAATTCCTCATGTAAAAATACATCGATTTTTTTCTTTGACATTTTGATCTATCTCTCATATTTAACCGCTTAGTGCTACTCGAAGCGGCACGGGACATGCCTAGGTGCTCGGCTGCAGTCCGCGCTGCACTCCAGACAGCCTACAGGGACAACCACTGAAGATAAATAAAAAAGTTTTCAATAAAAAATGTTTGCCTTGAAAAAAGCCATCAATTTCATGGAGGAATTTTTTCATAACTCTAAAGGTTGACAAGATAACGGCGTAATAAAGAGAGATATTGGCGCGAATTCACTTCGCACGCAGGATAAAATCGCATTTGTGTTATTAAAAAATCGATATGTCAAATTTTACCATGGCCAACCTTTTAGAGCATTTTCTGACGAATATTTTTCTGTCAACCTCCACCGTCTTCCTTACGGCAAATAATATTTTAAAATAGTAGATTGTGCAACTAGTGCGTAAAATAGCACTTTTTCGCACGAGTGTTTGAAATCACACGAGGTGAAAAAGTGCTACACGCGCATGTTGCACATACTATTTTTTGCAAACCTGCCCAAAGTTTGCTTTGAGGGACCGTTTGGAGGGCAAAGTGTTTGTTTTGTGCACGGAGTTTGTTAACTATGGGGGATGTTTTTCGCAGGAAATTTCCAGAGTCTTTTCGAATCCTTTTTTCGGATTGAATTTTTGATGTGTAAACATCTTTTCGCTCGCCCCTACCACACTCTGGCTGGGAGTGATTTGGTGCAAATGCGACGGAAGTCTGTAACCACGCAGTCCCTCGGGCGGCCGGTCGATGTCACTAGTGGGGATCACAGACCCATACGGCGGCGATAAGATGTTCACACATAGATCTCGAGTACTATATGGCTCGCTGGTTTTTTTTTTATTTATTTCCCATTTCATTTTTTCACAATAACGCCTAGGAAATCATGCGGCAGTACTGATAAACCGGGAAGTTTTTTTTGTGGCCTGAACGGGTCACACCCACCATGGGAGCGAGCTTGCGAGCGACCAACAACGCACCACTAGTTTTTTCTTCTCTTGAGGCTTAGGTGTTGAGAACATGGGTATTCGATGATAGCGTTATCTATACATATTTTGGGGTTCTCGAAGAGCGTGACCTGTACCTTTTGTTTGGTGGGGGGGTGTTTTGCCGTTCGACAGAGATGACCAAGGATATTACCCTAATAACATAAGAACACATCTCTTTATACTTCAAATATTTATTATATCGGATCACTCGATTATTGGGATTAGAATTCGTTTATATGTTTATGTTTCGTGACGACCTAATGGCGGACGACCATAGGTGGTGGAAATAGTATGAAGGATAAAAAGAGAACATCAGTCGTGGGGAATCTTACAATATTGGCCCCCCTTTTAATTTTGTTAGTCCCCTTACACCGGAAAGGTCAGATGCGTCTACCAAGTGCGGTTGAATAAGAGTTCAAAAGTAGATTAATTCACCGAGTTCTTATTCTATTTTGCCCACATAATCCCAATTACTATTGTTTTTATCGAGAAGGAAATATCCCTCTTTACATTACAGTGATTAATCTTTGCTGTTTCAAAACTTCCTGTTTATTCATAATTGATGTGATAGAAATATTCGTCTAGGAGGTTTTATCGAGGAGGATTCATAAGTACCTAAGTTAATATCTTTATTTTTGAAGTGAAACTTCTTTAGGTATGGTAGAGCGAGTCGACAACTACAGCGTGGAGCGTAACGAATGGAGGGGTGTCGGACTGCAACGAAAAGCAGGGAGGCTGTGACAAAAAGTGGTGGGAGTGGAGCACACCAGCACGGCTCTAGTACTACTCCGCTTACGGTGCATAGTGAGAACACTCATATCATACGTATTATATGCTATGAGAAAACTGCACATTTCTCGCGTTGGAGGCGCCACCTCTTGAATAGGGAATCGCACGTAGAACCAGCATAAAGATTCGGGCTGTTTCAGCTGATGCGTGAATCGTCGCGAAATTACAACCTACAATTCATGCACTGTCAGTTAGTCTCGTGTTATTATCGTACTGAATTAATTATTTACTTTATTAACTTCCCGGGATAGGGAAGTTATTGTAATCACCCCGAAAATGGAAAATCGATTTTTCATCATATGTCCATGTTTCAAGGTCACCACAAAACTCCCCGATCATTTTCAAGATCATGTATGTGTGTGTGTGTGTGTGTGTGTGTGTGTGTGTGTGTGTGTGTGTGTGTGTGTGTGTGTGTGTGTGTGTGTGTGTGTGTGTGTGTGTGTGTGCGTGTGTGTGTGTGTGTGTGTGTGTAGCCGTGTGTTTGTCAGTGACTCAAAATTTTGTCCAACGATTTCTCGTGAACGGATGATGCGATCAAGGTCATCAATGACGCAATCGAAGCGTCTTCATCTAACTTAGAGCTGAAAGGATTTTGGAAAAAATTGTTCCAGTCGTTCTCCAGTTTTTTTAGCAAAATATGAGATGAAAAATTGAATTTTTCCTTTATTTTTTTTTTTTTTTTTTTTTTTGTTTGTTTCATTAATTTTTTTACCTTGATCACCCTTCGCGTAGGAACCGGATCAATGAAAGAAGGGAAACGGGGTCAATGCTAAGAATAATTTTTGGAAAATTGAACAATTTTGATCGAATATATTTCATGAACCATTGTTGATCTGAAGGTCATCAACTTCGTAATTCGAAGGTCGCCGTGTCAAATGAAATTCGACAGTCATTGTTGAATAATGATTTTCTTCAATACCCAGGCAGTCATTGGCATAGTAGGAAATGACATTGATGGTATTGAGCACTGAACAGTACGCAATTATGCCGTCTGGCGTTCAAGTTGTTACTGAGAAGGTGGGGAGCCTTTGTTACGGTTTTCACTGAATAATTTGTATGATTTGATCGAGTTTAAAGGGACCTCAGAGTCGATCGGACCGTAACTAGTCACAACAGGAAGAAAATCGAAGGAATTAAGGAAAGATTCTCTTCACTAGGTGGGATCTGATTGCATGGGATTAGGTACTAAAGTACGAAAATGTTGATACAACGCAAGAGTCGAAAGAGAAAGGTTCCACAGGTAGAAAACAATGAGAAATACCCCTTTAAAAAGACTAATTTATTCCATAGACTAAATCAAGTTACACTGGGTTCAAGATAAAACCGAAAGGAAAAAGGAAAGGTGTTTATAGGAAAATAAAGATATGTTCAGTTGAATTCTTATAACTACTTACAGTTGTCGAACGATTAGAAGGAGGATAAATCACTCAGGCAAGATGAATCTGGCGGAGGTTGAACCCTCGAATGTTGTTGAGTAGACTTTAACGGCTGGGCTCGGTGGCGGTGAGATGCGAATTCGGAGGTGTCGGCAGGACACCAGCTCAGGGGTGATGGATGATCTCGCAGAAGTACTATTGGTGATGGTGTTTGCGTTGGGACGCAACTTCGATTGATTTCAGGATCCGCAGTTCGCACTAGATTTTCAGGTAAAACCAGATCGCTGCGTAGACCAGGACAATAGTAAACAGAATTCGCATGAGTACTGAATGCGATCTGTATGCTGAATGAGGAAATCAACTGGGTGAATTCCTCGTGGTCAGGTTCGTGTAGGACTCTTTCAGTAGAGATGAAGATCTTCGAACGGGTCGAAGTCTTGATTGAGCGAATCACGCCTGTGAAACCTCGTAATAAGTACCAGACTCTTACAATAAGAGATGTAGAATTCTAATAATTCAGTACTGGACTCTTCTGACAAGAGGTGTAGAACTCTGACAATTGTCTGGGGCGAGTACTGGCTCAGACTTCTGAGTACTGCTGGACTTGGCGATTTATTCTGGCTGGAACTGCACGGTTAGAAATTCGGTGTTAGACTGAGATGATGAGAAGGGATGCGTCGTCTTTTTATATTCTTGGTACCCTCCCTTTCAGATTTCTAATGACCATTCCCTCGTCTTCCGATGGGTATTCCCTCGTCTTTCAATGGGTATTTCCTCGTCTTCCAATGGGTATTTCCTCATCTTCCAATGGCCATTTCTTTCTCATTTTTAATTGGAAATTTGGAAGCTTCTTTACTCCCGATCGTGGGATCATTCGAACTTAGCTCATGCTCATGAGATAGGCGTGGGTTGCCCTTGGCTACATCATTAGATATTTTTCTCGTTTTTCCCCTCAACCCCCGAAGGATTCTGTGCAGGTGTTCCAAGGGTTGTTGCGAGTTTCCATTATGAGTTCACGAGTTTGCGATATTACTATAGCCGGATCCGACCAAAGGAATGAATAGTTACCCTGTGATTGATTTCCCAGTTCGTTTTCAAAACCTTCAAATCGTTAGCCATGTGTTCCCCTTGTTTCGTTACCTTTTGGTGTTCGGTTCATTAATGCATCCTCAAGGTAATTTCTCTATGAGGCGGATTGGTATCCATCAAAAAACTCCCACTTTCCAGACCTCTTTCCTTTTGCTTCCCACAGATAAATTTGCTTCATTTCCCAGGCTCAGATCTCTTATTATTCGGCGGGTTCTTTTAACTTGTTGGTCTTTTCTTCTCACCTACCCTCCTGGATATTTTCAAATAGCGAGGAATGAGGAGGAGTAACCTGGGCGGGTGTTTCCCAATACATCCAGCTTAACTCTCCTTCCTGATCCCTTCTCTTTTGTTCTTACACTTAAAAGTCGGTTAGGGGTTTCATCATACTCAACAAAACCCGTAATATTGTACTGATTTTTCTTTTAGGATGGGTTTTTAAATATTTGATTACACCTTATTTTAATTATCCGCGGGGTCCGCGACACCTCCGGGGAGGAAGAATTTGCAAGGTCCTCCTTGCATACATCCTGAAGTCGTAGTTGAAGATGCCTGAGTGATTTGCCAAGTAGGGGTTGCCTTATGCTGATCTTACAATATTCTTTTACAAATAATTACATGTTTTACATACAGATCCATTATCACTGAATATCGATAAAAATGGTGTGGTTTCATCTTGAACAAGAATTACATGTAATTACAAATGGCTTATTACAAATGATTCTGGTTTACTTATTCATTAACAAATCGTAGGTTTTCCTTATACAACATAATCCATACAAAGATTTATACCTTTTCGTTAAAATTTTTCCTATGGTAATAACAAGGCTTTCCCTTGCATTTACAACCGAGTGGATTATTCGGGGAGTTATCCACATTTAGCTTTTGTTACATTGAATGGAGGCAAAATTATTGGGACATCCCTTCTATAATCCATGTTCTTTCAGGTCAAGTTACAGAAAATTTCATTAATAACAAGTTTGTTATTATTATTATTATTATTATTATTTTTATTATTACTTTTAATTAATTTTTTATTATTACTTTTAATTAATTTTTTATTATTATTATTTTTTTTTATTTTACGTTTACTTGAAAGAAAATGGTTATTATGAGTTAATTTCATTCTGACTGATCACAAAATCTTTCCTTTCTGCTATTTCTTACGGGTTTTCCTGACTTGTTGATGGGGTAGGCACGGGTGGAAGAGGTCTGTAAGGACGAGGCTTCCGGGGAATGGAATAATGTCCTTCCTTAAAGATAGAAGTTTGGGCCTTATCTCCTTGATCAAGTGGATTCATGGATGCGAAAGTAAAGGTCAGTGGTTCGTCAGGTCTAAAGGTAGAGAAATTATGATAGGTATTCAACAAGGGTGTCTCAAGTGGATTCTCATTATCTGAACTTGTCGGTTTTAACTGAAATCCATCCATTGAATTACCGTAACCCTTTCTTGTACGTGTGGATGCACAATAGAATACAATTGAACTTATTATCAATAAAAAATTTATAATACTTAGAATTTTCCAAGGTAGGCTAGGTTCTTCTAATGCAGTAGTGGTGTTTAAATGATAGGGTTTTTCATACGAATTACTTGTTATGGTGGTTACAGGTATAGTAGTGGTGTATTCAGTTTTTAATTCAAGCCGTAAGTTATTTATAAATCGTTCCATTTCAGGATATATTCGAGTCAAGTTAAAATAATCGTTTGATACATCATCTAAAACATGAGATGAATATTGTGAATAATCACTGTTTACCAACTGTGCATCAACTGTTTCCAGAGTGCATCCTGGTTTGATTCGTATTAAACCATAAGGATTTAAAACTATGTTTACGGTAGGAAACGAAGAACAATATAATTGTGTATATCTAGGTTTAATGAGACTGTACAACCAACTACCGGGTCTATCGAGGGTTATCCACTTATCTGTGGAGGCATTGATCAATTTTAGATTGCATGAAATCAAAGTTACATCAGTGTTTTGGAGATATAAGGCCAATTCACAAGGCGAGTCATCAGTTACCAACTGCAATGGTGCGGGAGGTGCACAAATCAAATAATTGTTTACCTTTTTACATGATTTTGTTAATTGAGTTTGTGAGATGAGAGAATACCTTCTCCCCTTTTCAGTAACCCATAAATAGTCAGCGGAAGGCTCTATGTACGTGAAGTAACTACTTCCGTCGTTGAATCGATGTAATTTTGGGTGAGGGTGAATTTTATAAATTTCGTCAGTCATGTTCTCAACAAACGGAACTCGTAGAGTAATGACAATCTGTCCTCGTCTGATTACTAGTCGGGTTTCTAAAATATTTTGTAATTGTATTATTTCAACACCGTCTCTTGGTACCGGTATAAATGACTTGGAAGTTCTTACAGACAGTCGAGCTATAGTTGCACGTAAATGCTCAGGTTGGAACATGAAAGAACTCACAAGTCCTTGTTGTGCATGAAATATAATTTGTTGTACTTTTTGTAATAATGCTTTCCGTAATTTGCAAAGAGCATCTAACCCTTGTGCTACTTGAATACCCAACTGACTTCCCGTAAACATAGTAATTTGCTGTCCCCAATGAACTACTGTCTCTTTTTGAATGTCTATTTTCGTCATAAGGTCTACAAGTCCCGAGGCCAGGTAGGTAGTATTGATGCTAGAGTTTGTCTGTGATTCCCTAGTTGAGTTAGGTATCGCGTAATCATAAAAATTCATCTCTTCTTCAGAAATTGATGATGAAAACTCTCTATGATTGACTTTATTACTCATTCCAAAGGGTCTCAAATAATCCCAGATCGTTTCTCTGAGTTGACTGATCTCTTTATCGTGTTCTTCCCATCGTTGTTTATTTTGATCTAGAATCATGTGTTTTCCGAGAATATTTGCGATATTATACTTATCTACCATTGGTTTTAATGGTTCTGAATATGAATATATATCCTGCAAGTTGAAACTTGTCAATATATTCCAGCTGCCGATTATCCGTCTGACGGGCCTCAATCCCTCCAGGTATAATCCAGATGGCTCAGGTATCGTTTTTGCATGATACAAGTGGATTTTACCACCATCCACTTGAAGTATTAATACACAGAGTATTAGGAGCCAGAATTTCACTCCCATGACCTATGTTGAATTTTCCGTGTTTTACAATGCTAATTTCATGGATTGTTAAAAGAAAAACTGTAACAATATCTAAGATAGAAAGTTAATACAAGATACAAGTGAATGAATGAAAGTTATAATGAATTCAACATATATATGTTTTCTGTTTAAAGGGGAAGGTTAGGAATTGAGGATCGGTTTCAGCTGTGAACCGGTTACTACTGAATCTACATGATTCTTTTTTTTTTTTAGAATCCTCTGGAATTTTCCCTGAGTCCCAAACGAAACGGCGAAACTCACTTCTCATGAACCTCTCATGAGTTTAAATACAATTAACCTTTTTCTCTTTCTTCCCTTTGACACATTTTGTTGATATGATAATTCATCTCTTCTGCACTCGATCCAAGGTATAGTTGAACAATGCGGAAATAACGAAGCGATCTTAGTAATTATTCAACTTAGTATTACAAGAGGTCTTGGGTCTGTTAAATAAGAAGAATAGTTATTTTCATGCAACTTATATATTTTATATTTTTTTTTTTTTTTTTTAACGTTTGTTTTTCTTGACACACGGCACACAAAATGATTACATATGATTATTTATTAACTAGGTCATGCAATATTACAACTAAATGCATTGATAATCATTGTCTTAAAAAAAAAACGATTATTATGTCGATTAAATTTAATATTTATCGAAATCATTGTACGATTATTATTGATTCGTGATTTTCATGATATTAATTTAGATCATCAAAGAATCTAATTAATTTTTTGAACAGGTGACCAGATAAACTCAATTTTTTCATTTTCATCATTTCGTAATGTTATTACTGATCTTAAACAATCATATTAGAGCTAGTAGTGTCCTTATTCCATGTAAATCTTGTTGTTAATAAAAGACTTTATTTATATATATTTTTTTTTTTTTTTAATAAAAAATTTTGTTTTTTTTTTTTTTTTTTTAATTCTTAGTTGACTTAAAGATATTTTTTCATGCTTTTGAATATTTGATTTAAGTAATTTATGAGGTAGAATGAGAGTATCATAATAAATTTATAGTAAGTTTATAGTAAATATTCACTAAATACCCAGATATCTTTTAGCGGTTGATCCCTGGTTCTTTCATTCTCTGCCTGGAAACAGTGATTGTTTGAAAACAATTGATATCTCCTCGCCTTCACTTTCGCTCTCGTCGTTATACCAGGCATCAACAATCATGTCCATTTCTTCCTCGGTAATCCTTGGCAGCTCGGGTTCCACGGGGATTCCTTGATCCTCTGGTAGTGGGGATATTGGAGAATCTCGTACGGATACCCATATCCCGTGCACTGGTCGTCCATTGTCTCCGTCCGATGAATCACCGTAGCCACTGGTGCCAGGTGAACAGATCATTTTCTTGGGCGTTGGCGCTTCATCCTCGTCTGAATCTGGGTCTCTTGGCCGTCTCATACTCGAAGAAGTGCTAGGCTCGGGTGAAGGGGTTAATGATGAAGGAAACTCTGATGAGGGAGACTCTGATGAGGGAGACTCTGGTGAATTAGGTTCTGGAAGGTCGGGTTCTAACAGGATGTCTTCTGGGGAATCAAATTCTGGGAAATCAGGTTCTGGGAGATCAGGCTCTGGGAAGTCAGCTTCTGGGAGATCAGGTTCTGGGAAGTCAGCTTCTGGGAGATCAGGTTCTGGGAAATCAGGCTCTGGGAAGTCAGGTTCTGGGAAGTCAAATTCTAGGAATTCGAGTCTCCTCCCTTGCTCGACTGACCATCTAATTTTTTCCATTATCTCCTCTTCAGTGAGTGTAGTAGTGGGTCCGTTTGGGTTATACGACCGATGTCTCTCGTCATACCTCTCGTTATATGGGATAAAGTTGTCGAGAGGGTATTGACACCACACGTGGTCGGGGTTGCTCTCACCGGTTCTGTCTCCTTCGTATGGAGTTTCAAACATACGACAGAATCCGTAGAAGTCTATATAGTTATACTCTCTCCTTTCATCCCAGACCCAGTCCAAGCGGTTCCTTCGGGCTTGCCTCATGACCTTAACTTCCATTCCGAACCATTCAAAAAGGGCCCTCATGTATCCTCCTTTTTGAGGGTGTTCTGCCATAGAATATATAATTCTCACTAGGTAAATTGGTGGATTCCACGCACTGTCTGAAATGCACTGCCTCCAGAGTTTATAAAAGAAATAGAGCGATGGGCTCATGAAATCTTTGATATATTCAAACAACTTTACACTTAATCCTCTATCGTACAAGAATTCACTTATCGGCTCCATTATTGTTTTTTTTTTTTTATTTATTTCCTTTTCTTCACTGGAAAGTCAATAATTCAATCACTGGAACACTGGGTGAAACAACTGAAAGTGAAAAACCACTTAGTATATTAGGAGTGACCCGGAGCCCTTGGAGGTTAGGAATAAACTGAAGTGTGAAAAGGAAAACCAGAAATGGTGTTGCAGTGGTGATTTTGGTGTAAAAGGAGGGATGATCTCGTAAGGAGGAGGCGATTTCTCTCAGGTAATCATCTTCCTTTTAAAACCATGGGTTTGATTCCAACAGACGAAGATGGGTACCTTTGTTTTGCGGGTGTTTTCATCCCTACCTCGGTTATTCAGTTTCCAGGTAGAACATCTGTTCTGGTCTATTGCAGGTTATTAATGATCTCAGTTCTCTTTTTGGGTGGTTGGGCTAGTGGGAGTATCCAGAAAATGCAAGGTGGAATAGCTCCTACTTTGTTTAACGTGAATATGCTCTATTTCATTCTTCCTGCGTATCTGGAACCTCTGATTCCGTTGTGAGTCCCGCTGGTAAATTTACAGCTTCAGTTTCCACTAGTTCTGTTCCCTCTTTTGGACTCAAACACTCAATTACCGGGGCGACAAATGTTAAGTTTCTGCATCCGACTACCGTCCCATCTTCATTTAGGAACACCTCTATCACCGTGTCCCCTTGTTTAGGTTCTCTATATTCTATTAAATTATTGCGCTTTACAATTGCTAGATCACTCTTGGTATTTTCTGCTGAACTTCCAGCTGTTTGTCCTGTTTCAAGTAATTTTATTGGTTGAGCTGTTTTCTGCTCCCATATTCTAAGAACACAGGGCACACAGTCTTCGCATCTTTTCAACCTTCCCACGGTCTTAACCTTGCATCGGTTACATACTGGGACTTCAATTTTCCATGGTGGGAGAACGTAGTGGTAATTATTACGCTCCATTGAGAAACCTTCGGTTTCAAGATCAATGCATTTTCTGCAGTAAACATTTTTCATGTCAGTGTATCCGGTCATAGTGCAACAGACCGTTGATTGCAGTTCCTGCAATATCGATCCTGCTTCTGTCAGATCCTCTGCATGATGGATGAGCCGGGTGAGATAATAGTGAGCAGATTCAAGGTGATCCCTTGATATTTCCATAATTCTTTCAGGTGTTCCCCTATCGAGAATTTTCCCGAATTATTGAGGATTATTAATAGTTTGCGCACAAAGTTTCTTAAGCGTAATAGTTCTCTCTAGTTTTCCCTTATAATTATGCCTTTTAAACATGCCTTGGTCATCACCGGTTATAAATGAGTGGTGAAATTGGGAAATCCCTAAAGTGGGTTGTATCTTACTGTTGTGAGTAGTGATGCGGCTGAAAAACAGGCACACCTATTTGAGGGTACAAATTAGTTCTGGGGTTTTCAACCACTACGGGTTCAGTTACGTGAGGTGCATCCGATTCTTTAGATGTATTCTTTTCAGGGTCTTCCTTTACGGGCTCTTCTTCAAGTACTCTTTCCTTAAAATGTAATAGAAAGGTAGTGAATGAGTCCCAAACCGCTCCAAAAAGCCAAATACTCCATCCAAATGCACGATGTAGTGCATACCCATGGATAAAGGTGTCAATAAGAAATTTGATTACTTTTGCAATTATAAACACTCCGATTAACCCTCCGCTAAGCGTACCGAATCCGGTCACCCACCCCCATAACTTTGTTGTGGCCCTAGTGGCAATTTTTTCGAGTGAATTTTCATCTATGAGGTTACCGAAATTAAATCCCTGATTTATTACGGCTTCACCCAGCACCCCGCGTATCAATGCATTCATTATGGCTGTCTGTTCTTCAGCGAACATTAGATGGTCTTGCAGTTTCTCGAGATCTTCATTTGAATAAATTCCAGAAGCGGCTAAATTCTTTATGCTTTCGTACTTCCAGGTTGGTTTGGTTAATGGTTCTAATTCAATTGGTTCCTCACTAGTGTGTGGTTCTGGAGTCAAACGAACCCATTTATTGTTAACATAGTACATGTGAGCAATAAAAGAATTGCAGTCTACAATCGGACTTTTCTTCAACAGTATATGTGTATGTGGGGTTACGAACATTGATTGGTTATTAGCAATAACCGGTAGATGCGTGTAGCAATTAGGCATTCGGGCTATAATTGCAGGTACTGGTAAGCATTTTACTATATGAATAACCTCCCCTGCAGTATACGCCATGTATCCTGGCCCTTTCATAACTCGTAAGGCAAACTCAGCTGGCCTGGTATATGCAATAAGGAGAGAATTCTCAAGGACTTGTCTTTCTAGTTCACACTTCTGCGTGATGACATCAATATAAAGATCCCGGAGTTGTTTTGTGACACTTTTTCCCTAATCTCTTAAATTTAACATATTGCATTATCAAGTATCACACTTCGTTCTTATCCTCGGATTCCCTCGGAACTCCAAAACTATAAAACGGGACCGGAACTCGATTCCAGGATGGTTTTAAGCTCATCCTACCTTAAAGAAATTTTTCTGGGCGCCAGCTGAATTTTTGGGGACGCGGATTCAACAAACCGCAACCATAACTAAACCGTAAAATCAAAACAACCACCCCGGAATCAAATAACCAAAACTCAAAAGTGGAGGAAAAACCAAGGATAAGGGTACGGAAGGCTCGGGCTGCTCAGGGTGCGGGTCGTGGAGAGAGGGGTGGATTCGGCGATATGAAGACCAGAAAATAGAAATATACGAGAAAGTCTTATTAACCGGAAAATCTTGAATTAGAGCTGAAAAGAGGTCGGGAATAGTCAATAATTGGAACAATAGATTTTTACTCTCGATTAATCTAATTATTCCGAAATATTTACAGTGAATAGTACGACTATTCGATTAGCAAACAGGTTTATTACAGTCAGAATCGAAATATTATTAATTAAAGATATTGTTCATAATATCGGTGATAATGGCCGTAGCATTCAAGTCGTTTTTCTCAAATCCCTGAATCTGAGAGAGAGAGTCTGATACGGTAGCGTGTGAGTGTGAGAGAGAGAGATAGAGGGACGGTAGCGGTGCGCGACATGGCGCGTGGCAGAGGCTTTTCTACCATAATTTCGGGAAAAATCGAGGTTTTATGCACGGTTATTCATAACCGGAGGTATTAGGGGGGTTTTCTTAACATAGCCCAGGGTCCAGAGCATTACTTTGAGGGAATAAACTCGGGGACTTTAACCTGAGCGTCGTCTCCATGAGTGTATCCTCGAGGAGGTTGTCGAGAGCGTAATTTTGGGGTTATTTTTTTTCCCGTGAACATTTTTTCGAGAGTCTTTTTCCAACGAGAACATTTTCCGGTATTATTTTTCTTTCGAGAGCATTTATTTGCCGGAACAATCCTTATTCGAGACCTTTTTCTCGTGCGTATAGTCTCGGGGGCATTTTTCTTGATTATTCGGGGTTATTCTTTAATTTACCCGGGATAAATTTTCCACGAGGTGGGTAAAAATCAATTGAGTATTTTCTAACCCTAAGAATTATAATTTTTCTAATTGAAAATTCTCCAGGGCCAACTGTGTACCGTAACTCGGGTATGACGAGAGCATGGGCGATCGAGAGCAATGGTGAGTCGTCATGGCGTCATATTACAACGTAGCGAGACGCCATGGGGGTTATTCGATGTTTTACCGGGTTTTTATTCACTGGGGAGGGGCCACCGTAACACTAAAACACAGAGAATAAACACCAGTACTCACCATTATATTTTTTTTTTTTCCTCCTCCTGGCAGCTTCTGCACACGGGAGATGTCCTTTTTCGTTCACCGTAACTCTTCTCGACGCGGAAGTGTATTCTCTCGTGGGTGAATCACGACTGACTGCTCGGCACATGGCGCAGTCATGCGGGCAACTTGTTGCCGTCGGTAAGGCCGGGCCATACCGTGAGGGGCATGACAGTAGATCGACTCTATTGGTTTGTGGCGCTAGCGCGCGAATAATTTTAAATATTTAAATCCGAAGATTCTAGAGATCGGGAGATTTATCTTAAATGAAGCGGGATTCTTTTAACCAAACGGTAGCTACGTGGGAGGGTGGCTGTTTACCCTCGTCTACGACCGGGAAACAAGTAGTTTATCGCCGGAGTACACTCTCCGGTGAGGAATCAAGAAATATACGAACAAAAATCAATACTAATCCATAAGCCCGGGCGATCCATACGGATAAAGGGGCTAATTTCACCCGTATGGCCTTCCATCCGTACAGAACTGTATAGATCTTGACCCTCACACACCCAAGGGAGCGCAAGCATTTCAACTTGTCCTCTGTATTATCTCCATTAACATAACCAAAAAGGGGTTGTTGAGATACATGGGGTGGCACATTATGTTGGCCCTGATCCTCCATGACCTCGGTCCCTTTAACTATATCTCGTAGACCGTAGCATGTAACATAACCAAAATTTTATTGAACAGAACTATAACTTTAACGAAAATGGAGTGAAAAAGGGGTTTTACCCCGATAATAAATTGACAACTGAGTTTAATAAAAGTAACGAGAGCTGGGTAGAGTCGATTTGGGCAAACACAGAGCTTCTTCCAGGTTTTTCCGGAGCAAGGGGGAATTTTCCGAGAGCTGGGGCATTACGGGCTTTACACCTGACGAATACCCGAGTTTTATCGAGAGCTGGGGCATTACGGGCTTTACACCTGACGAATACCCGTGTTTTATCGAGAGCTGGGGCATTACGGGCTTTACATCTGACGAATACCCGTTTGGGACTCGGTTCTCCCTCTCTCTCTCTTGATCTCACTTACCCTCTGCTCTCAACTGATTATTGAAAATGGCGGATTCCCTGGGAACTCCGTCACAGGCCTCCCTCTCTTGACGTTCCTTATCGGGTGCGTGCGGCGGGTTGAGTCGAGTCTGCTGTGGGAGTCCTCCTTAGGTCCAACCGTCTGCTGGGCTTCTTTATCCTTAGCCGTAGGGTCTGCTGGGCTTCTTCATCTGGAGCACCCTGTGGAGAATCATTATCAATCGAACCCACGCCCAACAACCCAATAAAACAAAAAAAAAAAACAACGTGATGTTGAAAAAAACTGACGGTAGCATTTATTCTTTACTAGGTACAACGTAGCTTAAGTACTAATATCAGAATCTCTCAGTTTGTCACCCGCTTGGCGGGGGTTGCCCTGCTCATCGGGATTTCTTTGGGATAGCCGTAGCTTGGAGGATGAAAGGGGAGAGTTCCGTGGTCGGTAGCCTGGGCCAGTTTGGCTAGTATCTTCTTGGGGTGTAATGGGGTCTCCTTGGGGGGGTAGGCTCGCGGGGATGACGTCGTCCATGATAGTGGGGATCTCTCCACTCTCCACCTCTTGGTGGGTAGTCCTCCTGGGGGTACTGTTGGTACTGTCGCTCTCTGGGGGGAGTATGATCACGAGGAGGCCTGCCTCCATCTAGGTAGCCATAACCATACTCGTCTCGTCTGGGAGAGTAATCATGGGGCACTGGGTACTCTACTGCCCGTCCCATCAAGGGAGGGGGGTAGTGGTCTCGTCTGGACGGTCCCTCGTCGTACCGATCATAATATGGGGGAGACCGTTCCCTTCGTCTAGAGGGGTATTGTGACTGGTAGCGAGCCTCTTGATATGGGGCCTCCTGGGGACTTCTACGGGAAGCTCGGTCCATACTGGGGGTATAGTAATCCCATCTGGGTTCAGGGGCTGGTGGTGGTGATGTTGGGGGTCGGCCGGCAGTTCGGCTTGAGGCTTTGGAGTCCCTGGGCCTAGCTCGTTGGGCTTTCGGGTTCACCATCCTTTTGGGTTTGGCTCCCTGGGCCCGTTCTTTAACCTGAGCTCGAGTTTCCAGAACTTCTCGGGGGACATTTCTCTTCAGGGCTGGGACGTAAGGGCCTGCAGCTCTCCACGCAGGACCATGAGTGGGGCAGTCCTTGATGGTACCTGGCCGATGGCCGCAACGGTAGCAAAACTCGTCTCCGGTCGGGTTGGGGCACTCCCGATGACGATGGCCCTCCTGGAGACAGTCGAAGCAAGGGACTGGGGCGTCCCAATCACCAGGTTCTGGGTGGTGATTCACCTCCATGGGAATAATTTCGATGACCTCATCCCCTAGGTCCAGTCGGTTAACCAGAATCACGTCGTGATCGACCACTGAAACTTCGTCCCGAGCTGTAGCGAGCTCCACGAGTCCTGCGGGTGCCCGGACTGACGCAGAGTCACCTTCGCCCTCTCTTAGACCCTCTTCTTCTTCTACCCAATCAGCCCATAAGGTGGGAGGTGTTGGGGTTACTGGGGGATAGCGTCTGGGCTTACTGGATTTCCTGGGCCTGACGGCGTTGGTGGGGCGAGGAATCGCACCAGTTGAGGCTTGGGGTCCGGGGCTTTCGGTAGCTTTGGGCACAACCGGGGTTATGGTTTTGGAGGCTTGGCTTGGGACTGAATAGCAGTTCTGGGGTAGGCTGAAGGAAGGTCTGGGAGTGATCTCCTCGAGATCGGGGAGTTGGCTGATGTTGGGACGGGGAATAGAGGTAGGGTGGTACGTAACTGGGGTGGAGGATGAGGTCTCGTCGTCTGACATCAGGTGAAGACTAACGGGAATGTAGGGATCGGGCTTGGCCAGAATGGCCGGGTCCAGAGCAGGGACCTTTTGGGAGTTGGGTTTGGCCCTTAGGACTAGGGTGGGGATGATGCGATAGCTGGGGTTGACTGTGGCTGTACTCGGGTTTCCCTTGCCGGACGTAGCTTGGCGTTTGGGATTTTCCCTAGGGCTTGGGGCAGCTGAGGTAGCAGTGGCTTCCGGAAGCGGAAGGGTAGCCTCCTTGTCGTGAGCTTGGCTAGGTTCTGAAGGGACTGAGTCGCTGTAGGGGTCTAAGGGTTGGACCTCGACGGTCTCTTCTTCCTGGTGGTCGGTAGCGATCCCTGGGGGGATAGAGGCCATAGTGACTCTAACCGGGTGGATCGGCCATTGGGTGTCGTCGGCGATGTCCATGATGGGGGATCCCAGGGGGTCAACGTAGCTCATGGGTGTCTCGACAGGGGAGGTGAGAGTCTCAGTGGAACCTTCCAGCTGCCGATCATCTTCAGTCAGATCAAGCAGTAGGCACTCTGAGTCACCCTCTGGAGATGCAAGGGGTACCTCCTCGAGTTTTAGTCCTCGTAGCCTTTCCAAATGCACAGAGACTGGGGATGCAGGTCTTAGCGGTAGCGGGATGTTGCAGGGCTCGATCGATCTGATTCTAGGGAGTTGTCTGGGAGTTGTGGGGTTAACCTTCTCTGGGGAACTCTGGACTCTGGCTTCCTCCTTGGTCACGTCCAGGTTCCAGAGCTGGGGATGGTCGGGAGCTGAAGCAGTCTTTCCGGTATTGAGCATTGACTGTAGAAAGGCATTCAATAGCCCAGGGTGCTGTTCTTCCAGCTGTCTTAAAGGCTCGAAAGAGGGGTGAGTTGGTTCCCAGAGCTGAGGGGCTGGAGCAATAACAGGGGGCTCGGGTGCTGGAGCCTGGGGATACTCTTTCCTGGCAGCCACCGTTATCCTTGGGGTGACCGACAGGGAAGGTTGTATAGGGGTTGTAACCGTAACTTCGGGTTGAGCTGATGGGGCCGTGGAGAAAGGCCTGAGATACCCTGACGGCCCAGGGAGGGGGAGCAGTTCTCCACTTGGCTGTCTGTCGGCTGCTTCGGGCTCGGGTGTTCCCTCTTCTTCGGCCAGCAGCTGCAGGGGTAGTGTCTCGGGAACTACCGACGGATCGTCCATTCTGGCCAATCGGATCACCAATTCTCGTTCTGGGGGCTTGTTCTTCTTCTTGCTCTTTGATTTGTTTTTCTTTACCTGGAATGAGTAACGTAGCATTAGAGTGAGCACTGGGGCTATACCCCGATAGCAAGAAGTTGGCGGTGGCCCCACACAGTACAACAGGGGATTGCGGCCTTACGGGTTTAATTAAGTTATTACCCTGCCCGTTGTAACGGTAATTATTACGACCGTTAGCAATTTCCGTAGCTAGATTTTCCTCTAATTCAGGGTTATTATATCGAGAGCGGAAGTACGGTAACTTGGTCTTACGGATTCGAGGAACGTAGCATCCTGCCGTTGCCATGGGATATGAGAGATGCTGGGGATTTCATGCATCTTCCAAGGGCAAAAGGTAGCGTTTGAGGTCTTGGATCGATGTTTCCCCCTTTGATTTCCCCGCAAGGTCCGATAGCTCATAGCGTGTGCGAGATAGCTTGTGAGAAATAACATAGGGACCCTCAAAAGGTTTTACTAGGGCTGCGGAGTAGCGTTTGCTCGCACTAGAGAGGGGGTGAGATTTCCGTAACACTAAATCACCGACCTCGTATTCTCGGTCTCGGTGGCGCAAATTATAGTAGTGAGCCTGGCGCGTTTGGGCTTCTTTTAGCGCGTGGGTGAAAGATTGCCGTAGCGTTTCTAACCTTTTCATACGATCAACCCATTCTTCGGGTTGACGGGGTATGATTTCAATGTCTCCCTCCAATTGACGCCTCAGGGAAATGGCGGATTGGGGCTCACGGCCGAAATTGGCAAAGGCGGGAGTACTCTGTAGGGAGCTATGCCAGGCCGTATTGTACGCATAACGGAACTCATGGAGATGCTCATCCCACTGTCGCTGGTCTTCGCCTGTGAAGGCACGTAGCATTGTCTTTATGACTCGATTAACCCTCTCTACGGGGTTAGCTTGGGGATGGTATGCTGGAAGAGTCCGTAGCTTCATACCAGTCTTGTCTGCCAACGCGCGGAGGTCTTTGTTGACAAATTCCGTGCCATTGTCAGTCAACAAGACTCTTGGGGTTCCCCAACGGGAAATTATCTCCCTTTCTACGACCTCTCGTATTTTCTTTCCCGTAGCACTCCGGAGCGGTACCACTTCGATCCATTTGGTAAACAGATCTTGTAGTACGAGTACGTAGCGAGCTCCCGACTTACTGGGTGTAATTGAACCCATGATATCGGCGGCGACGGTAGTCCAGGGTTCTTCGATAGCTCGGCGGCCCATTAGGCCTACGGGCGGGGCTTGCTCGACCTTACTCTTCTGACAGGCGTCGCAACGGGAGACATACGTAGCAATGGTTTTTTCCATACTTGGCCAGTGATACTTAAGAGAAACCCGTTGATACGTTTTCTTTGTACCCAAATGGCCAGATTGCGGTAACTTATGGGATTCTGCGATAGCTTGTGAACGTAGCTCTCGGGGTAAGACCATTTTCCATGCGTCCAGGTCTTCCATTTCGAGTGAGACGAAGGGATTGGGACGATGTATGTATAATTTTCCATCAACGACTCGGTAATCCGGAAATTGATCAGGGGCTCGCAGTACGTCTCGGTAGCGTCGGAGATACCATCGATCCTCAGTCTCATTTACGTTAGCAATCCTCTCCTCTCCGGGAGTTTCAGACTCTGGGGCTCTAGAGAGGGCATCGGGAACATGATGGAGGGCGCCCTTACGGTGGATAATGGTATAGTCATATTCCATTAGACTCAAGGCCCATCTGGCGAGTCGACCAGTGGGGTTCTTTAGATTATTCAGCCAGCGTAGGCTGCTGTGATCCGTGATCACAGTAAACGCATATCCCTCTAGGTAACAACGGAACTTTTTGATAGACCAAATGACGGCTAGACACTCCTGCTCGGTAACTGTGTATCTTTTCTCAGCCTCGGTTAGAGATCGACTAGCGTAGGCGATAACTCGTTCGACTCCGTCGATTTCTTGGGTGAGTACGGCACCTAGGCCTACTCCACTCGCATCGGTCTGGAGGACAAAGGGCTTATCAAAATCGGGGCAGGCGAGGGTAGGAGCAGAGGTCAAGTGCATTTTCAACGTAGCGAATGCAACCTGCTGGTCGGCAGTCCACTCCCACGCTTGACTGTTCTTAAGCAACTTGGTTAAGGGTTGGGCGACCGTAGCAAAGTTGGGTATAAATCGTCGGTACCACGAGGCCATACCGAGGAATCTACGTAGCTGTTTCAGATTATGGGGTGCGGGGTAATTTAGCACGGGGTCGACCTTCTCGGGGTCGATTTGGAGTCCAGCACTGTTAACGAGGAAGCCAAGGTACCGCACTTGTGAGCAGCAAAATTCACTCTTTTCGCGATTCACGACCAAGTTAGCTTCCTTGAGTTTCTGGAGGACCTTCTCCAGCCAGAACAAGTGTTCCTCGAACGTTCTTGTGATAATTATTATGTCATCAAGGTAAACGAACGCGTTCGGGTACATCTGAATTCCAATTATGCGATCGATCAGGCGTTGAAACGTAGCTGGGGCATTGGTAAGACCAAAGGGCATTCGTTTGAACTGTAGCAACCCCCGTCCGGGTACCACAAAGGCTGTAACTTCCCGGGATGCGGAGTCTAGGGGAATTTGGAAATAGGCCTGACTCAGATCAAGGGTTGTAATGTAGTGCGCTTGCCTGAGCTCGTCGAGTATGCCTGACATGTTGGGGATGGGGTAGGCATCTCGCTTCGTCACGGCGTTGACTCTGCGGAAGTCTATGCAGAATCGGTATTTGCCATTCGGCTTTTTCACCATGACGACGGGACTCGCCCAATTGCTGTTAGATTGTTCGACGATGTCCGCCGCGAGCATAGCATCGACTTCTTTCCACATAACCTCGCGTATCTTAGGAGTCACGTGGTAGGGTTTCTGAGCAATTGGGGCGCTGTCACCCACATCAATATGATGGGAGGTTAATGACGTAACTGGGAAGGCGCCGATCGGCATAGGGGGTACCTGAGCGTCGAGGAAGTCGTATAGACGATCTGTCTCAGTGTCTTCTAATGTCCGTAGCCCACAACACATGACGACTCGATAGACGCTGTCGACCGGCGTGAACGAGAAACGTTCTTCCGGCTTGTCTCGGTAGCACCAGGTTTGATCATAAAAATCGATCACGATTCGGGCGGCTAGTAAGAAGTCCATCCCAAGGATGAAATCTTCCGCCAATTTTGGGAAGAGGTACGCGGAGGCTTTGATCGTGCGACCGCCCAGCTTCCCTTCAAACTCAGTCAACGAATTTACGTGCTCCACCTGGCCAGCAGCACAGATGACGCGCTTTTGGGGTACAGAGGAGGTCGGTAGCTTGGCACGGTTGAAGAGTTTGATTCCAGCGGGACCAGCGAATGTTCGGGAAGCCCCCGAATCGACTAGGGCACGGACTGACTGGCCACAAATCTCCAATTCCAGTCGAAAGGATATGGGCTTGCTTTCTGAGGTAGCATTGGCGAGAGCACTGTCCTGGGGCAAGGGTTCAGGTGAAATGAGATCTTTTGGGTCTGTCCCCATTTGGGTAATCTCTTCGGGCTTCCGTAGCGGGGTTAGCGTACTTTCTAGGTAACTTTCGCTAGCGGGTTGTCGACTTGCAATATCGCAGAGACCACAACAAGACGTAACTTTTCTCGGTAGCTGGGAACGAGCCGGGTTTTCTATGACTGGAGACGCTTTTCCCGGTGGTTGGCGTCTCACTGGCCGTTTCCCGGACGATCACCCTTTTCTTTGGGTTCCTCCCCGCAATACTCGCAAGTCTTCGAGGAGACTCCGGACTGGCCACATTTGTAACAGAAAAGCCTACGAGCAGCGGTACATTGCCTGTGGCGATGTCCCACTTTCTTGCAATTCCAGCAATACAATTCTCCCATCTGGAGACCTGCCAAGGGGTCATCCTCGTCAGACACTTCCTCAGCTTCTGGGCCCGAGTCGGTAGCCTGGTGTACCTGAGCTTGGGGGGTGCCCCGTGAGGTAGAGGCCATTGGCTCTCTTGGGGTTATTTCATCGGGAGCCCTGGCAGTGTGGCGAGGGGGTTTGGACGGTAGCGTGGGTCGAGATTGTTGCTTGGAACGTGGCTGGGGTACGGAGCTTTGTCGAGAGCTGGTTTGTGGGGCACGTCCCAGAGTCTTCCGAGCTGGGGTGGTGACGACGTCCAGACGATCGTCTTCGGGGGGATCGTATTCGTCATAATCAGCTGGGGGAGTTACCTCATCCTCCATTTCATCGATAGCATGGACGGGAAACGATGTTCGGGAGCTTTGTCCACGTCGAGGGAGTGGCTTGTGCGAGTTAGGGGCACGGTAAGCGAAGCTGGGACAGAGGGAGTGTTCGGGCTTTGGGGGAGGTCTACGGTGAGGACCACTTTCCATGATCTTCTCGAGCATGGTAGCCCTTCTCTCTAGTTTTTCCAGCGTTCCCTCGGGTTCTGGAATGTTTACCTTATACTTCTGTAGCATATTCCAGTGGACATACCGTAACTGTTCCTCTTCGGGCCATAGGGGTTTCGTTCTCTGGAAGAGGCCTTTCATACACGCGAAATAATCGCGAATACTCTCATTTTCTCCCTGGGTACGCGCAGAGATTTCATCTCGTAGGGCAATTTGATACTCTGGGTCAGCGAAGAAACGACGTAGCTCTTGCTTCATCTGCACCCAAGTAAGGTTGGTATGATCATGGCCTCGATACCAAACGAGAGCGGGCCCTTCCAGGAAGAAGGGGATGGCCTTCAGTAAAAGCTCTTCGGGGACGCTTAGGAAGTTAATTCCCTCATCAACACGACTAATAAAATCTTCCACGTCCTCCGTCTTGGAGCCTCTGAACCTGAGATTCCATCTTCTCATAGTGTTCAAGAGAGTTTGCCCGCTTAAGGGGCGACCACTCGGGGTGTCATACTCGTCACCGAGACCCTCATAATCTTGTTCCTCGGGGTACACGCGACGGCGGGGTGGATTGTCTCGAGAAGCCTGATGGTGAGTTCTGGAGGGTCCATGACCTTGATCGTAATCAGAATAGTAACCCGGAGCTTGATCAGGTCTCCATGATTGACCATAGCGCCCCTGGGCTTGACCGTAGCTTCCCTGAGTTTGACCGTAGCTTCCCTGAGCTTGATCACGACGACGTCGGACCCGGTCTTGTGGTCCAAATTCGTGAGCTTGACCGTACGTGTCGTGAGGGTGGTCCCGATGACCTCGGCTTGGGCCATGGGATGCAAAATCGTGAGCTTGACGGGAATGACCTTCGTCCTCGACGTGTCTTTGACGACGACGGGGAGTATCACGGTGAGGGACATCATCGGGGTCCGGATCAATCGTAACATTCCGTGACCTCCTTGCAAAGAGGGCTTCCCAGGCTCTCTGGTAAGCCTCCTGCTCTTGTGGACCGACCTGAGCGGACTGAGCACGTGGGCGTGAGAAGTCGGTATGCGCTCTTCTCCGGGGACTCACGACACTCTGGGATCCCCTGATATTCTCACGGATGGTTGCCGCATGACGAGAGCTTGCGCCGGATCCTGAATAATCAGATGGATTGAAGACGGACTCATTATCGTCCTCGAGTCCGGGGTTACGGGGTCGAAGGGGTTCCTCATCTCCAGGGAAGGCAGACTCCTTGGCCGACTTCTTTGTCGTCCTGGGCTTCCGTAACTTATTAGGGGCAGGGACGTGGAGTCGAGTTTCCTTAGCATCGGTTTGGGAACCCTGGGTCATAGAACCCGCGGTATCTTCGCCAGACTCTACGTCCTGAACTTGTCTGGTTTCCTCGTCGAGGTTATCGTCTTTTTGTCTCTTGGACTTACCCTTACCCTTCTTGGGAATCACGTCCCCTGGGTTCTGACTCGAACCTCCAGGTAACGCTGTGGGATCTGTGGGGCCGGGAGACGTGGTCGTAATGACAGGCGTTACTTGTTCAGGGTTTCCTTCCTGTTCCTGTCGCTTCCGATTTTTCTCAAACTCGTCGTCCGACATCTTGTCGGTTGAGAACGGATTCGAGAGCTCGGTTAGATTTTATACGGTAGCAATGTCCGTAGCAAATTATTATCAAGGAATGACGGAACGATCGTTAGCACTGGTAGGGTTTTTCTTCCCTTTTACAAGGTTAATTCCGTAGCCAAATCGTTAGCGTGGCAAGGATTTTCTTCCTCTTTTTTTTTTTCCTCAAGGGTAATTCCGTAACAAAATCGTTAGCGTGGGTATTGATTTCATGCGGTAGCAGTATCCGTAGCAGAATATAATAATAATAATATCAAGATTAATATTATTAAATTATTCAGGGTTGCCGTAACAATCGTTAGCACGGGTGAGAATTTTATTCCACGAGTTAATTCCGTAACAGAAGTGAACGTGAGCTTGGGTTATTCGTTAACAATAGGGCTCGTGAAATCTTTGTGAAGAGGTGAGGCGCGTGGCCGAGAGCTAAGCGTCACCTCCCTCTCAGGGATTTTTCTATTTTATTTTTATTTTCACTTCACTATTCTCACTCGATTTAGCCGTCAATTATTTTTACTGAGCTTAATTGACTATGGGTGAGAATTTATTTTATTGCTGAAGCGCGCTACGGAGGATAATACGATTGCGGTAACTACGACGTAGCGTGTATACGAGAGCTCGTGACTCTATAGTACGGACTAAATTTCCAGGCAAGTGTCTCGGTCGACGGTCCGTGTAGGAATAAATCTCAAGCGGGACTGCTGCGCCTTGTAGCCCGCTTTGGGTTGAGGGGTAGTGGCTAGTGAGTGGGGGACGCTTCCCCTACCACTTCTTCAAGTTTTCCGTGGTGGGTATCCGTAGCCAGAGGTAGTGTCGACTCCTTACTCCTATACCTGTTCCCCTCTCACGACTGTGAGGGACGGAGTGGGGATATTCGACGATATGACGTTATATCGATCGAGATCACGTGAGGCGGATTGGAATGCGACCAACACCTTAGCGTCGCCTAGCAACAGCTATTTTTCGCAGGATGATCTCATCGCCTCGGAATTTCTTTTGTTCGGGGATTAACTTGTTTTCGTCAGATCTCGACGACGCAATTCAATTTTTCTGCAGCCTGAGATTCCGATATTATTTATGCCGATAACTGATTCAGAATTTTGGGATTTTACCGTAGCGTATTCTCTCTCACACTCAAGACTCGGAATAATTATACCGATTTTCAAGGGGTTTTTTCCCTATTTCATCAAAGACTCGGGCTGGAGTTAATCAATTCCCTTAACGTACCTCAATTCACTCAAATCATGATCCAAACGGTAGCTTATTTACTGGCTTCTTTCGTGAGGGCCCCACGTTGGGCGCCAATTTGTGACACTTTTTCCCTAATCTCTTAAATTTAACATATTGCATTATCAAGTATCACACTTCGTTCTTATCCTCGGATTCCCTCGGAACTCCAAAACTATAAAACGGGACCGGAACTCGATTCCAGGATGGTTTTAAGCTCATCCTACCTTAAAGAAATTTTTCTGGGCGCCAGCTGAATTTTTGGGGACGCGGATTCAACAAACCGCAACCATAACTAAACCGTAAAATCAAAACAACCACCCCGGAATCAAATAACCAAAACTCAAAAGTGGAGGAAAAACCAAGGATAAGGGTACGGAAGGCTCGGGCTGCTCAGGGTGCGGGTCGTGGAGAGAGGGGTGGATTCGGCGATATGAAGACCAGAAAATAGAAATATACGAGAAAGTCTTATTAACCGGAAAATCTTGAATTAGAGCTGAGAAGAGGTCGGGAATAGTCAATAATTGGAACAATAGATTTTTACTCTCGATTAATCTAATTATTCCGAAATATTTACAGTGAATAGTACGACTATTCGATTAGCAAACAGGTTTATTACAGTCAGAATCGAAATATTATTAATTAAAGATATTGTTCATAATATCGGTGATAATGGCCGTAGCATTCAAGTCGTTTTTCTCAAATCCCTGAATCTGAGAGAGAGAGTCTGATACGGTAGCGTGTGAGTGTGAGAGAGAGAGATAGAGGGACGGTAGCGGTGCGCGACATGGCGCGTGACAGAGGCTTTTCTACCATAATTTCGGGAAAAATCGAGGTTTTATGCACGGTTATTCATAACCGGAGGTATTAGGGGGGTTTTCTTAACATAGCCCAGGGTCCAGAGCATTACTTTGAGGGAATAAACTCGGGGACTTTAACCTGAGCGTCGTCTCCATGAGTGTATCCTCGAGGAGGTTGTCGAGAGCGTAATTTTGGGGTTATTTTTTTTCCCGTGAACATTTTTTCGAGAGTCTTTTTCCAACGAGAACATTTTCCGGTATTATTTTTCTTTCGAGAGCATTTATTTGCCGGAACAATCCTTATTCGAGACCTTTTTCTCGTGCGTATAGTCTCGGGGGCATTTTTCTTGATTATTCGGGGTTATTCTTTAATTTACCCGGGATAAATTTTCCACGAGGTGGGTAAAAATCAATTGAGTATTTTCTAACCCTAAGAATTATAATTTTTCTAATTGAAAATTCTCCAGGGCCAACTGTGTACCGTAACTCGGGTATGACGAGAGCATGGGCGATCGAGAGCAATGGTGAGTCGTCATGGCGTCATATTACAACGTAGCGAGACGCCATGGGGGTTATTCGATGTTTTACCGGGTTTTTATTCACTGGGGAGGGGCCACCGTAACACTAAAACACAGAGAATAAACACCAGTACTCACCATTATATTTTTTTTTTTTCCTCCTCCTGGCAGCTTCTGCACACGGGAGATGTCCTTTTTCGTTCACCGTAACTCTTCTCGACGCGGAAGTGTATTCTCTCGTGGGTGAATCACGACTGACTGCTCGGCACATGGCGCAGTCATGCGGGCAACTTGTTGCCGTCGGTAAGGCCGGGCCATACCGTGAGGGGCATGACAGTAGATCGACTCTATTGGTTTGTGGCGCTAGCGCGCGAATAATTTTAAATATTTAAATCCGAAGATTCTAGAGATCGGGAGATTTATCTTAAATGAAGCGGGATTCTTTTAACCAAACGGTAGCTACGTGGGAGGGTGGCTGTTTACCCTCGTCTACGACCGGGAAACAAGTAGTTTATCGCCGGAGTACACTCTCCGGTGAGGAATCAAGAAATATACGAACAAAAATCAATACTAATCCATAAGCCCGGGCGATCCATACGGATAAAGGGGCTAATTTCACCCGTATGGCCTTCCATCCGTACAGAACTGTATAGATCTTGACCCTCACACACCCAAGGGAGCGCAAGCATTTCAACTTGTCCTCTGTATTATCTCCATTAACATAACCAAAAAGGGGTTGTTGAGATACATGGGGTGGCACATTATGTTGGCCCTGATCCTCCATGACCTCGGTCCCTTTAACTATATCTCGTAGACCGTAGCATGTAACATAACCAAAATTTTATTGAACAGAACTATAACTTTAACGAAAATGGAGTGAAAAAGGGGTTTTACCCCGATAATAAATTGACAACTGAGTTTAATAAAAGTAACGAGAGCTGGGTAGAGTCGATTTGGGCAAACACAGAGCTTCTTCCAGGTTTTTCCGGAGCAAGGGGGAATTTTCCGAGAGCTGGGGCATTACGGGCTTTACACCTGACGAATACCCGAGTTTTATCGAGAGCTGGGGCATTACGGGCTTTACACCTGACGAATACCCGTGTTTTATCGAGAGCTGGGGCATTACGGGCTTTACATCTGACGAATACCCGTTTGGGACTCGGTTCTCCCTCTCTCTCTCTTGATCTCACTTACCCTCTGCTCTCAACTGATTATTGAAAATGGCGGATTCCCTGGGAACTCCGTCACAGTTTTCCAAAATGTTTTTCCACGTAAATGAATTTACTATTGACGTATGCCATAAGGTCAAGATTGTTTACAGCAATCGGTATTTTTGTATTCTTTACACTATCTTTCTTGATTTCGAATATAAAAAGCTTAGGGTGTTCAGTGCGGATTATTTGGTAATCGCAAAGGTGTATGATACCTTTTTTTGCTAAACCGAAAGTGATTTCACCGCTTTTCACTGAGTAAACTTCTTCTATATCCTCGTTACTGGTTGTATTGTCATAAATTGTTTGAGCGGGTCCCTCATAGAGTACATCATAATCAGAGAAAGCGCATTCATTATTGGGAATTGAAGTCCAAAAACCTGTGCTACCGTCATTATCCATACAAGTACCTGCTGCAAGAGGACAATGTCTTGCATGCCGCAAATAGACTTTGTTATCATCAACATTGACAGGTGCAAAATAATCCTGCAATGTTATAGTGAATTTAGCCTGAACAGTCACATAATGCCATGATCCGTAATTGTCACTAAAATCTCCCGTGGAACAGGTTCCATCAGATTCTACTCCTCCAGCGATCACGGCGGTTCTCACTACCGTACCATTGAGTTGTAATGACGTGAATAAATGGTTCCCATAACGGTATTTTTTATGTTGATGCATATCAAAACATGTTGCGTCATCTATGTCCATTAAATACTCAGCAAATCCGTTATGTACCATAGAATTATGTGAACCCTTTCCACAATAGTATATGATGCGTTCAAGGCTGATTTTGCAGAGTTTAACATGTACATTTCGGAATCTCATTAGTTGTAATAATCTGACGTAAGTATCAGTAACTATTGGCTTCCTTGCTTCGATTTGACATGGTTTTACGTTTAGTAAAGATATAGTGGTTATATTGGCATTCTGCGTACCACAATCGTACGCTACAAACCCTAGAGCATTCTTGAGAAGTACATACAATACCAGAACTCGTAGGATGTGCATCTGAAACAAAAGGAATTTTCCTTTGCACTAATTTCTGATCCCCAATCTTGATTAAATGAGTAACGAGATGCTCCAATTATATAAAAGAAATATATATATGTGTACATTATCCGAGAATCTTTCCTTTTTCTGTAATATTCTGTGTCGTGTATAGATGGATGGTTTAAATTATAATTTTCTCCTTTGTGTTGTGTTTTCTTTTATATGAGTGTTTCATAAGTGCCCAATTGCTCTTTACGGTCCGAATGAGTAAGAGCCTCATTGAATATATGATCAATGGTATCGTCATATCCATGGTGCTCAGAGTTATTGTACACGTGCTCATGGGCGTTTAACCATTCCTTCATTTTAAGGGATCTATTCAGAGCGCAACTGTATTTTCTTTGACGTACTACCCCATGAAGAAAACATTGACTTTCCTCGTAAAGTGAATCAAAATCCGGTATATATTTCGTCGCATCAATCAATTTGCAAGAGAATATTCTTTCTAAGTATGATATATTTGCTGGGGTGGCGACATAAATTTTTGTCGCTGTATGGGAAAGTCCTTGGAGAAATGTTTCTACTTGATTAAGATCTGATTCACCTTCCTCCCATTCAATTCCATGGACTAATCGAGTATCCTGCCGATTTAATTTTAATATATGCCTTGGTAAATCTTCGATAGGCCCGTTTGGTTTAATAATCCAATGAGCGGTAACCGGGTTTTCTACCCCAACTATTGCAATCTCTTTGGGAAAACGTTGACCTCGCTTATCATGGAGTACCTCTATGTCGACTGCGTACGTCTGCATTTTGTTTTTGCTGCCAAAGTGACAATATTGTTGGAATGAGTTTTTGGAATCTCCCTTTTCTATTATATTCCCTTTAAACTGAAGGGTATCGTGCAAAAGAGATTTGGGAAAACCAGGTAAGTGGGACATGCCTTTTGGGTTAGGGTTCGTGGTTAGCCGGATATCGGGGGGAGAGGGACGTGAAGGAATCTCTTCTCATGGTATGAATACCTTCTTTCTCTTCTTTATCTTTTTCCGACAAATACAGCAATTCCTTAATTCTTTCGCACATGAAGTGCAGGTAGCTAAGTGCCCGCATGGTATGAATACTATTTCCAAATTTCGTTCCCAGCATACTTTGCATAAATAGCTGGTCGAGATTTCGGTTGTAGATTCCTCGGTTATTTCTAAATCGTTCGATATGCTTACTGAATTTAATTGCTCGTTAGGATTTGATAATGATACAGTAGTACTCACTGCTGTTGTTAATACCGAAGTCGTGACTGTCTGAGCCGTAATTGGAGCAGAGGAGGATATTGTCATTGGTCTATCATGAGGAAACATTTGATAATATGTCTCGTAACCTCTCCTGTGTGGGTGCATTGATAATATCCCCGCAGGAAATATTTCAACTATTGGCTCGTTTCCAAATGGTATATTACCACACGGTCTCTTCCGTATAAAATTGCAAAATGGATTAAGTCTTCGATGAACTTCCATGGGGATATCCCCATCTCTCCAACCGTACAATACTACCGAACATGCGAAACACTTGGTAAAATCTTCTCTACCAGTATAATACAACCCGGCAGCGGCGAGGGCGGCAGGGGTCATTGTTCTGTTCCATCGAGAATGTGGCCAATAGAAGTAACTAGACAAGCGCAAACGTTCCTGTCTGTAGTCCATTTATTGTAATTCTGGAAATTTGATTTTTAACGGTTTTAGAACTCGTGCGAGAACATTATATGCACAGGTAGAGGATGCATGCTTAGGAAGCTGGTGTATAGGGCATCTCTTCCTACTCTTGGGTATCCAGTCTAGTGAAGGCAAAGCCCCTGATACCCTACATGGTATATGATTGAGTAGCCACGTGGCAGTATCCATACTGGTCGCGTAGACTATTTCGCAATTTTTTACTAAATTTTCGATTTCCTTTATAGTATCTCCGTATGTTAAATCGTCAAAAAGGCGTTTCCATTTATTCCTGCGTTGAAAGTGTAATAGTCTTACAGTTGCATGTGTATATTTCATGAAAGGAATTGGTCGTACAAACCAATGGCGTAATTTCTTCTCTTTTATTGAATATATCGCTATTTCCTTAAGGGCCTGTCCTCCAAATAGTGGTTTATAAAATTGGATATTGATGACGAAGATTCCCGCTTCCATGCCCTAAAAGTTTGTTGATGGGTGTTAGTCAACTTAATTTTTGTACTCCCCCATAAAGTTTCTACAGACGGGGCAATGGTGATGGGTAGCTAGGCAGGTATCGGCACAGTAAAGAAAAGGTACACACAAGCAACATCCAACAAGGGAGAGTAGAGTGGCAATGATATGGGTCTTCGTAGTAGCCCTCTTCTTAATTTGTGTGAGAACTAAACTTTCACACTTTTCACAGTATTTCCATGTAGCATTTGGTCCGTAAGGTGTGAGTATATTTGTAGCTCTCGTAGGTCGTACAAAGATATTGCCGAATGAGATAGGAGCGGTCGAGTCAGGGTTTTGCCGGCTTCCCACTGATGATTGATCCATTTTCTGTAACCGAGGAAAAACCCCAGTTGTGTTGTTTTTTTTTTATATATAAAAAAAAAGGTTCCTAACGTGTAAGGCCGTAGGTAGTATTTAGTTCGTATATGTATTTAATGGGTATACGCGCATATGGGGGACAGTGAATTATATTTCTTGTTCGTTCCTGTATAATAACTCTTGAAGTAGAGATTTTTCTTTTCTTTCGTGTTTGGATATATTATTCGTTTGAGGAGATGGATCAAAGAATTCAGGTACGTTTCTTACGGCTAGGTCGACAAGCTTAGCGTGTATCTTCATGTATCTATCTGGACCCAACTCTTTTAAGAGTGCTTTACAGTTAGGTTGTTTCAAAAAATGGTGTTCCGAATTTTTATTCCGAATTATAATGTCATCTGTTAGTTGGGTGTGACAATAATAACAGGATATTTTGCCCTCTTTATAGAAAAATCCTTCCGCTACAAGTTTTCTAATATAACTTATAGGTATAATAGATTCTTGGAAAGAGCATACACGCTGCCAAAATCCCTGGATGTCATCATGATGATGCGGCCTTATTACAAATTTGAATTCAGGTTGAGATATGAGAAATTCTTCTCTTGTTTCCTCGTCGTTAGTTAGGATTATTCTTTCCATATTTCTCTCTATTTCCATCTTCTCCTTCATATTCATTTTTAGAGGTTCTAATAGACTGCTGGAAACTCGAATTGTGGGTCTCCCGAAGGTGTATTAGTCTGCGATTGTTCTAGGATGTGATGGAGGCTTGTGATGGAGGCTTGTGATGTTGACGAAGCCTGATCCACATGGCCACACACCGGCGTTTGACTTTGGGTAGGTCGAGTTATTGGAGTTATTAGCGACTCCGTTCTCCTCCTTCGTTTCCCTCCAACACAATGCCCAGGTGCATATACCCTATTTTGGCCAAAGGATTCTGGCTTTGTTATGAGTAGACAGGTGGGATGCACTGCCTTATGTTTCTGGATTGGATCCTCTCCCAATTTCCATTGTCCAAGTCTTACTCCGCACATATAGCATCTGACCTCATCATTAATTCCTGTAAAGAAGAATCCCTTTTTTGCAAGTATTCTTGAGTCCATTTTTTTATTGGTCCATATAAAAAAACTTAGATGTCGCGTTTCTTCGCTTTCAAATACTGGGTAACGGATCGAGTCATTATTCCGCAAGTATTGTCTGGGCAACTTTAGCCTGCATGATCCATCCTCTACAATATTTACTAGTTTCTCTGGGCGTGTTAAATAATATTTCATCTTCATCACATTACTTCTAGTACATGAAAATTTCCTTTGAGAATCTTGGTGGAAAAAACACATTCCTCCTTGTCTGGACAGTATTGTATCTAGATCAGGAAATCTATTGCTTAGAGGTTCAATGTGTTGGTAAGGAAGAAGTTCGAACAGTTTTATGAGATCGCGGTGATAAACGTAAACCTTGACCACATCTGGTGGGATTTTCCAAACCGAGTTTATTACTGCTGGTCGGGATATTCCTATCTCTTCCCAAGTTATTCCATGCTTTGTATCCGTAAGATGTTGATTCACTATTTGTGCATGTATGCTGAGGTCCTCCCAATTGCATGGGGGGACTAAAATTGCATGCATATCCAGGGTTCCATCCAAATAACTCCATGATACTTCCTTTGGTATGAAGTTTCCGTATGAATCTACAAATCCCTGAGCATCTACTATGATGCTTTCGTGTAAGAGGTCATTCATTTTTGTCTAGAAAACAAAATACTCTGGTCTTCATGCAATGTCTATTTTCCTTAAGATTAGTGTGAAAGTGTAAATTTTTCTATGGGAGTCTCATTACTTTCTTTTATGATCCGATGTACCCCTGAGGTACAAAAGCTAATTTTAAGCGGTTGGAATGTACTACTTTAGTTTGATTAGTTTTGATTTGTAGTTTAACATTTCCGTTACTCATTACTTGTTTTATTAAGTAAGGTCCAACGTAAAAGTCGTCTAATTTCCCTTTCCTATTTTCTTTTAAGAGGTACGCCCAGTCTCCAAATTTGAATTGTTGAACATTTATTTTCTTGTCATAGTATTGCTTAGATCTTTCTTTAGCTTTAATCAAATGTTCCCGTGCCAAATATCTGATATCTTGTAGTTTAATGATAAGATTCTCTACATGGCTGTGAAAAGTCTTCAATTTATCATAAGAAAAAGCTGAAGGCGTCCGGGCTGTACGTCCGTAAAGCAGTTCAAACGGGGTGAATTGAGTTGCTTCATGTACACTTGTGTTATAAGAGAACATTGCATAGTTAAGTAGATCATCCCATTCGGTCTCTACTGTTGTAAAATGTCTCAAATAATCGGCCAGCACCCGATGTGACCTTTCTAACGCTCCATTTGATTGAGGGTGGTATGCCGTTGTCCTCAATTGTTTAATTTTGAAGCATTTTGCAAGTGACTTCATTAGCTTGCTCATAAAATTTGCTCCTTGATCAGTCAAGATCGTATGTGGAGTTCCATGTAGGCAAATTAGATATTTGGATAAAGCATTGGCAACCTCAGCAGCACTCGCTTCACCGAGTGGAGCTGCCATACAGTATTTAGTTAAATCATCTTGCATAGTTAATATATATATGTTACCAGCTCTCGTTCTGGGTAAAGGTCCCACTATATCGAGGGCAACCCGATCAAAAGCGTCAATCGACGTGTCTGTTATGATCATTGGTTGTTTTGTCTTCATTCGTAATAATTTTTTCTTTTGACAACTTGTGCATGACTTTATGAAATCTCTGACTTCCTTCTTCATGCCTTCCCAGCGATAATTTTGTTTTAAACGCGCACACATTTTAGTGACCCCTTTATGCCCCCCTACAGTTGAAGCATGTGCCTCCGCAATTATTTCGGGTCTATTAGCTTCGATGGGTATTTTTACTATATTTAAACAAACCATCAGTTTTATATTTGTATCTGCGAGGGCCTCCATTAACCTCCCTTCAAGTTCAGCCCATGTGACTGTGTAAATTCCGTCAGGGGAAAAGGAGAGGTTCAAACTTTTAGATTGATTCTTCCACAAGAGATTTTTGAGGGTTTCGAAAATTTCCACTAAAGGCATTGCGCCATCCCAAATTATTTTGTAAATAGTGACACTCTTTTCTCGTTGGATTAATATTTCACCTGGGTTCATAGTCCCGGTCGGCATTTCCTTTATCTTTTTATATTTAATAAGGAGCTGGGCACCCGTATCTAAAGGTTCGCCAGTGGGGGTAAAAAAACAAACTATCATTCCCGGCCGAAATATTATGTTGTCTTTTACTTGTTTGGGATTTTCATTAGCAGACTGGCCTAATGGATATTTCCCTGGTTTAGCCACTCTCTCTTTATCTCTCTTCTCATTAACAGGAGGAAATTCTTCCACCTGTTTTCTTTTAGGTTGTAAGGATTCCTCGGGGATTCTTTCGAGTAAGACCTTTAATGTTGCCCTTCTGTCTAGCAATTTCCTATGGTCTTCCCCGTGAGGATGCAACTCAGGTAGAGATGGGTTCTCATTTATTGACCGTGCGTCTGCCCCTAGTTTGGTTTCCATGGCATCCTTTTTCACAGGTGCCGTCATACTTCGAGTTAAAATATTTACGTTTTTGAAATCTAAATTCGATTTGGACCCTTCGGGGTCGCACACGGTTATTTCTTCCGGCTTGCTTGCCTTTTCAGAGGAATTATCCTCGTTATCACAACCTGCTTCGATTGGATTTCTAGAAAGTGCATCGGCATTATGGTTTGCGCAGCCTGGTTTATAAACAATTTTGTACTCATATTCCTGAAGCTTGATTCTCCATCGGAATAAACGAGACGTAGGGTCTTTGACATTATTAAGCCATACCAATGGCCTATGATCAGTAATTAAGGTAAACTGACGACCGTATAAGTATGGGCGAAAATGCCGGACTGCGAAAACTATGGCCAGAAGTTCTTTTTCGATTGTTGAATAATTTGTTTCTGCTTTATTCAAAATTCTTGATGCATAAGAAATCGGGAGATCTTTTCCAACCTCCCCTTGACTCAACACTGCTCCTATTGCATAATTCGATGCGTCGGTAGTCACGTTGAATGGTTTGTCAAAGTCTGGATACTGTAGGATAGGTTCGTTGATGAGTCGGTCACGGAGCGTGTCAAATGCCCCTTGCTGCTCTGCCCCCCATTCAAACAGTGCATCATTTTTCAACAGCATTGTTAGAGGTCGAGCGATTTTTGAAAACCCTTCGATGAACCGACGGTAGTACCCTGCTAACCCCAAAAATTGTTTTATATTCTTGGGATTCTTTGGAACTGGAAATTCTTTTACCGCCCTTACTTTGTCTGGGTTTGGTCTGACTCCTTCTTGACTAATGATATGACCCAGGTATCCTACTTCTCGTTTTAAAAATTCACATTTATCGGGTTGCAACTTTAGGTTGGCTTCTCGCAGCCGCTCTACCAATTTCATAAATTTTTCTTTATGTTCCGATAGTGATTTCGCATAGATGACAACATCATCTAGATAGACAAACATCTCTTGGCCTTGTAATCCGATCAGTGTTTGATCCATAAGCCTTTGAAATGTAGCAGGTGCATTTTTGAGTCCAAATGGCATTCGATTGTACTCGTAATGACCGTGTGGCGTGGAAAATGCCGTTTTGACTTTATCTTTATCATCCATTGGGATCTGGTGAAATCCTGATGCAAGATCGAACACGGAAAAATATCTAGCTCCTCCCAACTGGTCAAGGATTTCAGCTATTTGTGGCAACGGATATGCATCTCCAATCGTTTTTTCATTTAATGACCGGAAATCTATTACAAGCCGCCATTTTTTATTTCCTTGGGAATCATTCTTTTTTGGAACTATCCAAAGGGGTGAGTTATACGGAGATTTAGAGGAGGAGATAAACTCCTGATTTCAACATATCATCCACTTGTTTTTTTATTTCCTCTTTATGAACTATAGGAAATCTATATTGCTTTGTATTTATTGGAACCGAGTCTGTTGTTTCTATTTTATGCGTCATAGTGTGCGTGGCACCTAAAGGTTCTCCAGGTATATGAAAAACATCCTGAGTGTCAGATATTAATGAGTGGATTTCTTGTTTCTCCTCATCATTGAGGTGCTTCAGCCTGAGCAGTTCCCTCAATTTTTCGTAACGCTCCAAATTAACGTTAGTGGGGAGGTGAGATATCCGATAGGCTACTTGATCCTTATTGACCTCCTCATATTCTTCCAAAACTACTGGCGAACATACGACAATGGCCGGGGCTTGATTCGCATTTGTTGCGCTAAGATAAATCCTGCCGTTACAGTTAGCAACCAATGCTTCTCCAATAAATATGTTATCTGCCAGTGGCAATTTTGGGAGGTAACCCTCTGATGGTGAATTCTCCGCTACTGTTAAAAATATCATTTTTCTACTTCTTGGCGGAAGTATGATAATATCTTTTGTATAAAAGGGTACTTCGGTTCTTTTAAGCTCCAATCTTTTGGTAAGATAATTTATTTTAGCGGCTTGGGCTGCCAGAAATGGTGTACCTATTATACCATCCTGTTGAGTCCCCAATTCGTTACCCACCACATGAAAATCGGTGTTTTCCCCGAACACAGGAATTGAAACGGTGCCTTGTGTGAGTAAACCGGTTGAGGCTATTCCATTTATCTGGATTATTTTGGATGTATCCAACCTATCATCTGGTGTTAATGCATCCCGCTTAATCAAATTTATTTCGGCTCCTGTATCAATCATTAGTGTGAAAGGTGTTATTTGGTTTTTTCTTCTCACAACTATTGTCGGGGTATTAGACGCATTATTTATATTGAACAAATAATGATCTCTTCCTTGGGTTGACTCATCATCGTGGCGCAGTGGGCTGCCTTTTCCTCTGGACGCGCGCCGGACGTTGAGGGGCGGAACCCGTTTCCCGAGTTCCTTTGAAAAGTTTCATTTTCTCTTTGAGCTCTGGAGTCTTGATACTTCTTTTTGCGACATTCTTGGATTGTATGCCCCTTGTTTCTACAGAAAGTACACTCCTTAAATTTTGGATAGCCATGTTTTGCCCAACAATTTTCTTCCGTGTGCCTTGTTTTTTTGCAAAATTCGCAAAATTTTTCTTCTTGAATAGCATTGACGCGAGGATTTTCTGCTTTCCTGTTTTGGTATTTATTCTTTTGGCTAGGATGAGACTGAACCTGGGACCAATAACTAGTGGGATTATCCCCATGCAGTTCGTCCCGTGCCTGTTTTTCTTTTTCGGCCTCGATAGCTTCTCTTATGGCCATATCCAAGTCTAAACATTTATGAGCGTTGACCTTTATTCCGTATCTCAATCCACGGACAAAGCAGCGGATCGTCTCTCGTTCCGTGTCGGCTTTAAAACTTTTCTGTAAGCCACCGTTTCTTGCATATGCATTCAAAATACTGAGCATCTGATGACGGACTCTGTTACCATATACCACCACAGGTTCATACTTTTCTTGCACCAAGCGTGCCAATCTTCCTTGTAGTTGTGCCACGGATTCACCAGGTGCAAACAGATTTTGTAGAAATGTAATTAACTCGTTCACTGAATGAAATTGCCGTCCCTGAATTGCATTTTTAGCAGGTCCGCGCAATTTATTCCTAATCAGTTTTGTCAGATTGCTCTCCATGTTAGGATCTATCATATTTTTAGCTTCTTCACATCCTTCAGAAAATTCCACAAACAGAGAAGGATCTCCCTCGAATTCTGGAATGGCTGAGAGTGCATCCTGCAGCGTAACGGTAGTTCCTTGCATAATGGCATAGGGAATTGGAGTATATCCCGTAGAATAAGGTGTTTCGGGTCTCCTACCTGCTCCGGGAAAACTAGCAGTCCCTATTCCCATCTGGTCTTTAAAGAGCGGCCCAGTAAATGAAGGTATAAATGGTCGTTCCCTCCCCGTTACTGTGCTGGGGATATTTGAGTGAGAATTTGTCTCAACATAATTCGAGGAGGTGTAAGGTTTATAATTACTGTTTGATGAAGGGAGTGGATGAGTATTCTCATAGCTTTTCTGTCCAAGATTTTGTCTTGAACTTGTATTTGATGCTTGTGAGGCGCAAAAAGCTTTAAAAGGATCATACGGCTGCGTATTTTCGCGTTTTTCTCGTTCCAGATCGATAACATTTTTAACTGGATAGTTATGATCTTTTGGAAACTGATAATTTCGACTCCTTTCATCCTCCTGCATTTATTCTTTTCTTTGATCCATCTCATGGGTATTTTGGACCCCTTGGAATTTTACAGTTTTGTTCTCTCTATTCCGAGCATAGGGTTTATTTAATTGACTATGTGACATACCAGTAGTCGCATCGAAAGGTATATGGGGAGTGAAAGCCATATCTTCTTTTCTTCGATTAGAAAAAATTCTTTCATTCGTAACATTTGGAACATTGGCTGGATGTGAAGACTGTCCGTCATTCATGTTATCATTCATGCCATCGAAATTTATTATTTCCGTTGGGAAATGAGTTTTCAACAGGTCTTGAACCTCATAAAGGACTCCCGCTTTATTAATTTCAGCTATCGCGGATTTTTCCGTTTGAATATAATTTTTAAGAGCTTGCAATTGTTCAATAGGAATCTCTCGGTTTTCCCGAAGCCGTTGTAAAAAGGTTTTACTTCTTAACATCCACAGTGGTTCTTGTGTGATGTGTGTACCTCTAGTTTTCTTTGGAATTGCACCGGTACTGGTAATAGGCGTGATATTCGCGGTTTCTGTGGTGGTTTTAGCACCTGTGACATTTAGTCTTAGATTCGCGAGAAGTTCGGAATTGAGTCCAGGGGTCGACGTCATTCCGGGTAATCCGTGATAAACGTCTTCTTGTTCATAAGAAAATTCGTCTTCGCTGCTAACATTTCCGAGCGAAGTTTCAGATTCGACCTGAGTATGTTCTGTTGGCGTATTTCTACCCCCGGGAGTTTGCACTGGGTTATTTTGACCGTGAACCTCTTTATCATCATAAACCGTTTGAGTAGGAGGGATATTTTGAGTTGGGTCTACATTGACAGGTGTTCTCTGAACGTTCCGGGTATTAGGTGGTATTATCGGATTCCCTTTATCCCCACTACGCGTAACAACCATTCTCCCGTTTTATAACAATCGAGTCCCTGTTCGGGCGCCAAAATTATTTTGTTACGGTTTTCACTGAATAATTTGTATGATTTGATCGAGTTTAAAGGGACCTCAGAGTCGATCGGACCGTAACTAGTCACAACAGGAAGAAAATCGAAGGAATTAAGGAAAGATTCTCTTCACTAGGTGGGATCTGATTGCATGGGATTAGGTACTAAAGTACGAAAATGTTGATACAACGCAAGAGTCGAAAGAGAAAGGTTCCACAGGTAGAAAACAATGAGAAATACCCCTTTAAAAAGACTAATTTATTCCATAGACTAAATCAAGTTACACTGGGTTCAAGATAAAACCGAAAGGAAAAAGGAAAGGTGTTTATAGGAAAATAAAGATATGTTCAGTTGAATTCTTATAACTACTTACAGTTGTCGAACGATTAGAAGGAGGATAAATCACTCAGGCAAGATGAATCTGGCGGAGGTTGAACCCTCGAATGTTGTTGAGTAGACTTTAACGGCTGGGCTCGGTGGCGGTGAGATGCGAATTCGGAGGTGTCGGCAGGACACCAGCTCAGGGGTGATGGATGATCTCGCAGAAGTACTATTGGTGATGGTGTTTGCGTTGGGACGCAACTTCGATTGATTTCAGGATCCGCAGTTCGCACTAGATTTTCAGGTAAAACCAGATCGCTGCGTAGACCAGGACAATAGTAAACAGAATTCGCATGAGTACTGAATGCGATCTGTATGCTGAATGAGGAAATCAACTGGGTGAATTCCTCGTGGTCAGGTTCGTGTAGGACTCTTTCAGTAGAGATGAAGATCTTCGAACGGGTCGAAGTCTTGATTGAGCGAATCACGCCTGTGAAACCTCGTAATAAGTACCAGACTCTTACAATAAGAGATGTAGAATTCTAATAATTCAGTACTGGACTCTTCTGACAAGAGGTGTAGAACTCTGACAATTGTCTGGGGCGAGTACTGGCTCAGACTTCTGAGTACTGCTGGACTTGGCGATTTATTCTGGCTGGAACTGCACGGTTAGAAATTCGGTGTTAGACTGAGATGATGAGAAGGGATGCGTCGTCTTTTTATATTCTTGGTACCCTCCCTTTCAGATTTCTAATGACCATTCCCTCGTCTTCCGATGGGTATTCCCTCGTCTTTCAATGGGTATTTCCTCGTCTTCCAATGGTTATTTCCTCATCTTCCAATGGCCATTTCTTTCTCATTTTTAATTGGAAATTTGGAAGCTTCTTTACTCCCGATCGTGGGATCATTCGAACTTAGCTCATGCTCATGAGATAGGCGTGGGTTGCCCTTGGCTACATCATTAGATATTTTTCTCGTTTTTCCCCTCAACCCCCGAAGGATTCTGTGCAGGTGTTCCAAGGGTTGTTGCGAGTTTCCATTATGAGTTCACGAGTTTGCGATATTACTATAGCCGGATCCGACCAAAGGAATGAATAGTTACCCTGTGATTGATTTCCCAGTTCGTTTTCAAAACCTTCAAATCGTTAGCCATGTGTTCCCCTTGTTTCGTTACCTTTTGGTGTTCGGTTCATTAATGCATCCTCAAGGTAATTTCTCTATGAGGCGGATTGGTATCCATCAAAAAACTCCCACTTTCCAGACCTCTTTCCTTTTGCTTCCCACAGATAAATTTGCTTCATTTCCCAGGCTCAGATCTCTTATTATTCGGCGGGTTCTTTTAACTTGTTGGTCTTTTCTTCTCACCTACCCTCCTGGATATTTTCAAATAGCGAGGAATGAGGAGGAGTAACCTGGGCGGGTGTTTCCCAATACATCCAGCTTAACTCTCCTTCCTGATCCCTTCTCTTTTGTTCTTACACTTAAAAGTCGGTTAGGGGTTTCATCATACTCAACAAAACCCGTAATATTGTACTGATTTTTCTTTTAGGATGGGTTTTTAAATATTTGATTACACCTTATTTTAATTATCCGCGGGGTCCGCGACACCTTCTCACAAGGAGCGTCCGCCATAATTCGATAATCAGCTGTGATCGATCCCTCTTTGACGAACGTTAACAGTGCTTTTTTCAGAATTTTCTGCAAAATTATCATTACAATTCTTGCTTTCAGCAGAATTGTTAAAGTCAAAAAAGAAAGAGGCAATCATTGTCAGCCAAAGGCGACAATCAATAAAAGAAATAAGAGCTGTCGTTTGCATAGGCGACACAATTTCGAAATTGTCTGCCACGTGCAACATAGACTGAATAGCACAGAACGAATCGTCGGCCATTGGCGACAAAAAATCTGCGGAAAAATAATAGAAGGACTTTACGAAGAAAATGAGGTCTAAACGACAGTCCAAAAGAACAATAGCAAAAAATAAAAAAAAAACTGTGTGTCAAGCTTACGCACGACGGAAGTGAAACTTCAATACTGTGAGAGATAGTCCATACGCCAGGGCCATTTCGTGTCCATTGACTTTTTTAATTTCTCCGTCGCTGATCACGAATATAATGACCGTTTTCGCGAAAGCACGGGCCGTCTATTTGTTGATAATAATTTTATGGTTAAAATGCACTCTCGCAAAAACGATTCGAGATAGGAAAACAAGTTTTTGAACAATGAATGTTCTTTACGTCAAAAGTCACATTTTTTGTCATATAACTTGGTTTTTTAACTGTCACGGTTAAAAAGTTATTGTAAGTGGGAGCAACTCAGGTGGCGCGCTGACACTTTCGCGAGACGAGAATGCGTTTCAGGACCGATTGTGAAATACCGATGAAAGATAGAGCAAAATTTTTTAAATAATAAATCTTTGTCATAAAATATTACATTAAATCACTCATTAGACTCTTCGCTCTATCTCCAATAGTTACTGAGAAATTCGCGTTTGTGTGCCAGATGGCGTGGCAAATGAGTCTCCCATTGCACATTCAACCTTATTTATCTCGGTAACTATTAGTGATAGAGACAATACTCTCATGACTAAAGAGATGCATCGTTGAATAACAAATATTTTCTATTTAAAACATTTTTTTCTATCTTCATTATTTCGAGAGATATTCCCAACGCAAGTTAGACTCTAACTCATCGTGAGAGCTCAAGTGAACGAACCACGTAGTCAGTCTGATTTGCGTTGGAAATATCTCTTGAAATAATGAAGATAGAAAAAAATGTTTTAAACCGAAAATATTTGTTATTCTACGATGTATCTATTGAGTAATAAGACTTTTGTCTCTATCACTCATAGTTACCGAGATGATTACAGTTCAATGTGCAATGGGAGAGTCATTTACCACGCCATCTGGCACACAAACGCAAATATCTCAGTAACTACTGGAGATAGAGCGAAGAGTCTAATGAGTGATTTAATGTATTATTTTATGTCAAAGATTTTTGATCTAAACTATTTTGCTCTATCTCTCATCGGTACTTCACAATCGGTCCTGAAACGCGCTCCCGCTGCATGAAACTGTTAGCGCGCCGTCTGAGTTGCTCCCACCCACAATAACTTTTTAACCGTGATAGTTAGTGAACCAAGTTATATTACAAAAAATCTGTCTTTTGACATGAAGAACATTTTTTGTTCTAAACTTTTCTTCCTATCTATAACCGTTTTTGCGAGAATGAGTTTTAAACAATAAAATCGTTATAAACAAATAGACGGCCCGTGCTTTCGCAAAAACGATTATCATATTCGTAATCAGCGACCCCGAAAACGTAAAATCCAATCATAAAACTGACTGGAGGAAATAAAAAATGTCAATGGACACGCAATGGCCTTGGCGTATGGACTAAGAGCGACAGTGAATGGTGAGCGGTGAAAATCCATGACGCGCGTAAAGAAGTTTCACTTCAAAAAAGCCGCCACGAAAATGCAAAAAAATCCATGATTCGTCCAATGAACTCGGATGAGCTGGCTCCATGGCAAGAACAACATGATAATAAAAATGAAACAAAAAAGAATAAAAGACAAAGAAAAAAGGTCTCAGTGGACAAGACGGACCACAAATCGTAGATTAACTTTATTGCCTATAAAAAAGGGAATTTGACCAAATTCTTTAATTAAATATCATCAAAAATTTACTTATTAACATGGTTTAAGAAAAATTCAGTGTCGTTAAGTGGTAATTTCAACCTTTTGAGTGCATGAGTGAAGGAAGCAAGGGGAATGTGCTGCGCGCGCAACATCGTTGATGTATGGACTGGACAGGCATTAGTAATGAAAAAATTGAGGATATTGTGGCCACGTGCTCCAAACAGAAACGGGAAAAAGCCAAAAAATCAGGTATTTATGGATTTAATTAGCCAAGAAACGATGTCTACCCATGAGTTCCTTTATATCACACATAAAAAGGAATGGATAGTTGAGTATTTGATTGAGAAGGGAGTATTGAAGAACACAGCCTTGTGTCCCACGTGCCACATGGAAATGAGGTTAAATACAGACCAATTTAACTTCCGATGTAGGCATAAATTTGAGGAAAATGGAAACACAAGGAAAAAAGTGAGATGTAACACGAAGATCAGTGCTTACTCAGATACAATATTACGTAATAACGACATAAAGACTATTATCCCAGTATTTTTTGAAAAGATGGGAAAAGAAGTGGCCATGAATTATTTAAGTATGTTTTTGATGAAAGGTAATTTTTTAAAAAATGAGAATGAATTAAATAAGAAAATAGGTAATAATTGATTCAGTGTGTCTCAAGTCTCACAAAGTGCAACAGCTTCGACTTCACCAAATTTCATGATTTATTTCAATTTTAATATTGCCCAATGAAGGTGGGTGGAGGAAAGTATTTTTGGTTGGTGTAAGTTGAGATAATTCTTAGAAAAAACTATCAGGAATATTAAAAATCGACTTTTGAGGTATAATTCGCTTTTGTGGGCCATTGGCACTAACCATGCACTGGCCCACAAACATTTTTGGGACCTCAACTCCACCACGTCCATGTCGTGGTCCTGGCAGTATGACTGAGAGTGGAGATGCGCGGTAGAATCAAAATAACACCAAAAAAGTCGATTTGGGGTCAGGGGTCCAACATGTACACTGAGACCAGAAAAAAATATCAAATGAGAATTAAACGTTGTGATCCATTCTACAAAAAAAAAGAAAGAGAACAAAATCGTACCAGAAAACAACAGGTACGAATGTATAATGCCTATTCAAAGACAGAAAATGAACGGGTCAAGGGAGGACTACAACTTAAACGACAAAATTACCAATTCAAAACAAAGGAAAATGAGAGAAACAGAGAATACATGAGATGTAAGAGGCAAAATAAAGAATATAGGAAGAATGAGAATGATAAACGCAAAAAATTGAATAAACGCAAGCGGAGAAATAATAAATTCAGACAGAATGAACTCAGAAAGAATCGTATCAGAATGAGAGTCATTCGAAAGAGTGAGAAGTATAGGATTTATGAACGTAGGAGAAATCTTGCCAGGAATACCATTCTACGACAGAATATACAGTATATTGAGAAAGAAATAGCCAATAATCTCAAAAGAAATCGCATTCTTCGACAAAATCAAGCCTATAAATCACGGGAATTAGCACAAAATGTGATGAGGAACAAATTGTTGAGAAAGCAGTCGAAGTACCATAAAGACGAAATATCCCGTAATATTGAGCGAAATAAGAAGTTGCTATCCAATAGAATTTATAGAGAAAGGACAAGAACAGAGAATCAGAAACGAATGAGAAAAATTTGCTGCAAGAAAAACTATAAAAAGCGAGAGAGAATGTTAAATATTCAAAGAATAAAAGAGAAACGAACAAATAAACGATTTCGAGCCCGAGAATTGAAGAAAAATGCAAACTTTCAAAGAAAGAAAAGAGCAATTGATATATTGAATTTTCGCGAAAATCTCAATAATCTTTTAGTGAGAAATCAAGATACAGGTCCAAAGGCAAAAGTTCAACTGAAATTTATCCAATTTCGTGCAGAAACAGCCTCATCCGTGTGCTGTTGTTGCGAAGGCCTTTTTTTCAGATGTTCTGTTGTAAAATTGAATGAAAAAAACATTATTGGTAAAAGTGGTGGCCCTTTCTTAGCACAAATCAATAATTTCCCGTCAGGTTTCATATGCACCACGTGCAAAAATGCTGCATATCTTGGTAAAGTACACAAGTTATCAACAAATAATGGTCTCCAATTCATACAAGTCCCAAAATCTGTCCCAGAATTGTCTGATCTTGAGGAAAGAATGGTAGCACCAGTATTAAATTTCATGCAAATTCGGGCACTTAAACCCTATGCTCTGAATCCGCAATTAGGTCTAAAAGGCAGTGTCATTAACATACAAGTCGAAATAAATGATATGCTACAGGTTTTACCCCGTAAATTTGATGAAATGCAGACAATCCAAATCGAATTGAAAAGACACGTTGATCATAAAAGTGATTATATGTTCGAAGCTATTAGACCAGCAATGATTTGCAAAGCTTTGAAACATTTAATTACTACGCCATTATATGAAAAGTATGAAGTTAAAATAGATGTGGCATATCTTCAGAACTATGAAAATGATGATCATCCTATCAATTTCATAGTTGACAATAATGATATTCATTGACAATGGGAAAATAGATGGAACAGATCGAGAAATAGACATAGCAGTTGGGCTTGATGATATAGTTATCAACGACAAAGAAAGTAAGATGGAAATTGATCAATTGATTGATTTCGATCAAATAAATAATGACGAGGTTTTGCTCGTTGACCATAATGCAGAGGTCGTAGAAAAATATGCACCGATTGTCAATATAATCGCTCCCGGACAAGATAAACATCCAATGCCTTGGCATAAAATGGAAGACTTGGACGAGCTGTGTTTCCCGAAAATATTTGTAGGGCACTCATTCAATCTACCAAAAGGCATTTCTTATTCAGATCGTATGAAATCAGAAGCGAGACGCTATGATCGGCGATCATGTATTCCTCCGAGAATTTCGTTCATGGCCAAGAAAGCTTTAGAAATTACATGTGCATCAAGTATAAATATATGTTTGAGACGAACAAAGGAAAACGCTGATAAGCCAATAAATGCCGGAAATGCTCTAGATGCTGATTTTAAGGCTAATTTAATTGAATTTGACGATGGTTTCAGAATGCTCAAATTTGTCAGATCATCGCCAGCATATTGGGAGCATAAAAAAAAAGAACTCTTGGCAATGATTCGTCAATTCGGTAAACCAACTTTTTTCTTGACATTATCAGCTGCTGAGAGCCACTGGCCTGAGTTATTGCAAACTTTGATGAAGTACAGTGAGAAAGGACACACGATATCTATAAAAGAAGCATTTGATTTGGAATATAATATTAAGACTGATTTGATAAGAAATGACCCAGTTACGTGTGCACGATATTTTTGATCACAAGGTTCAGAAATTTATGTGGTTATTAAGACAAAAGAACAGTATTTTCGGAGAATATCCACTCGAGGACAGCTATCAACGAGTCGAGTTCCAACAACGTGGAAGTCCACACGAACATATGCTCTTGTGGTTGAAAAATGCCCCGAAATATGATAATGACAGTGATGTGAATGACAATGATCAATTGATTGATTTCATTGATCGTTTTCTCACTTGTGAATATGATGAAAAGAATCCATACATCAAATTGCAAATGCATAAGCATGGTCATAGTTGCTACAAAGGACAGAAAAACAAACAATGTCGTTTTCATATCCCTTATCCAGTTATGAGGAAAACAATGATTTTGAAGCCATTGAATGAGAATAAAGCTGCACCAAAACAATATGAATCAATTGATAAACTAATGAATGAATTTTATAAAAAAGACACCTCCATGAGTTATGATGAAATCTTGGAGAAATTGGATATGACTGAAGAAGAGTATGTCCTTGCAATTCGCAGCAAATTGAAACAAAAACGTGTATTCTTGAAGAGATCCAGTCAGGAAGTAAGAATTAATTCTTATAATAATGATATTTTACAATTGTTTGAATCAAATATCGACATCCAATTTATACTAAATGAGTATGCCGTAATGAGCTACGTTACTAATTATATTAGTAAAATCGAAGGAGGATTGTCGAAATTATTGAGAGACGCTGCAATAGATTGTGATAATAACAATAATACTATTAAAGAGAAATTCCGGAAAATCGCAAATGTATTCCTCAATGGTTACTTGATGTCCTCCCAAGAGGCAGCATACCATGCTCTACAATTGTCGTTATCAAAAAAAAGTAGGAAGACAATATTCATCAACACAGGGCGCATAACAGAACGCGTTCGTATGTTGAAATCCGATGAAGTTCTGAAAAAACTTGATAAAGACTCTACTGAAATATATATGGCTGATATATTCGATAAATATAGTCGAAGAGAAAAAAAGCTTGAGAGTATCTGCCTTGCTGATTACGCAGCAGATTATCAACCATTCAAAAAGAAGCCGTCAAAAGATGATGATGAAAATGATAATGACGATGATGACGAGGATAAAGCGTACAAGCTTCGACAAGATCCAGTAAACTATTATAGAGAAAAAATATTATTATTTATGCCTTGGCGAAATGAAAAACTTGAGGTAGAGAATGTAGATTATGAAAAAGTGTATAAGGAGAATGAAAAAATTATAGAAAGCAATCAAGCGAAATACTCCATCCTAAGTGATGAAGCCATGGATGAGGCATTAGAACAAGTCGAGAATGAACTGCGTGCAACTATAAATGGAGAAAGTGATAGGAATTCCGCAGCTCATAACATTGATATTTTCCAACAAGATGGGAAAAATTGTAAAGTTAACGAGAATGTGAAAAAAAGTGATACTCATAAGACTAGATATACTTGTCCAGCGAGGATAAAAGAGAATGAACTCCATGACATGATGAGAAAATTAAATTGCAAAGAAAAAGAGTTTGTAATGCATGTATTGAATTGTTACAAATTGGGCCAAGTCCCATTCAAAATATTTTTGAGTGGCTCTGCTGGCGTTGGAAAAAGTTATGTCATTAACACACTATATCAGTTAGTAACTAATTATTTCGATAATTTACCTGGAGGCAATATGGATAAAATAATAGTTTTATTATGTGCCCCATCGGGAAAAGCAGCATTCTTAATTAATGGTGTAACATTGCATTCTGCTTTTGCGTTACCATGTAACAAATATGGAGCATAAATAGGTCAATTATCTAGTGATCTAGCTAATAACATTCGTGAAAAAATTATCAACAATGCAACTCCTAATAATCGATGAAATTTCAATGGTAGGCTGCACAATGCTAGGTTGGATCGATACACGATTACGACAAATAAAAGGTGTCAATCAACCCTTTGGTGGAATTTGTGTATTAGCTTGTGGTGATTTGAATCAATTACCACCTGTAAATGACAGGGTGGTTTATCAAGTTTCAAGACGAAATGAACTGGCTCCATTCCTAGACATCAATCCGTTATGGAATGAATTCGAATTTTACGAATTGACTGAGATAATGCGTCAAAAAGATGATTTAGCATTTATAAATGCACTAAATAATCTAGCGCTTGGTAACATGATAGAAGACGATATAGAATTGATCAGATCACGAGAAATCTTAAAAGGGAATGAGGTTCCAGAGACGGCCATAAGATTATATGCAACCAATGCAAATGTAATTGCATACAATGCATTTAAAATTGCAAAATGTACCAGTGAGTTGGTCATTTCAACTGCTGAAGATATCTTTCCAAAAGATATGAATCCACAAACCAAAAAATTTCTATTGCAATCAATTAAAAAACAAGGGAAAAAAGCACAACTGAATTACTACCTAAACTTGAACTAAAAATCGATATAAAATATATGATAATAAACAATATTGATGTTGAAGATGGATTGGTGAATGGAGCATGTGGTGTCTTGAAATTGATCACATTCAAAGAAAATAGCACGATTCCTTCAATATTATGGTTTGATTTCCAATTGCCAAGAGTTGGACTTAAAGCAAGAAGGCAGTATCATGATTATATGGAAAGGGAAAATATTAATGGAAGCTGGACACCAATCGTCAAAAATGCACTCCAATTGGACATTGATGATAATCAAAAACATCGAATCATGCGACACCAATTCCCTCTTATACCTGCAGAAGCAATCACAATCCATAAAAGTCAGGGACAAACTTATGATAAGATATGCATGGATTTTACCAAGTCAGAACGGCGAACTTTGCCAATGTTGTACGTAGCTCTGAGTAGAGTAACATCATTGAATGGTCTGTATATTTTGGGAGAATTTCAATTATCAAAAATGCAAACCAAAAAATCTGCTACAACAAATATTTGACGATTTAGCAATCGAAAATTACCGGATTGTATTCAGATCCAATTACAGCTCGAGTAGCCGAGGATTGATTTGCTATGTAAAAAACAGTTTACAGGTAGAATTGGTATTGGTTAAACGCGAATTCAATGCGAATGCACACGTTGAATTATTTATGATAAAAATAGATGACTATCATCTAATCAGTGGATATAAATCCCCAAAAACCACTCAATTAATGTTCAAAAAAGCTCTAAACAACGTTATGGAGCAGATCCCCACCCGAAGCAAGACGGTTTTGATAGGGGATTTCAATTACAACGTTTTGAATCATAGAGACGATGCAAAGAATCCAAATCATTTCATCAATTCTCTGAATCATCATCAGCTCCAAACCAAATTACCGCCTTCAAGTGTAACGACAAATCTAAATACCCAAATAGACGTCATTTTTGCTAATGTTGATGACATTGATTGTGGTGTATATGAAACATACTTCAGCTATCATAAACCAATCTATGCTATTTTCAATAAGAAACCTGTACAGCAAAATGAGAGGATATTTATCAATAAGGCTGATACCAAGGAAACAATGAATTTGAAAACCGAATATATGGATGTTTCAGACGATTGTGACAAAAACCACCCGAATATGAATGAATGTAGAAATTCACCAACTACAGAAAAAGCGGAATTGGATACTGAATGTATTGATGTTTCCGAAAAACCAGGTGACGCAGGCGAATGTATCATAATTTCCGACGAAAGCACTTACAGAAACGACCATCAACACGGTTCACGTATTAGAGTCCATCAGAATGATGATTATAACTATGCTATACCTGTGGAGGTTTGTAGAAGAGCACTAAGCCCCAGGTGTCATTTAACATGCGGGCATATCAATTTCTTTCATGAAATATTGAACAGATCATTGAGCGATCGGGGAATATTCAATCTCGCTCAAGATACAGGTTTTGTCCAGTATTTCCTACGCAATCTGCAGCCAATTCCTAATGATGCAAATAATATTCAGATTGTTTACAGCGGTGAAGTGGGCCAAAAGAAAATAGAAGAAGAAGAATAGATGAAGAAGAACCAATAGAAGGACATTGGATTTGCACGAAGTATGATGGAAATCAAAATGTTCATATCTACGACAGTATAAACGCGAGACGATTACAACAAGATCAAATTGATTTTCTGCAGGCCTTGTATCCATTCAGAAAAAATTATATCTTTCATAGAGTTCAGCATCAGCCAGATGCCATTTCATGTGGAGTATTTGCGATATATTTCGCAACTCTACTGTATCTAGGAGAAGACCCTAGCAAGCAGACGCATTATGATGCACGCTTGATGCGGAATCATGTCGTGACGATTTTGTTGAACCGACAACTGGCACCCTTCCCCGCAGAAGGGTATCAAACGCATTGATCAACATATCCATGTGCATTCATTCTATGTGCACAGAATAGACTAATAGTACATTGTGTAACTAGTGCGTAAAGTGATGCGCACCCAAATCACTCTAAAGTTCTAAAAAATATCAATTTGACCATGAAAAACTACAAAAATGGATTAATTAGTGGATTGAAAAGTTGAAATTTATTATTCAGGGATTGGATTTTTTTTAAGAAAACAATAGATTCCCCGGCGTCTCACCATTTACATGCTCACTCCACTTTATCATCCTCAAAGAGAACACTGAGAATTTGTTATTTCATTATTTATTATCCATATAGGATTTAAAATGAACAGATTCAACATGTTATCGATTCTGAGATCCTACTTCCACGTGTTGAAGTTCTTGCTGAGGTGGATGTTCAATTCATATCAGTCGAATTTAGAAGAATTAAGACACCATTCGATATTAATTTAGTGATTTGCAATGTTATGATATTGAACATTATTGAATTTCGATACATTTTAAACATGAAAATGATGCAAGGAAATGAAGCACATTCACTCTTCCCATTAACTTCTTACTAGGTGGAAAAATTGAGTATTCAAAAAACCTTTTCATGCTTCAAAAAAAGTGAGAAAAGACTCTTTGTGTTCTTATAATTGGGGAATGAGACTTTGAGGAGTCATTCATAACGTCATCACACAGTGAAAAAACAATACATTCCGAAGGAATGATGAAGGAATGATATTGTTTCATCTGAGGGTATTTTGAATTGAAAATGGAAAAAAGGAGAGAAAATTGCAATGGAAATGTTTCACATTTCGGAATTTTCAGGAGTTTGTTAACATTCAGAAGCATTTGATACAAAAACAAGTAGGTCATCGCTCCCATGCGGCTGGTGTTAAGGATTGGAAGAAATGCGTTACTATTATTATTCTATTATTACATCATGCTTCTCTTTTTTTTCTACCAATTCTATTGGTAGTCAGATTCCGGATGGATCTACGATTCATTCTGTTCATACATTGATTGTCTGTATCTCAGGAACGAATCGACATATCGACCTCAAATTTCGCACAGACGTTGGATCCGACAATATCAAGTACTAGACAAAATTTCAGATCCTCACTCCAACTCCTAATCGTATTATAGTACGTATGAGTGAGTTTCGAGAATAAAAATAGAAAAACAGCAACATCTCAAAAACTTTCAATGGGGGGGTATACATATTTTGATTGCGCTAGATAGGAGTTATCGTGACGAACATTTTGAGAAAAAAAAAATCAAATCGATTCAATAGTTTTTGAGATATTGAAGAAAATAGTTTTACACAAAAAGTTGAATATCTCCAAAACTAATGGTCCGATTACGCCCATATTAAATAGAGACCATTTTTATCATAGGGCCTAAAACCATACCATGTTTAAAGTTTTTATCTCCAATATTTCTCAAGTTATCATGCGTACAAGGATTTCAGTAAAAAAATAGAAAAAGGGCAATAACTATGTGACTTCTCCGTGGTCCGGCTGAATTTTTTAATTGAAATCGATAGATATTTTCATGACAAATATTTTGAAAAAAAAAATCAGATCGGTCAAATTGTTCTCGAGATATTGAATAAAAACGATTCTTCGATAAAGAGTTATATCTCAAGAACTAATCGACTGATCAAGCTGAAACTTGGCCTGAAGTTTGACATAACAAATACCAATCATGGGTCAAAATTTCAGATTTCTATCAATAACTTTTGTCGTTTTATTATCACAATTTCCGAAAGAAAAACGAAAAATTAGCACACTGTTACATATATACACACGGACATTTTCTAAAAACACCATATCTTTGCGTTTGATAACATTCTAGATCATTTCCACACAAAATTAGAGAATGCAAAAATCTGGTGAAAACAAAGCTTCCATCCGGAAGCAAAAATTACTGAGGCTGTCGGAAAGTTGAAAATAAATCATAGCGACCCGAAGTAGTACTTTTAGCACGTAGTATAATCTATGAATTGAATGTTAGTCTCAATGAATCGGTAGAGAAAAGAAAGAGATGTTTCCCCCCGAAAATATCATTGATATATACATCCATAATAATTTCAATACAAATAGACAGAGCACGGAATTAACCACTTAAATGGCGCCACACAGCGGTGAGCTTCCAAATTAAGAAATCTTGACTTTGATTGATTACCGATATGACAGAATATCATCTAGATGTCGCATATATAATTCTCCCTATGAAAGAAACAACTTGCCTTAGTACTGCCCACTGTCGCGAATTCAGCTTTCAATCTATAGCCCCCACCACTCAAACTCATGTCGCTTCTTTCGTGAAACGGACTCTATGGATGATTGACGGGTATCGGGCGAGACACAGTACGTTTATAGATATAGCAGCGTGTTGCAAACGTTCGGATCAACACGAGCACGTAGTAAGTAGAGAATACTAGATTTTTGTGAACGGTAAAATAATTTTTTTTATCAATTCATTATCATTGAAATTTTTTCGACAACCTAAGACGTTCCATTTATATTTCAGATTGTTGCAATATCCTGTCCGAAAACTGGAAATTAAAAATTTCCGAAAAGAAGATGGCTCAGTGTAAAATGATGAAAATATTTCGCTTTTAATTCGTGAGTGAATTGATTTTTTCCAAGGAAATTAATCATAAAATAAAAAAAACATGAAAATGAAAATTAAATTGAAATTTGTATTTAGTGGGTGATAAATTGAAAATATAAAATTTAAATTTAGACATAAATTGTAAGATTTTTCTATTTATTCATTCAAATGAATGAATATTTTGACATGAAGAAAAGCAGAGATTAGATTAAGCAGGAGAATGCGGCTGAAGGCCATTTCGATGACAGAACCAATGTTTACATCCTGACGGTTTTATTGATTTAATTCACATTCCGCTCATTCTCACTGCGTTGAATAGTAAACACATTCGAAGAAAAAATTTAGGAGAATTGTATCGAAATAATTGTAACAAATGCAATAGAAAATTGGAGCGAATTCGCTAGGGCATCCCATTGAAAATTTATTGAATTTTCATTGTAAATTCTATTGGATATTAGCGAATTTTCCATGAGATATTTTTTTCCATAGAAAATATTCAATAAAAAATTGTTCTATTAAAAAAAAAAGAAAAAATCCATGCAATTAATTTGGTTGACATTTTTCTAAGTAATTTCTCGGTATAAAATTTCCAAGTTCTGCACATTGTATTTTTTTTCGTCTTCTATTAAAAAATTGAAGCGAAAAAAACTTATGGCAGGAAGTTTATGGCGAGAGAATTCTATAGAAAAATTTCAGTGTGATACATCGTGGAGAAAAACTGAAATTGATTGATTCTTCTGCCCATAAAAAAATTTTCTATTGAATATTTCTATTGGGAAAGATCTCGCTGGAATTGGATAAAATTTTCAATAGAATCGATATTCAATAGAATTTAAATAGAATTCTTAGCGAATTTATTCGGATTTTCTATTGAATTTTTTCAATACGCGGAGTAACTTGCGATTTCTTTTACTCATTTCTTATTCTCTTGTTCTCCACAGAGCTCCTAGATCAACTGCAGAGATTGCTAGGTTTCCCGAATCAGGATGAAGATCCTGTAGAACCTGATCTCAACAATGATGATCCATTGAACTTGAGAGCAGAGGAAAATTAGAATGAAGAGCAACAGGCTGAAGGTGTAGGAGCAGGAGCAGGCATTGAAAACCTGGTTCTACTCCTCCAACGACAACAGCAGCAGCAACAACAACAGCTGCAACGAGAGCTACTCCAGGCAATCATGGCTAGGCGTCCACAAACACCTCAAGAATTTATAACAATGTTGCGTACTTTCATTCAGGCTCAGCAACATCAACAAAATCATCGTAAGCAAATATTTAATAACTTTTGTTGTTCAGTATATTTTGTTAAATTTTTTTATTATTTTTTTTAATTTAACATTTTTAGTTGAATGGTAGAAAGGCATCAATCGGAGAATTCTATATACCATATTTTGCAAGTTTCTAGGAGAATAATGGTGGTAATGGGCTAAAAATCGATTTTTTTACGGATCTTATTGATTGCAACGAATTTCTTTTCATCGCAGAGAATAAGTACATTAATTTTTTTTAATCAAAGTAGTAATTAACATTTATTTTCTACTCAAGAAATAATGAGAATTATCTCATGATGAATTCATAATCAGCAACAACTTTTCCCGGAAGTAATTAACTGGAATTATCACGCATAATCCTTCATAAGAAATAGAATTACCGTCCGAAAATTTGATAAGATAGATGAAAAATGAAAATGATGAAAATGAAAGAACTAGTGATAGATGGCATGTTAAAAAAATTGAAGAACTGAAACAATAATAATCATTAATAATCAATAATCATGATAACAATGATAGATATAATGAGACTCATAATAATTCATGTTTGTACATAGGTCGAGGCAGCAACGGAGGAAACAGTCGTCGATCCTGGCGCGGTGAACGAGGAGGACGCGGTAGACGTGGTGGTCGGGGTGGTCGTGGTGGACGTGGTGGACGCGGTAACCATTCAATGACCGTCTACTTCAACTAAGACTGCTCGAACCCATTCTTTTCTGATGATTGGTGAATTTTGAAAAACCAATAGAATGAAGAAAAAAAAAGGAAAGAAGAAAATGACTGATAGCTCTTACGATATATATTTGGTGATAATTTATCTGTGATATTTTTTTTTGTCATAATTATTTTTTTGTGATATTTTTTTCTCACAGGATTTTTTTAGTTTTTTTTTTGTATTTTCATATAAATCCCTGATAATATTCAATAAAGTGCCAATAGAAAGTTGAAAGAAAATGTTATGTTATTGTTTCTAATGCAAGCGAAAAAAAGTAGAATATAAAATGATAGAATAATAAGAAAATAGGGAGATGGGAAAAAAATTAAATCGAGAGTGTATCAAAATGAAAGAGAGGAATCTATCTTATCGACCAATGTAGCTCATTGAAAATTAATTTCTCAGTACTCGAATATTGATTCATGTGGAGGATGACGAATCAATTTCAAACATATCAATCGATTTTTTAACATATCTTCACGTTTCAAGGTCTCCACAATCGTTTTGGACCATTTTCAAAAAAATGTCTGTATGTATGTGTGTGTGTGTGTGTGTGTGCGTGCACATGTATGTTTGCTGTATGTGGCGAAATTTGTCGTTAACGATTTCTGGCAAACAAATAGCCCGATTCGATTTTTTTTTTAATCGATGGGTCTTCATGAATTTCAGCGCCGATTAGATATCGGATGGAATCGATCTAATAGTTTTTCTAATTTTCGCAAAAATCATGAACGACCGAACTCGTGGATATGTTAGTCACTGATTTTTCATGAGCAAATGTTGTAATCCAGCACCCAAATGGAATATCTACGGGTTATTAAGATCTAATAAAGTCTCCAGTGGATGTATCTCACTCCCCACATGTTATCTACGACATGGATCTCATTGAGGTGTTGGCACGACTAGCCAAACCGGGAAGTTTTTTGTGTGGCCCCAACGGGTCACACCCACCATGGGAGCGAGCTTGCGAGCGACCAACAACGCACCGCTAGTCTATCATCGTGTTTAAAAATTGTTGAAAAAATTGGAAAGCATCAAGTAAGTGTTCTTTCAGAATTACAGGATTTTTAATCAATTATTGGAATGTGTTTAGTTCGTACTGATGAATTGGAGGATTTGTTTATTCGCAGAATAATCATGCCAATAATGAGTACGGGATGCCGCGCTAAGTACGTTGGTCCTGACTTTTTTTTCCAATTTTTTTTGTTCACTGATTCTTCATAGTTTCCCGTAAGCTTGGCGCTCATTTCTCATTCCATTCTTTTTTTTCAATTATGCAGAACAATTTGTGGTCATTTGCGTAATTTTAGGGCTCACAGGATCTCATTTCTCAACAAATACTTTTCTGCCAATTCCAACGCAATGAAACGAGTACTTGGCGTAAGTTTTTTCAAAAAAAATTTTTTGAATTTTTATTAGATTTCAATAATTTTTTCAAGATAAAAAAAATTAAAAACTACCTAAAAAATGCGTTTTTTAGAATTATCTCAGAAACCACTTAAGATACAAGATAAAAGGTGGGATACAAAATTGTAGAGCGTAAAATGTTCTACATGACCTTTCGGTCATTATGACTCCACCCCTATTTCCCACCGTTCACCCCCCTAGAGCCGTGTAAAGATTCGGAGTGAGACGAAAATTAGGAAAAAACTAGTGGTGCGTTGTTGGTCGCTCGCAAGCTCGCTCCCATGTTGGGTGCGACCCGTTAGGGCCACATAGAAAACTTCCCGGAAAGAATGCTAATAATAACAATAATAACCAGCCGTATATGTGTCTCTAAATTATCACCACTACCACACATACTTTCCTCTTGTTAATATTGTCCTGTTGACTCACCAACACAACTGACCATTGAATGGCATATGCATCAGTCTATACAGTAGGAAAATTACTCGACTCCCCCCTGCGCATGCTCCAATCGAAATGAATTGAAAATTTCAAGTTATCTCGATAATTTGTGATTTTACGAGAAAATGTCAAGAGACCTTTTTTGTAGATGATGAAATTTCCAACAGAAAATGTCTTTAGACGTTTTCTCGTAAGTCCACTCATTACTCAGTTGATTCAATATTTCTCGTTCCCCAGAATTTTAATTTAAAAAAAAATGGTCAATCATTCAAATAACTCATAATTTTCAATGACTCAAACTCGTTTAATAATCAAAAACCTCAATAAACATTGAAAATATATCTAAAATTTTTCTCCATTGGAAAATCTTTAAAAAAAATAATTCATAAGATGATAAATTGAAAATATAGTAATAAAAAATATTCCACTAATTTATCCACTGCAAGCCATGGAAGCATCACCATTCTCCTTCGAGCAAATAAGTACAGGATCCTCCTCCCCATGACTGGTATTGAATGATTTATTGAGAGACTCATTGATAGCATCAATTTCCTGATCAGCTTTGAGCCTAGTTTTATCAACAGTGAATTGAATAGCATTTGTAGCTGGTTTTGTTCTCAGATAATACATTCTAGTTTTCAATCCAGCCTCCTAACGAAAGGAATGGATCGATGTAAGTTTTTCAGGTGTTGGAGTAGTCATATGAACTTTGAATGACTGTGACTGATCAATAAAAATAATATTATCAATATTTTGTACAGAACCATTCTCCCCAATAATTCTATTCTTCATATCGTCATCCCATAAACCTCTGTCAGTGAGATCCTTCAACAAATGATGATTACCAACCGGAACTTCTCCAAACAATACTCTCCTAGAATAAATATTACTTGTATAAGGTTCAATAGTTTCATTATTCCCAAGTATTTGTGCTGTTAATGCTGAATTGAATGAATGAAAATGAATTTCATACTCCATATTCACCAATTTTGGCCTTTAATTCTACCCCATTCCACAGATCTATTGGTATTTTATTCCACATGTTGTACTGGAGAATTCCCTCACTTACTGGAGGACCCTTGTAGTTATCATGAGGGCCTTTCTCTTGGGCAAGTTCACAGGATGCTTTTAGGGCACCATAATAAAGGATCTCGAATATCTGGATATTTAGTTTTTGGGCTTCTCCACTGTCGAATGGATATCCCATTAGTAAAAATGCATCAGCAAGACCTTGGACACCAATTCCCATTGGACGATGTCTCATGTTTGAGGTTTTTGCTTCCTCAATTAGGTAATAATTAGCATCGATTACTCTGTCGAGATTTCTTGTGACAACTTTGACAACTGTTTTGAGCTTTGAGCTCATCTGGGGATGAGTATTCTACTATTTGTGTGCACAAATTGCTGCATTTTATGGTGCCCAAGTTCTTTTGATTTGATTTACTGTTGCAGTGGTCCTTGTAGAGCATGTAGAGAGTCCCTGTCTCAACCTGGGAAATTGAAATTGCTGTCCAAAGTTCACGAGCTTGTATTTGACGTTTATAACGATTTTGGGACTCGTAGATTCTGTAGAAGGCCACGAATTCTGGGCTCCAAGTGTCTGAGAGGCCTGGACACTCGTGGGGACACATCAGGGACCAGGTACCGTCCAAACGGACTCGTTCCATGAAGAGATTGGGTATCCAGAGGGCGTAGAATAGCCCACGTGCACGATATTCCTCTTTTCCTAGTGGATGGAATATGGTTAGAATGGAATTTTTGATTTATGTTGTGAAGGAGGGGATTTAAAAAAAAAATTGCTAGAAACCTTTTTTGTTGAAAATTTTGATACACAAAAAAAATCTGACATTTTTCTCTAAAATCACTCGCTATCGAGATAATCAACGGAATAACATGTCATTTTGAAATGAGTATTTATCTCGTGAACGAGTGGATTGAAAGAAAAATATCAAGAAACCTTTTTTATAGATTATTAAGTTTCCAACAAAAAATGTCTCTTACAATTTTTCCCGAAAACCTCACAATCCCAAGATAATTGAACATTTAAGAAACCTAATAATACCAATATTACCTGTATTCTTTTTCAAATCAAGAACATGAAAGATATCAGCATGCCATGGCTCAATGGAAATAGCAAATGCCCTAAGTCTCTTATTACCTCCTTGATCAACATAACGTGTTGTATTATTATAAACACGGAGCATAGGTATAAGCTCATTGGATATACCATTGGTACCAGTAATTGTAGTACCTTTGGCTCTGATACAGTGAACATTAACACCACTACCACCAGCTGATTTTCTTATCAATGCACACCACTTGAGAGTATCATAAATACCATGGATACTGTCCTCAGTCATTATGAGAAGAAAACAACTTGGCATTTGTTGTCTACCAGTGCAAGCTGAGAATAATGTTGGTGATGCATGTGTAAAATTTCTCTCAGACGAATAATTATAAATCAAGAACTCTATCCATATCCTCCTCAGGTATTCCAACAGTAACTCTCATGAGCATGTGAGCTGGCCTCTCAGCAACTTCACCATTTATTTTCAACAAATAACTTCTCTCGAGTGTCTTAAAACCAAAATAATTGAAACGATAATGATGACGATTTACTTGTTTAGGGTAGAAAAATATAAATATTAACTATCAAAGTTTTTTTTAACTATTAAACTTCTTCAAGATTACTTTAATAGATGAAAAAAAAAATTGCAAAATTTATACAAAGGAGGCTAAGTCAACGGATCTCAAAAAAGCCAGAACCCTGGTGCCATTAGTGTATGCATTGGACACCGCGCGCCCTAATTCCGATTGATTTCCGATGTAACGGGTCATGATCTAGATGTCGCAACCAAATCGACGTATTATATTGGCGTGAATACACCTCTATGTGAATAACCAAATTTTATTCACTCTTAGCCGGCCACGTGCTCAAGGTAAGTATCACAATTGTATTTTTCTAGTGTAATATTCAGTAAAAAATATAAATCAAGTGTTTCATTATGTAAATTAAGAGCTTTGTGAATATTATGGAGTTAGGAACTATACATTACCTGCAAAAAAATGTGAATATTAGGAAATTTTCCAAGTGAAAGAATTGCTTTTTTTGGGTGAATGAGGGAAAAATTTCGATCGACTTCGATGAATATCTCATAAACTAAAAAAAACGTAGCGCAATTTTTATAACAAAAGATCTTTCTTGCCGGAAAAAATTTGATCTTGGAAAAATATATCAACAATGTTGCTTCTCCGCTTCTATTTCGTGATTTTTTGACAAAACTTGATGAGGCAATCAGTCGCCTCGAGCCAGGTTCTAGTATACAATGTTGTGATGTTAATCCAAAATCGGTTATGTACTGATAAACGCACACTTCCTACAATTCTGGAGATGATAATTGCACACTCTTGATAGCTCTGGATAATTCAGTCTTGGTTTTACTCGTGTTCTACTAATGGGGTACACGGTGATAATTGTTGATTTTTCGGCCAAATATGAATGCAGGAGTATATACCTTCAGTACCACTTAGCTCCCAAAACTCATTGGATATTTCATTCATGTTTCCTCATGCAGCAACGATCGGGATAATTTTTGTGCCAAGACCTTTGATTATGCGCTTTACAGAATCCAAAAACATGGGAGAAGAAGTATCCGATCGATTCTGATTGCTGGACATGATTGTCAATACATTTCTATAGATTTACCAAATTCTCCTTTTTCCAGATATATCAAGAGAAAAAACCAAAAAGGAATAAATTGGGATGGCGGATGATCTAGATGGTGAGTCACCAATTAAGCACAGAATTTCCCTATCTTTACCATCAACTTTTCACATCTTACGACTCGATATTCAATGACCAAAAAAAATTCAATATTCATTCGTTCTTATTCCCTTTCCGCAGAGATGCTTGAGGGGCTGAGGAGAATGTTTGGGGGCCAAGAGGCAGACCCACAGAATCCTCCTCCACCAAATGTTGATCCACAGAATCCTGATCCAGAGAATCCCGATCCTCTGAATTTGCAAGAGGATGCAGACAATCCTCAACAGCCTCCTGCTGGAATTGGTCCTCTGATTGAAGGTTTGGTTAGATGCCTGCAGAACAGTCAGCAACAACAGCAGCAGCAACGGCAGCAACGACAACAACAACGGCAGCAACGACAACAAGAGCTGCAGCAACAACAGCAACAGCAGCTGCAACGACAGCTCTTACTTGCCATCATGACCCATCGCCCAAGAACGTCTCAAGGCTTTCTCAGAATGTTGAGTTCCTTCCTTCAGAGTCAAGATCAAGGAAACCGCCGTAAGTTAAGATGTTCTTTATGTACATGTGAGACCTTGGTGAAACTATCGAATCTCAATTTCGAGATCAAGAGATTCAGTATGTCGTCGAGAATTCCATTATCGGTAATTTATAGTCAGTATTCTTCTCTTTTCATTCAGGTCGTGGTAATAATGGTGGAGTCAGCCGTAGACACTGGCAGAGACGTGGAGGACGAAGAGGATCTTTTGGGGGCTATCGTGGAGGTAATCGCGGTGGTTCTCGTGGAGGCTACGGCGGTCGTAATTACTGGTGAAAATTAGGCCCTCGCAACAATTTTCCTCATGGTGTTTTTTTTTTGTGATATTTTTTTCTGTGATATATATAGCATCTGTGATTTTTTTCTATCATATTTTTTTATGATTTTTTTTTGATATATTCTTGTAAACTCTTATCAGTAGCTATATTAAAAGATTGAGGAAGATACTACTGGCTTTTTTTCATGTAATTCATGTAAATTATAAGATATAGACGCCGGTACAAAACTCTTCCCCCAAGATATCCTTGATATTTATCCCAGTTAAGGTACTTCCGCAGCATTGGTAGGGCAAAATAGAGTGGGGGTAAACATCAAAGGTTCCGACAGCTCGCGACAACTTTGAAAAAAATATACATTAAATGAAGAACAGTTGATTTACGGATAGAAATCAATCTCTTTTGCTCACTTTTAGTTTCAAACGTTGAATAAATGAATTCGGAACGATTTTCAACCTGAAAAATTATTTATATGAAATTCTTTATGTATCAAAATTATCCGAATATATTTAGCGACGCTGCTTTTCCGACTGACGGAGTTGGTACACTTGTCTCTTTAGATAGTTCCTATACCACCCTGTAGAATCTACAGTGTGCGCCTGGTGCGCCTTGATGTCTTTCAGCGGGAGCGACACTCCGAGCGCTCTAATCGCTCTAATCTCCTCTCAACGTTACCACTTTTAATCGCCATCTTGACCAAAATTCTTAACGATCGATAGATCTTTAATAATATCTCAGGATTGGTTTAGTAACTTTAATGTTAAAAAAATGATTGTTAAAAATTCTTCAATATTTCACGGAGTGACTGAGCAGGCATTTAGATTTTTAGAGTCTTTCCGATTATTTTTGAATGATTTTTTTTGAACATAGTGTCTCATAAGATCCTGTACAAATGACATATCTTCAATATTTTTTCTTCAAGAATCTATCTAGTCCATCGTTTTGGGACTTCTAGTGACCTGCCGCATATATACTCGAAATTTCAGGTCTCTAGACTTTTTTCTTCAAAATTAGCATTTATATTTTTCGAACCACCTATCTTGAGAATATTCTACTGCATTGTTCCGGTGATCGATTATTGTTTTCATAAGCATTACGTTTTGACGGAATTATTATCATGGCCGTGACCTATCAGATTATCATAAGTAATTCTTTTACAGATTCAATTCTATTACCGATGTGAAAAAAATTTTTTAGTCTATTGTGTGCATATAGAATGAATACACATGGATGGATATGTTGATCAACGCGTTTGATAACCTTCTGCTGGGAATGGTACCAGTTGTCGGTTCAACAAAATTGTCACGACATGATTCCGCATCAAGCGTGTATCATAATGTGTCTGCTCGCTTGGGTCTTCTCCTAGATACAGTAGAGTTGCGAAATATATCGCAAATACTCCGCATGAAATGGCATCTGGCTGATGCTGAACTCTATGAAAGATATAATTTTTTCTGAATGGATACAATGCCTGCAGAAAATCAATTTGATCTTGTTGTAATCGTTTCGCGTTCATACTGTCGTAGATATGAACATTTCGATTTCCATCATATTTCGTGCAAATCCAATGTCCTATTGGTTCTTCTTCATCTATCCTCTTTCGGCCCACTTCACCGCTGTAAACAATCTGAATATTGTTTGCATCATCAGGAATTGGTTGCAGATTGCGTAAGAAATACTGGACAAAACCTGTATCTTGAGCGAGATTGAATATTCCCCGATCACTCAATGATCTGTTCAATATTTCATGAAAGAAATTGATATGCCCGCATGTTAAATGACACCTGGGGCTTAGTGCTCTTCTACAAACTTCCGCAGGTATAGCATAGTCGTAATCATCATTCTGATGGACTCTAATACGTGAACCATGTTGGTCGTTTTTGTAACTGCTTTCGTCGGAGATTATGATACATTCGCCTGCGTCACCTGGTTTCTCCGAAACATAAATACATTCAGTTTCCAAATCCGCTTTTTCTTTAGTTGGTGAATTTCTACATTCATTCATATTCGTGCGGTTGTTGTCACAATCGTCTGAAACATCCATACATTCGGTATTCAAATTCATTGTTTCCTTGGCATCAGCCTTATTGATAAATATTCTCTCATTTTGCTGTATAGGTTTCCTATTGAAAATTGCATAGATTGGTTTATGATAACTGAAGTATGTTTCATACACACCACAATCAATATCATCAACATTAGCAAATATGACATCTATTTGTGTATTTAGATTTGTCGTGACACTTGAAGGTGGCAATTTGGTCTGTAACTGATGATGTTTCAGATAATCGATGAGGTAATTTGGATTATTTGCATCGTTTCCATGATTCACAACATTATAATTGAAATCCCCAATCAATACCATCTTGCTTCGGATTGGGATGTTCTCCATAGCATTGCTTAGAGCTTTTTCGAACATTGTTTTCGTGGTTTTCGGCGATTTATAACCGCTGATTATATGATAATCATTCATTTTTATGGTGAATAATTCAAAGTTTGCATTCGCATTGAATTCTCGTTCAACCGATACCAATTCTGCTTGAAAACTGTTTTTTACATAGCAAATCAATCCTCGGCTACTCGAGCTGTAATTGGATCTGAATACAATCCGGTAATTTTCGATTGCTAAATCGTCATTTTCATTTGTTAGAGTTTCACTTAAAACCAATACATCACTTCGAAGGAACCACTGATCATTTGTTATGTGAATTAGCTTATTTTTCAAGGTCCCAACATTTTGATACACAATTTTTGGGCCATTTTCACACATTAAATTATCATACGATAATGTTAATTGTCTGGTATTTCTCAAACGCGTTAATTCGCTCAAAGCTGTATTCGTTGTAGCAGCTTTGTTGGTTTGCATTTTTGATAATTGAAACTCTCCTAAAATATACAGACCGTTTAATGATGTTACTCTACTCAGAGCTACGTACAACATTGGCAAAGTTCGCCGTTCTGACTTGGTAAAATCCAAGCATATCTTTTCATAAGTTTGTCCCTGACTTTTATGGATTGTTATTGCTTCTGCAGGTATAACAGGGAATTGGTGTCGCATGATTCGATGTTTTTGATTATCATCAATGTCCAATTGGAGTGCATTTTTGATGATTGGTGTCCAATTTTGATTAATATTTTCCCTTCCCATATAATCATGATACTGCCTTCTTGCTTTAACTCCAACTCTTGGCAATTGAAAATCAAACCATAATATAGAAGGGATCGTGCTATTTTCTCTGAATGTGATCAATTTCAAGACCCCACATGCTCCATTTACCAATCCATCTTCAACATCAATATTGTTTATTATCATATATTTTATATTGATTTTTAGTTCAAGTTTAGGTAGTAATTCAGTCGTGCTTTTTTTCCTTGTTTTTTAATTGATTGCAATAGGAATTTTTTGGTTTGTGGATTCATATCTTTCTGGAACCTCATTCCCTTTCAAGATTTCTCGTGATCTGATCAATTCTATATCGTCTTCTGTCATGTTACCAAGCGCTAGATTATTTAGTGCATTTATAAATGCTAAATCATCTTTTTGACGCATTATCTCAGTCAATTCATAAAATTCAAATTCATTCCATAACGGATTGATGTCGAGGAATGGTGCTAGTTCATTTCGTCTTGAAACTTGGTAAACAGGCTTGTCTTTCACAGGTGGTAGTTGATTCAAATCACCGCACGCTAATACACAAATCCCACCGAAGGGTTGATTCACACCTTTTATTTGTCGTAATCGTGTATCGATCCAACCTAGTATTGTACAACTTACCATTGAAATTTCATCAATTATTAGGAGTTGCATTTTCGATAATTTTTCACGAATGTTATTGGCTAGATCACTTGATAATTGACCCATTTGTGCCCCATATTGTTGACATGGTAATGCAAAAGCAGAATGCAATGTCGCGCCATTAATTAAGAATGCTGCTTTTCCTGATGGAGCACATAATAGAACTATTATTTTATCCATATTGCCTCCAGGTAAATTATCGAAATAATTAGTTACTAACTGATATAGTGTGTTAATGACATAACTTTTTCCAACGCCCGCAGAGCCACTCAAAAATATTTTGAATGGGACTTGGCCCAATTTGTAACAACTCAATATATGCATAACAAACTCTTTTTGTTTGCAGTTTAAATTTCTCATCATATCATGGAGTTCATTTTCTTTTACCCTGGCTGGACAAGTATATCTAGTCTTATGTGTATCACTTTTTTTTATATGCTTATTAGCTTTACAATTTGCCCCATCTTGCTGGAAAATATCAATGTTATGAGCTGCAGAATTCCTATCAGTTCCTTCATGTATACTTGCACGTATGTCATTTTCTACTTGTTCTAATGCCTCATCCATAGCTTCATCACTTATGATGGAGTATTTTGCTTGATTGCTTTCTATGATTTCTTCATTATTCTTATACACTTTTTCATAATCCACATTTTCTACCTCAAGTTTTTCATTTCGCCAAGGCATAAATAATAATATCTTCTCTCTATAATAGTTTGCTGGATCTTGTTTCAAGCTGTATCGTCGGTATCTAATGACAGCTGTATGCAGTCGAAGCTTGTACGCTCTATCCTCATCATCATCATCGTCATTTTCATCATCATCTTTTGACGGTTTTTTTTTGCATGCTTGATAATTCGCCGCATAATCAGCAAGACAAATATTATCGAGCTTCCTTTCTCTTCTACTATATTTATCAAATATATCAGCCATGTATATTTCAGTAGAGTCTCTATCAAGTTTTTTCAGGTTTTCATCAGTTTTCAACATACGAACACGTTCTGTTATTGGCCCTGTGTTGATAAATATTGTCTTCCTACTTTTTTTTGATAACGACAATTGTAGAGCGTGATACGCTGCCTCTTGGGATGACATTAAGTTACCGTTGACAAATACATTTGCAATCTTTCGAAATTTTTCTTTAACACTATTATTGTTATTATCGCAGTCTATCGCAGCTTCTCTCAATAATTTGGACAATCCCCCTTCGATTTTACTAATATAGTTAGTGACGTAACCCATCACGGCATATTCATCTAGTATAAATTGCATATCTATATTTGATTCAAACAATTGTAATATATCTTTATTATAAGAATTAATTCTCACTTCTAGACTAGATCTCTTCAAGAATACTCGCTTTTGATTCAGTGTGCTGCGAATTGCAAGGATATACTCTTCTTCAGTCATATCTAATTTCTTCAAAATTTCATCGTAACTCATGGAAACCTCTTGTTTATAAAACTCATTCATTAGATCATCAATTGATTGATATGGTTTTGGTACAGCTTCATTCTCATTTAATGGTATCAATATCATTGTTTTTCTCATAACTGGATAAGGGATATGAAAACGACATTGTCTTTTTTTCTGTCCTTTATAGCAACTATGACCATGCTTATGCATTTGCAATTTGATGTATGGATTCTTCTCATTATACTCACAAGTAAGAAAACGATCAATAAAATCAGTCAATCGATCATGGTCATTTGTATCACTGTCATTATTGTATTTTGGAGCATTTTTCAACCACAAGAGCATATGTTCGTGCGGGCTTCCACGTTGTTGGAACTCAACACGTTCATAGCTATCCTCCAGTACATATTCACCAAATATGCTCTGCTTCTGTCTTAACAGCCACATAAATTTCTGGACCTTATGATCAAAATAACGGGCGCACGTAACCGGATCAGTCCTTATTAAATCAGTCTTGATATTATTATCCAGATCATATGCTTCTTTGATGGACAAAGTGTGACCCTTTTCACTGTACTTCATTAAGGTTTGTAATAACTCCGGCCAGTGGCCTTCAGCAGCTGATAATGTTAGGAAGAAAGTAGGCTTGCCCAATTGACGAATCATTGCCAATACTTCTTTCTTTTTATGCTCCCAATATGCTGGCGAGGATCTGACGAATTTTAACATTCTGAATCCATCATCAAATTCAATCAAATTATTCCTAAAATCAACCCGGAATACGTAACAATCCAAAGCATTTCCAGCATTAATTGGCTTATCAGCGTTGTTCTTCGTCCGTCTCAAACATATATTTATACTCGATGAACATGTAATTTCTAAACCTTTTTTGGCCATGAACAAAATTCTCGAAGGAATACACGATCTTCGATCATACCGTCTTGCTTCTGACTTCATACGATCTGAATAAGATATCCGTTTTTGTACATTGAATGAGTGCCCTGCAAATATTCTGGGATAACACAATTCATCCAAGTCTTCAATTTTATGCCAAGGCATTGGATGTTTATCCTGACCAGGAGCGACTATATTCACAACTGGTGCATATTTTTCTACGACTTCTGCATTATGGTCAACGAGCAAAACCTCGTCATTGTTTATCTGATTCAAATCAATTAATTGATCAATATCCATCTTATTTTCCTTCTCATTGAATTGTATATCATTGTCCTCAACTGTCCCATTTATATCCGGATTTGTTTCATTATCCGCTTTTTCATTATCAATGATATCATCCTTGTCAACTATGAAATTTATCGGACGATCATCATTTTCATAGTTCTGGAGATAGGCTTCATTTATTTTAATCTCATACTTTTCATATAACGGCGTCGTGATCAAATGTTTCAATGCTTCACAAATCACGCCTGGTCTGATAGCTTCAAACATATAATGGCTTTTGTGATCAACGTGTCTTTTCAATTTGATTTGAACTGTCTGCATTTCATTAAATTGACGTGGCAATACCTATAGCATATCATTAATATCTATTTGAATATTCACGACACTGCCTTTCAGGCCTAATTGCGGATTCAGAGGATAGGGTTTCAGTGCTCGAATTTGCATGAAATTCAAGACTGGTGCCACCATTCTTTCCTCAAGATCAGACAATTCTCGGACAGATTTTGGGACTTGTATGAATTGTAGACCATTGCTTGTTGCTAACCTATATACTTGACCACGATATGCAGCAGTTTTGCACGTGTTGCATATGAAACCTGAGGGGAAATTATTAATTTGTGCTAAGAATGAAGTGCCACTTTTATCAATAATTTTTTATTCATTTAATTTTACAACGGAACATCTGAAAAAGAGGCCTTCGCAACAACAGCACACGAATGAGGCTGTTTCGGCACGGAATTGCAAGAATTTCATTTGAAGTTTGGCAGTCGAATTTGTATTTTGACTACCCAATAAGAGACTGTAGAAATTTTCGCGAAACTTCAATACATCAATTTTTCTTTTTTCTCGCTGTGCTTTTGCATTTTTCCTCAATTCGCGTGCTCGACATCGCTCATTCGTTCGAATCTTCTTCATTCTTTGGAGATTTAACACCCTCTCTTGTATTTTATAGGCTTTCTTGCAGCGAATTTTTTTCATTCGTCTCTGGTTTTTCTCTCTCGTTTTCTCTCTATACACGCTATCGGATAGCAACTTCTTATTCCGTTGAATATTAAGTGCAATCTCGTTTTTATGATACTTTGCATACTTCCTCAACAATTTATTCCTTGCCACATTGAGTGCTAACTCTCGTGATTTGTAGGCTCTATTTTTACGAAGAATGCGATTCCTTTTGATATTATTAGCAATTTCTTTCTCAGCAAATTGTATATTCTGTCGAAGAATGCTATTTCTTGCAATATTTCTTCGACGTTCATTAATCATGTACTTCTCACGCTTTCGGATGATCATCATTCTGATTCGATTTTTTCTAAGTTCATCCTGTCGAAATTCTTTTTCTCCTCGCTTGCGTTGCATGCATTTTATGGTTGTGTCATTCATTTTTTCCCTAAAATGTTTATTTTGCCTCTTACATTGTCTGTATTTTCGCTTTTTCTGATTTTCCTCTTTCTTAAATACAGGATCTTGTCGTAAACGTTGTAGTCTTTCCTTATTTCGTTCATTTTCACTCTTTGTAAAAGCAGGATTCATTCGTGATTGTTGGTTTCTGAGACGAGTCTGTTCTCTTTCTAATTTTCAGTAAAATGGATCAGAACGTTTGATTCTCATCTGCTCTCTTTTTTTCTGTCTTTTATTCTTAGTTGGTTTATCTTTCTTATCACGTTGTTGTTGACAAGAAGCTGTCTCATTCAAACTCGTTGGATAAACCGTGCCATTTTTTGCTTTTTTACAGTAAATATTCTTCTTTTTTCTGTTTATTGTTTTGTTGGATTGTCGTTTCGACCTCATTTTCTCTACAAAATTCCTCTGTTTTTTTCTCGTAGAGTTTTTGTCGCTAATGGCCGACAATTCGTCTTGTTATGTTCTGTCTGATGTCGCTCGTAGCAGACAATTTCCAAATTGTTACTGAGCTCTTAATTCTGTGTTGCCTATGGCAAACAATCTCTGTTATTTTTATTGACTGTCGCCTATGGCAGACAATTGCTCTTATGGCCGACAATTTGTCTTGTTATGTTCGGTCTGATGTCGCTCCTAGCAGACAATTTCCAAATTGTCACTGAGCTCTCAATTTTGTGTTGCCTATGGCAAACACTCTCTGTTATTTTTATTGATTGTCGCCTTGGGCTGACACTAATTTCCCCTCTTTTTTAATCGATTGTCGCCTTGTGCTGACACTAATTTCCTTTCTTTCTTTATTGATTGCTATATTTCTGCTGGAGGGAAGAAATATAACGGGGATTTGGAAGGGAATTTGGAAAACAGCTCTGATAACTTTCCTCGAAGAAGGATCGATCACAGCTGATTATCGAATGATGGCGGATGCTCTTTCGTGAGAAGGCCCCCCACTCTCTGACACACCACTCAAGCGCTAAACGGCAAGATTACGCACTGCCCAGTTCTCAATACCACTCAGGTAATTTCCTACATTACCAATGAATGCCCGATTATTGAAGGGAATCATCGTTGGATAATAACTGTTACATTTTTCTCGTTGATTTATCGTTTTTTATTTTTCAAATGAAATATGAGAAGAATTGATTTATCAATATCGAAATTTTTGGGAAATACTGCAATTGTCAAATAAAAGCGATTTTTCCACGATGACAAGGATTATTTTCGAAATGTTCGCAATGTTTCTTAGGATTTACCCCCCTTCTACCTGGTTGATTCGGCTCCCATGCACGTGTCGGTAAGATTAGCAAAAAAACTCTTCACCCGTTTTATTTTGAAGAAAAAAAAAAAAAAAAATTGTAAAATTTCTTGACCCACGGGTCAAATGTAACGGGTCAATTAAATGTAATTATTCATTTTTCAAAAAAATCGGCCTCGAAAAATGTGTTGATTAACATGCGCACATGCGAACATGAGCTGAAAACATCATTTTTTTACAGACCGTTTTACGTTATTTCTAAACAAAATTAAAAAATATGAAAATTGAACAATTGCAGTGCTTCTATCTGGAAGCAATAGATAGGTTCCGGAAAAGTGAAAAAAAAATGATAATAATAACAATGATAAAAAAAAAAAACAAAAAAAAACGAAAAAAAAGATTTTTTTTTTTTCATTTTGTTTCCATGAAAAAACTGGAGAACGACTGGAAGAATTTTTTCCAAAATCCTTTCAGCTCTAAGTTAGATGAAGACGCTTCGATTGCGTCATTGATGACCTTGATTGCATCATCCGTTAACGAGATATCGTTGGAGAAAATTTTTGGCCACATACACCTTCACACACACACACACACACACACACACACACACACATACATGTTCTTGAAAATTATCGGGGAGTGTTGTGGTGACCTTGAAACGTGGAGATATGATGAAAATTCGATTTTCGATTTTCGGGGTGATTACAATAACTTCCCTAGCCCGGGAAGTTAATAATAAAAATAAAATTGATAGAATAAAAATAAAATAAATAAAATTGATAGTTTTTAATTTTTTCTGTTCTTAATAGCTCCAAATATTCCCATCTGTGATTCTGCATTTTTCACCCCCAACGAGAAACAGTTTTTGAAAATTTACAATTTCAGATTGGCAATAACTTTTTAACCAATCGATAAATTAATTATAAAAATTCCGGAAAAAAAAAATTTAATCCATCGATTGGTTAAAAAGTTATTGCCAATCTTACTCGTTTTTTCTATCCCTCAATAAACCATCAAGAATCAAATCAATTTTGGAATCAATTTATTGCGCCATCTGAGTGAAAAGAAACAGACTTTCATGAGAAAGTGGCGCTGATGTCATGTAAAACACTAGATCCGACATAGAGTCCCTAGAGTTACGGACCGATTGATGGCAATCGCTGAACATCGAAAATAAAACTGCGATTACGTTCATTTCATTGCAGCCAACTCAGTGGCACCAATCTGGCCATTCCATACAGAGATAATAAAATTCGTGAAAATGTGCACAGTAACTCATTGCTAAGCACATATCTTCGTTAATATTAAAAATTAATTAAATAAATAGCGACATTAGTGGATAGCGGAAAGGCGATTTATATAATGTAACTAAGGGCAGTTTTGGTGTAAGTGGTGACATTTATTTAATAGCACCGAAAAACTAATTGGAGGTAGTGGAAGGGGAAGTTGTGTCGTGTATAGATACTTGGTAGCGCTCGGCCTTGTTATGTGAGGTTATGAAACAAGTACTTGGCCGATACGCTACCGCGTATCTCGATATATATATATATATATATATAACACACACATATGTATGTATGTATGTATGAATGTATGTATGTATATATATATATTTTACTTACTACTTGATACATATTTTATCACATAATTTACAAAAAAAATTCAATTCAGGAGGTAGAAAATCTTTGAATAGTGAAATGAGGAACACAAATAATTTTAGAGCCACAGAATATTTAGTTTAATTCTCGAATTTGGAAATCATTGAACATTTTTTCGTTGACACAGAACACAAATTTCAAGATGCTGCCGTTCCGACTACTTCAACTCAAACCAATGAAGCACTCAGTGACGTTTCAGATTCATTCTTCATGGAGCTTGATGATCTAGCAATTTACCAAAGAGGGAAGGTCTAAAATTGAGGGAGAAATCTTCCATCTCGTTACCTTTACACTTGGGAATGATCCACCCGACAACAATTAATTGACAACTGACCCATAGCATCTACCTAGGACACCGATTGATATAATTTAGAGAAATTCATTGAAAAAAAAAATCGTTAAATTGTGTTCAGACAGAGAATTATTATTTTTTATTTCAATTATTATTTCCCATGAGTTTTCGTCACTGAATTGTTGAGTTTAAAAGGTCATAATCTTCTTTCGTTGACCAAAAGATGAATTATTGTGATGGAGTAGCAAATGAATCGTTCAATTTCTTATAAACAAAGAATTATTATTCCTTTCACTAATTATTATTTCTCATTTGTTTTCTCACTAAATTCTTGAGTTTAAAAGTTAGATAATCTGAACAATTTAGAGTGTAATATCTAATGACTGCACAAAAATGGAGTTATAGAAATAATGAAATAAACATAGATTTCTTTGCTATCAGCTCAAACGTTTATTCTCAAATTAGTCATTCTCCTACATGAAATAATCAAATTACAAATCCTTTAATTAACAAAGTCTTTCATTAAACAGTACACATAAAGGTGATAGAGAGAGGGATATAATATATTTATCATCCATGGTTTGGAACATAGTTATTAGATGAATGTAAAAAAATGAATAACTTGTGATCACAGCAGACTTGTACATAAGAAATTGAATGCTGATTGAATCAGTAGAGACTCTTATTGGCTTTGAATAGAACCCGCTGTTCGAAGTGCTCATTCGTTAATCGATTGAAACGAGGAGTATTCCACATCGTGGCCAAATTAAACATACGTTCAACGGATGCAGAAGATGGCAGAACAGAATTAAATTTCATGAACGTTTCCTTGATAATTGGATAAGCATGCAACATATTCAAATTATTATTCTTGTCATCACAAAAGATTTTGAATTGTTGCTCGACTTCATCCGTACTTATGATGTTCTGAGGAATGACATTATCCTGAGTACCATCATCAAAATCGTAGTCATCGCAGGCAATATCCATCGGTTTAGTTTCCGATTTTTCTGGCGATGGCTTATAACAGGAAGTCATTCCCGATTTCACAGCCGTCAACACATTCTCACGAGCACTGTCTCCAAGACAATGCAACCATTTTAATTTGAATCGTGAATGCACTGCAGCGGCTGTAGCTGCTGCAATGCCTTCATTGGTAACGTCGAAGAAATTTTGAAATCTGAAAATGTTTTGATACGAATAAATTATTTAATCAGTCATGATTTCAAATAAAAATGAAAGAGTACACCTAATTACCTCTTTTCCAAACTCGCAATCAGCACAGGGATTAACCCTTTGCAATAGTTAAGAGGGACCTCTTGCAACTTATTCAATTTATTTCGAGTTGATATCAGGGTAGGTAACAAGTGACCGTAAGTGACGTCCACCTCACCCTGTAACTTATCGAGTGCTATTGCAATTGGCTCATTGCACTTCACGTATTCGTTCAGAAACCTTCATAATTATGAAATGTGGCATTAAAGACAGCACATTTTTTCTCAATTTATGTTAGATACTGATACTTACTCGAAGTAGTTTGACGTGAGTGGATTTGGTAGATTTAATGTTATGGATAAAGTGTCTAATTTTTCTTTTAACTCAATAAGCTGTTTGAAAGCATCGAACAGTGAATTCCACCTCGTCGGAACAGGGCGTTTCAGGGCTACTCCCAAAACTTCATGGATGATTTCATACTTTTTGGGAGATCTCAGAAGTGACCATAGATCATTGCACTTACTTATAACATCGTTATACATTAACTTGATTGGTTCAATGGAATTGATACCCTTCAGAGTATCCGTTGTGGCTAACAAATTGTATGTATGACTAGCGCATGTTCTGTGTTCTGAGAGTAACGGTGATACGATTTCAGTGAAAGGCATAACGGTGACAAGATCCTCTTCAACTGATATTTCTGATTCGTTGGATACTGCTGCGTTATCTAGATTTGATGAAAAATATGGGAGTAATGAAGTACATTATACTATAGGGGTCATTCCACGAAATGCTCAAATTTACTGTGAATTATGTGAGTGTATGAATATGTAGGGGGGTTATCTAGAGACATGCGTAAATTTTCACATTATGTTGGAAGATCCTATATTATAAAGATCCTATATTATAAAGTTGGTTTCCAATACATAACGATTTTCATTGCCAAATTTCTCTTTGTATTCACATCGATAGATCAATTCTCTCAATTCGAACATAAAAATCAATCCGTACGATATCTTCAAGCAGTTGATGTAAGAGGTTGATGATAAAGGAATAGTTAAGTCATGTAAATGTGTCCATAGGAATTATGGTACTTCTTGAAAAAACTTTTTCGTAAGCACGTCTTATGAGAAATCCTCAGCTCCATGACTGAGAGATTACATCCTAGTAATTGCTCATTCATAAGTTTGAAGCCACTCCCAGCTACTTGACAATTAGCCCAAGATTTCCAGAAAATTATCTACTTCTGAATGAACAATCAGTAATGATTAGAATTCAATGACTCGTTAATGGAGCAGAAACTGAAAAATAAATCTGGGCGACTATTGACTACGTTAAATATTTACTTATTATTATCATCTATATAGATTATTCCCGTAGAAAAACTCGGAGAAATGGCAATTCCTCGGCGGATTGGCATCCGTAGTTGATAGCTCTGGGCCGTATGTCAGTTGATATCTCAATCACGAATTGTGGCGTTCGAAAAGACAAAAGAACCAGGAGCCAAAAAAAATAAATTAATATTCCAAAAGAGGATATTCACTTAAAAGATAGTGATGTTATCATAATACCTCGGATGGACCTCTCTAGTCATCAAAAGTATTTTCTAACCTTCTGTTGAGTCGATTGCATTCGATTGTACACCGAACGCCTGGAAAGCCTTGACAAAGTTCGAACCATTGTCCGTTACAGTAGCTGTCAGTTTATCTTTTGTCAGTTGGTATTTCGAATGTATACCATTCAAGATCTGGGCGATTTTGTCATGAGTATGACTTCCTGGAAAGCGTTGGCAGGCAATTGCATAGGAAACACCTTTCAAAGTTATTGGATCCAACTGGAAGAGATACAGTGAATTAGGAATTGAATTGCTGTTTTCATTCCACAATATCTCTAAATTTTGTTTTTTTTTTCATCCGTTCAACTCCATCCAACATTTTTGAAATTAGTTATAACAATACAAGGGACATGTTTATTATTGAGTTAAAGAGAGGTGAGTGGTATGTGAAGACGTAGCATTGAATATTAGTAGTTATTCTCTCGTCGAGAAGATATTCTCAATAAATCATAGGTTATAAATGATTTTGTGTAACAAATAACACATGAGATCAAGACCTGTATGCATTAAATGATTACATAGAACGTGAAAGTTATCGAGACCATTTTTTGCACATCATAGTATCCTAGTGTCAGCTCAATCTGAGGGATATCCTTATGGATTATTTACATGTGAAGAATAATTACCCAGTGGGCCGTTACTCCCATAAAGCGACGATGACGGCTAGTCCATACATCTGCAGTAGTGGACACATGTTTGGCAGCAGAGATTTTCTCTTTTATCTCAGCCATTTTAGATTGAAAAGAGTCATCCATGTGTCGTACTAGTGTCCTCGTTGACATATGTTTGAAAGATTTATTGCCTTGCTTGATTTCCATATCTAAAGTAATTAAGTAGATAGCCACAAATTCAAATTATTCCTGAGCACATGATCCTCATTTCTCTTGGTTCTGAATAAGAAGGAATCAGGCTCCAACTGCATTAAGGGAAGACCATTGAAAAATGACATTCGTGGAAACTCTTCCACTTATTGTTAATTTTACACTTATTTTTCCACCCATCGATAATCATTGAATATGACGGGTACTTTTGAATAACGTGAGAACCTACTTTTAATCTTGAAAATGAATATATGGATAAGGTAGGATACAGCAAGCGGATTGTAACCAAATTTCTGCAAAATATGTTCAGATCATTAATACAAACAAACCTACGGATCTAGTTCTCGATCGGATCATTTTTCAATTTAATATTTCTATAAATGTCATTCTTTAATAGCGAAATTTTTGAGTTTCAATAGGGTTTCGAAATAAAAAATTGAGGATTACCATCGAAAATCTTCCTGAACGATTTATTTTCAACTATGTTGTACGGTGCGAATGTGTCCGCAACAAAATTCACGATATTTTCATCCGTTCTTTTCTGTGAGAAGTTACAGTATGTCTTGCGACGAGCATCGTCGCTTTCTTTCTTCAGTTCTCCTCTCTTTGTAACGCAATAGTAATCAAACCCCTCCACATCATCTTTATGCTTCCACTGCAAATAAGTTACCATTAGGAATAATTTCCATGACGTTAAGTTGCTCCACGTATAGAGGAATCCATTGAATGCACGATTCCATAATATATTTCCTACTAAGGGAGGGTAAATATGACACTCATGCCTATGCGCAAGATTGAGCACGCGGATAAGTGTCCTATGGTTGAACTCCCATGGTGAGAAAGCGATATTCTATCATGGCAGAGGCAGAAAGCGAGATTTTTTTCTGGCTATTGGAGCGCCAAGGGAAAAAATTAAACCAGTGATCAAAGTAGGTGTAGGACCTTTAGATCTTGTAGTTAATGGATGAAGATAAGGAAATCAATCTTTATGACGGAAATAAGTATGGAAATACCTGAGTTAAGTTGAAGATGATTGTTTTCAGATGCTTCATCAAAATTTAAATCAACAATGCGTCTGAAAGTATTAGCATTTCATATCTTACCTTCAAATGAGTTTTGAAGTTGGACAAAGAGTAAACTGGTCCTGAAATAACTGTTTCCTGGTTGTGTCTTTTTCGACACAACTGACAGGATGCAAAAACCTTCTTTACTGTGGACGTGGTTAAATTTGGAAGGAACCATGTTCCATCTAGATGCGGGCGTCTTTTGCATTCATCCTCTACACTTAATTCTTCGATTTTATCATCATTACTTTCAATCACTACTTGATCATTTTTGCGCCTTTGTTTCGAAGTTGAAGACATGATCCCAATATGCCACAATCTCTATGAAATTTAAATTTAAATTGAAATTGAATTATCAGTAGACGTACAAAAAAACTGTGAAATAGTAAAATTCAACTGTACTAATGCCAGGATGAACCTATATTTTTCAATAGTATTTTTTGCAATCGAAATCTTTTTCAGAAGTTGATTTATGGATTTCATATAGATTACGAGGAGGGTTTTAAGTGAAGGTAAAGAAATTGTCAATTATTTGATTTTCGAAAAAAAAAGATTATTTCCTTTTTTTGAGCGAAATTCTTGATTAAACCATGTTTCTGGGATCAAGTTTGTAATATTTTTCCCTCAAAAATTTTCCTCCTCGTTTATGGACTTCTTTCCATTCTCTATCTGACTCGTTTGCTAACATTGACCGCTTGAATATTATCTGACAGTTTATAATTTCATTAGTGTGAGGCATGATCACCTCAACTAACGATGTGATGTGATGTGAATATGATGTGAATGTGATGTGAATATGCTTCAAAATCAATCAACAATGTAGTTAATTTATTCCTAATCCACATGAAAGTATGTCATCGTAATTTCTCGGAACGAATCATCGAGAATGGTAATAGAATTTAAGTCACTTACCTCATTGATACAACTGCTGGTGGAAAAATTTCATATTGAATTACACTAAGTACGCGATTACAATACTAACTCTAAATAGATGCATATATTGAAAATTATTCGAGACTTCCGTTTCCGGGCTGCTTAGAGAAGGTAGTGCTGTATCGGGGTCGCGGTGTTTTTTACAGTTTTTACAGTTTTTAGGGCAATTTGAAAGGGTGGTAAGGGTTGGGAAGTGGGAAGGTAGGGAAGGGAAAGGTAGAAGGGCTGAGGAATAAGGGAGGAGGGGTGTTTAGTGCGTGTAGGGAGGGTAAGAAAGAGGAGGCACGTGGGAGTGACAGTGTGAGGTTAGGTAGGGAAAAAGGTAGTAGAAAGGTACAAAAGAGGGAGTTGAAGGGCGGGGAAGGATAGGAAAAGGGAGCGGAGATAGGGAGGAGGGAGAAGGGGTGGAAGAAGAGTGCGTGGGGCAGGTTTCGGTAGCAAGGAGGAAGGGCAGGAAGTAGTGAGGGGTGGAAAAGAGAGAGCAGGGAGAAAGGTGAAGCAGCGCGCAGAAAGTGAGGCGGAGAGAAGGGAAAGTTTGATAGGAAAGGTAAGTGTGAAGGCGGGCAAGGAAGAGAGGTAGAGAGTAGAGGTAGGTAAGGTAGGAGTATGAGTTTTTGGCTGTCGTCCTTAGCGTCTCATTCAGCGGATCGCGGAGGAGGAGGAGGTGAGGAAGGAGACGGCAAGAGGGGAGGAGGGGGAGAGACGAAGGGCACAGGTGAAGGGGTCGTGGATGGGATAGAGCCGCAAGGTGAGGAATCAGTGTACGAGACGTCAGGTGAAGGAGAAGGCACGGACAGCACCGGAGCAGACGTGTCAGAGGGGTCGGAGACAGAAGGGGAAAGGGAAGGAGCGAAGGAAAAAAAGAGAAGGGGAAGAAAGACGAACGCGGAAAGGCTACTGAGAGATAGAGTGTTGAGAGAGAACCTCAGGAGGAGAACAGGACTGCAATCGGTGAAGGAGGTGTGGGTGAAGGAGAGGGAGGAGAAGGAAAGAAGGAAGAGAGAGCGCGAGCAGCAAGAGGAAGAGGAGGAAGAAGAGGAGTCTGAAGGGAAGAAGATGAAAAAGATGGAACGGCAAGAGGAGCAAGAGGGAGTGGCTACGGGTAAGCTGGAAGAACTGCTGATGAGGTTCAGATCAGAAACGCTGGAAGGGCTGAAAGAGGTGAAAGCGGATGGGAGAGCAACAGGAGAGGACGTTAGAAAGGTGAAGGAGAATTGGGAAAAGTGGGAGAGCAAGTGGGAAGAAGAGAAGGAAAGAGTATGGGAGAAACTGGAAGGGATATCGAAAGTGGTCGAGGAAACAGAAAAGGAGAGGAAGGAGGAGAAAGAAGAGGTAAGGAAGCGGCTGGATAGGCTAGAAATGAAGGCAGAGAGGCAGGAAAGAGTTGAAAGAATGGTGGAGGAACTGGTGAAGGAAAGAGGAGAAGGAGCGGAGAAAAGTGGAATGCATGGAAAGAGAAGTGATGACGAATTGGAGAGAAGGCTAAGAGACCTGGAGTGGAAGGAGGAACGGCTAGAGAGAGAAAAAAGGAGGAGAAATTTGGTGATAAGAAAGATAAAGATAGGAGCAGGAGATGGGAGAAAAGAAGTAGAATCGTTGCTGAGAGAGGTGTTGGAAGTGGAAGCAGAGGTGCAGTGGATAAAGAGAATAGGAAGGAAGGACAGAGAAGGTAGAGAGGCGGTAGTGGTTGGACTAAGAGAGGAAGCACAGAAAGGAAATGTGATGATGAACAGATCGAAGTTGAAGGGGAGAAAGGAAAGGCTGGAGCACGATCTAACATGGAGAGAGAGAAGCGTTCAGTGGGAGCTGGAAAAAGTGGCAGAGAGAGAGAGGAGAGAGAAAAGGGAAGTAGGGGTAGGAAGAGGAAGAATCTGGATTGATAGGAGACTCTGGATATGGGACGAAAGAACAAGCTGTCTACGCGATGGGAGAGGAGGAGAAAGGGAGCGGAGGGAGGAGAGTGGAGCAATGGAAGTGGCGGAGAACGCGTCGGGGGAACAACAGGATGGGCAGAAGGAGGCGAAATAAGGAGGAGAGAAGGAAGGAAGGAGGCTGGAAGGGAAGGTGGGGAAGGGAATTTGAAAGTGGTGTTTTGGAACGTAGCTGGAGTAGAGAAGAAAGACAAGGAGTTCTGGGAAAAGTTGAAGGAAGGGGACGTGGTGGTGTTATTGGAGACTTGGCTGGACAAGAAGAGATGGGAAAGGGTGAAAAGTAGGGCACCAAAGGAGTTTGAATGGAAGGCGCAGCTAGCAACGAAGAGGAATAAAAAAGGAAGATGGATGGGAGGAATGTTGATGGGAATAAAGAAGGGTATGAGAGAAATTGAGTACGAAGGGGGGGGGGAGAGATGGGAGACGGAAAGGAGGGATGGATGGAAGCGAGGTTCGAGTGGAAGGGTAAGAAATGGTGGATAACTGGAGTCTATATAAATGGAGACATGGAAAAGAAGAGAGAGAAAATAAGAGAGGTAATGGAGAAGAGAGGAACGGAGATAAAGCTGCTGGGAGGTGACCTGAACGCGAGAATGGGGGAGTTAGGAGGCTGGAGAGAGGAAGATGGAGACGCAGAGGGGGCCTACAGAAAATCTAAGGATAAGAAGGTTAACAGAGAAGGACTGATGCTAGTAAAGGACATGGAAGAGGCAGGATGGGCGATTCTCAATGGGAACTGCGAGGGAGATGAGGAAGGAGAATTCACGTGGATAGGGAAGAGTGAGACGGTGATAGACTACGTGCTTACAGACGACAGAGGCAGGAATGAGGTGAGTCGTTTTGAGGTGGGAGATAGATGTGATTCAGACCACTTCCCGCTAATTATCACGTTAAAGGGGGAAAAGGGAGAGAGGAGAGAGGGAGAAAGGAGGGGGAAAGGTGGAAGGAAACAGGTGAAAGTCGCGCAATGGACGGAGGAAGAAAGGAAAGAGCTGAAAAGAAGACTAGAAGAGAAGAGGTGGAGTGAAGAAGGCACGGTGGAGCAAATAGTAGAAGAAATGAAACAAGAAGTAAAAAAAATAAAGGATGAAATAGAAAAAGGCGCGCCGCGAAAAAGGAAGAGATGGGGAGACTGGTATGATGAGGAATGCAAGACTAAAAAGAAGGAAGTGAGAAAAGAGCTAAGAAAAGCGAGGAAGAGGAAAGATGGATGGGAGGAATATAAGAAGAAGAAGAGGGAGTACAGCAAAATGTGTGAGGAGAAGAAGGCGGACGAAATGAGGATTTTTGAAGAGGAAGTACAGAAGGCTTTGGAAGAGGGAAGAGTATGGGAGGTGATCAACAGAGAAAGAAGGAGCTGGAAGGGAATTAATGAAGATATTGGAATGGATGAGTGGAAGAGTTATTTCATGAAGCTGCTTGGAGGAGTAGAGAGCAAAGTGGTGGGGAAAGGAAGGAGGAGAGGAGTGGAGGAGGAGGGAGCTGGTATATCGCAAGAAGAAGTGGACAAGGTGATCGGTAATCTGAAAGCAGGAAAGGCAGCAGGAGAGGATGGTATTGAAAATGAAATATGGAAGGGAGGGGGGGAGGGGATGAGAAGGCTTGCGTGGAGAGTCTGTGATCGGGTGTGGAGAGGAGAAGGATGGCCGGAGGACTGGAAAGAGGGGCTTCTGGCACCAATAGTGAAGAAAGGGGAAGGGGTGAAGGTGGAGGAATATAGAGGAGTGACGTTAATGCAAACGCTCTACAAGATATACGCGGCAGTAGTGACGAAGAGGCTGGAGGAGGAGGTGGAGAGAAAGAAGGTGGTCCCAGACAATCAGACGGGATTCAGAAGAGGAATGGGAACAATCGATAATATATATGTTCTAAACTACTTAATCAATAGACAGCTAGCGGAGAAAGGAGGAAAAGTGGTAGCGCTTTTCGTGGATTTGAAAGCAGCTTTTGACTCGGTAAATAGAGCAGTGCTATGGGAAGCAATGAGAGGAAGGGGAATATCGGAGGAAATAATAGAGAGAGTGATGCAGATGTATAAAGAAACAGCGAGCAAGGTGAGGGTGGGGGAAAGGATCTCAGAGAAATTCTGGACAGCAAGAGGCGTGAGACAAGGATGCCCTCTGAGCCCAATCTTGTTTAACATTCTACTAGCGGATCTGGAGGAGGAATTAAGGGCCAAATGGAAAGGTGGGGTGAAGCTGGGAGCGAAGAAGATTTTTTCATTGGCATACGCAGACGACATGGTCATTTTGGCGGAGGATGAACAGGGTATGAGGATTATGATGAGACACGTGGAAGAGTACATCAGGAAGAGAGATTTGATGATCAACGTGGATAAGTCGAAGATAATGACATTCAGGAATAAAGGAGGTAGGGAAAATAGGAAGGAAGAGTGGAAGATAGGAGGAAGAGAGGTAGAGGAAGTGAAGGAATTCTGCTACCTGGGATACTGGCTACAGCAGAACGGGCAACAGGGAAGACAGATCAGAGAGAGAGTGGGAAAAGCAGGGAAGGTGATGGGCCCAGTCTGGGGAATCGGTAAAAGGAGATTCAGGAAGGACTGGAAGAAGAGGATCTGGCTGTTTGATACTCTAGTATGGTCAGTGATGAGTTATGGAGCGGAGATATGGGGGTGGAAAGAGCGGAATAGCGTGGAAAGAATGCAAGAAAGATATATGAGATGGGTGTGGGGCCTGGGAAGGAGTACACCAGGTTACATGATTAGAGAGGAGATGAAGAGGGACAAGCTAAGGATGACAGCAGCGAAAAGAGCGTGGAGGTTTGAGGAGAAACTGAGAAAGGGAAAGGGGAGTGAGTTAGCGAGGATGTGCTTGAAGGAAATGGAAGAAAGAGAGAGTAGGGGGAAGGTGTCTAAATGGGAAGAAGAGAGGAGAGAGTTTAGGAAGAGGGGGGGACTAGTTAAGAAGGGAAGGGAAAGGGCAGGTGGAGAGGAAGAGAAAGAGAGTTTTGAGCAATGGAGGGAGTCAGAGAGAGCCAGGGAAAGCGAGGAAAGATGGGGAAAAATATTAGGGGCGAGAAATAGGTGGTATAAAGGGGTCAGGGTGGAAGGTATTCCGAAATACTTTGAGAATGAATGGGGGGAGGAGAGATGGAACAGGATAGCTAGGTTTAGACTAGGAGAGGGTATGAGGGGGGAAAAAGAATGGGGTAAAGAGGAAGAGAGGACATGTAGGAAGTGTAGGGCCGAGCTGGAAACGTGGCAACATGTACTAGAAGAGTGTCTAGGGGAAGATGGTAGTTTTAGAAGCGTGTGGGATAGAGTAAGGGAGATATTAGACAGCAGTGGGGAAGGTGAGAAGTGGATGGTAGAGTGGGAGGCGTTAGGAGAGGCGAAGAAAGAAGATGAGGTATGAGGGAAATGGGGGAGGGGGGAAGGGAAGGGGTGGGAAACGAAAGGGTGGAAGAGGGGTTCAAGGTGTGAGGGTTCATGAATTTTGACGCTCAGAGGAGACCGGAAGCGGGGGTCCACTACTCCTCTCTCTCAGACATGCATTCAATCATTCACACTCTCAAGGTTTCGGTAAAGCGCATAAGTAGCAACAGGGTTCGTGTGAAGGTGTAAATATGTTTAATATGTTTAATAATAATAAGTGTAAATATAGGTATAAGTAGATATAAAGATATAAGTATAAGTATAAGTGTAAGTAGGGTAGGAAACTGTAAAAAACTATGTAAAGGATGAGGTGTAAGGAAGATGGAAGATGGAAGGGGACGGAGGTCCGTTGTAACCCCTAGGGGAACCAAATAAAGAAATACTATTGAAAATTATTCACTTTCACACTATTTAATCCGAACACGATTGATACTCGAAAATGAATGAACGTTTATTATCCTGCGACGCTTCACAGTGGCTATATACTGTGCCATGAGTCCTTGACAGCAAAGGGATTCAAAACAAGTATACAACAATATGGTGAAAATGCTCTACCAGAGGTGTATTATCAACAATCACATTCACATTAGAAGAAATTTCGTGAGTCAAGTTCTAGCAAGATGTGTGAATGAAAAATCAGTTAATAATGAAAGGAAAACAAAAAAAAATTCTCAACTCAACAAAAAATTCTCTATCTCAACTTGAGATTTTCGAAAAGCTTAAATTGAGCTTTAAAAAATTCTCATTTCAAGACATTGAAAAGCTCAATTTAAGAATTTGCGAATCTCAATTTCAATTGTTTTTAAATGTACCTATAGTGAAAGAAATAAATTATCTATGATCATCCGTATGACCTTCAAGTTTACCAATTAAATAGGCACTGGATAATATCTATGACGTGATTGACAATTAACAAAAATAATCAATAATCAGATATTCTGATTGACGATTGACTAAATAATTACTCACTCTTTCATAAATATTATTCATTTCTGAAATAATTGTATTTTCCTGTATCTCGATTGACAATTGACAGAGTGAACGAGTAATTCCCAAATCAATTAATTATCCATCAAAAGTAATGAGAGAAAACTGGGTCACGATTAACTGCTGACAAAATAATCGAGTTATCGTGCATTCTGATTAATAATTCAATAAGTAATCCATAATCATGAGTCAATCAATAATCATTAATATAAAAATTAGTCGGCATGAAGCCCAATTAGTGATTAGTAAAGTAATTAATAATCGATCATCCAGATTATTGAATGCTCATTCAATCAAAAAATTCTTCTTTTCAATGATTGATTGATGAAATAATGAAATAACGTTAATTTAAATTTACAATTTTGCCGAACTCTGTTATTGACAATGATTGTTGATAGCACTTTCCCTTTTTTTTATGAGACAATTTGATTATTTTCGCCTATTCTACATTTCGTTACCAGAAGAATTAATTGTCTGTCTATGAAATGCAAATAAACCATGTTCAACATTATGATGATTCTGTAGTTAATAACCATAACAAGCCTAATTTTATATTTTACATGATGACCCACTACCTGAAGAATGCGTGATTCCACGAAAAAATCTCCAACCTCCAATTAATAAATCTTTCCGGAAAACTTCCGAAAGATCTTCGTGAACTTCCGACCTTAAATCATGATTTTTCTTAATTTAATTCTATCGTATCAATTAATTAGGTGCCAATTCGCCACATCATGAACTACTGGGACACTAATTTGCTTTGATTCGTCGTCAAGTCTCTATAAATTATCATAAATGGTGAATAAATAGGCAATGTTCCCCCCTTTTCTTATGAACATGTTCTATGGATTGATTATGGACAAGATTACTCAAATGTTCACCGCAAGAAAAAAAAATCGCTCATGTTTTTTTACTATTAATTTTTTCAATATTAAGGTTCAATTTTTGCTATATGAAATTGATTCAGTTGGAGATTATTGTTATCTCTTCCCCAATGATTTGTCTACTACATGTAATAACACGATTAAATTCATAAAAAATTAATTTCAAATTTGGGTAATCGTAGAATTCCATTAGCAAGACTATCCCGCCCTAGGCGCTTTTTTCTCATAAATAATGCATATGTATATCATGTAGGAGCTATTGAGTAATGTTCCAAATTTTTCCGGTTATCAGTTTTCTAACTATACGTCATAACTTCATTCACTCATAATTAATCTCTTACCTGCCAAGCTTTCGGTGGTATAGAATTCAATTGGAGAGAAAAAATATGGAAAATATTAGGATTGTGCTGCCATCTCCCATGAATTCACTCATCCAACACGCAGTCGGTAAGACAAATTCTGTAATTTTTCGGACAGATCACACTTCGTCCGCCAAACTTTACGTACGGATGAACATGCGTTATTCACCATCTTCACTGATTAATAAATTTGATTTCATTGACCAGCAGCTATGACATATAGCAGCTACATATTGACTGCGTTAATAATTGATGAAACATGGAAGACACATGAGTATAACCACATCGAGTGTGCATAGAGTCGCGTACGAAATGATAGGTGGTGAATAATTTAAGGAGTTACGTAGTTATTCGTTATTGAATAAGTGTGCAGGATATTATTTGTATAAAATCAACCGGGGGGGGACTTTTCATCATACGATTACTTCGTAAGCGGGACAATTGTCTATGTGCACATGCGACATCGCGATGAAATAAAAATATACCCATACACGCATATTGTAGACTGACATATGCTGCTTTATTCCAATCCTCTCAACTTGTCATGTAATCAATCTATAAATCTCAACACACTATATATCTACATTTATAAGAATTCGTAAAGTATCTCTTGCTGTCAAAAACAGATAGCAGTACAATTAATGAGCGGAACCATACAGTCTGCAGACGAAAACATATTCACAATAATTATTTTAACGCTCAATTTGTGAATAATAGTAATAAAGTGTTGAAGATTGTAGCATTTAAGACTTATTCCTCTTCAAGGATTTATTGTGTAAAGAGAAACGTCAATAACTCAACTGAATCGTTGAATATGGAAGGAATTCCATTCCACAAAATGCCTGCAAGTGTATGAAGCGGTCCGATATATAATATCTTGAACATCATATGTAACCATATGCATGTAATAGGAACGTTGTTTCTAAAAAAGAGTCGATCTGTCAATTAACTTAATGAGTCTCCTATCAAAGCCTTCCACTAGTATTTGATAATTATTTCATATATGATTGAACGTTATCGCAGCTGCTTTACTCATTGGTAACTTATCGGCGTTCTCAATTTGCGATGTATATTGTGAGGACTTTTTGACACGGGGAATGGTAACCGTGTACCTCAGCAACCCTGCAAGCGCCAACCAAAACAGAATAACAATGCGGAAGAAAGCAGCAATACTTAACCTTTCACAACGTGGCCGCGATGAACGCGGATGAGATATGCTCTGGGCGCCAGTCCGATTTAACCGCCAATCGAACAAGGTTGGACAAAATAATGAATACCCCCAAATTCCCTGGAATTGGCCAGGTAGCTCAGAAAGAACCGCGGAGGCGTGTGGCGTTCAATAAATGGGTAACTCCAGTTAATAGAACTTGGGTTTAGTAACAAAATTGTATATTGTTGTTAATTCATGAAAACAAAAAAAAACCAATCATCAACTTAATTCTCGTACAATTACCGGGAGAGGACTCCCGAGCAACGACTCGATACAGAACAAATTAATACTCCGTAGAGGAAAATCATAAAAAAAAAGAAAAATCAAAGAAAAAAACAAAAAAAATTAACCATTGGTAGAATTAATTCATACTAAAATGATGATGTTCAGAAAGAACAAAATAACATGAAAAAAAAAAAACAATAATTCTCGGAATAATCCTAACTAATAATAATAATAATCATTGGCGTGAAACGCCACGCACGCGAGGATCACCCGACGCGACGAGACGCAAGCCACCCCGAATACTCGGGTTAATAAACAAAAAAGAATGACGGAATAATACCGTACTAATGCCCAACAAAAAAAAATAAGGAGTAGTTAACAGGAACCAAAAATTATTACTCGACATACAACCAAAAAAAAAATAATTAATTGCCTCTATGATTGTGTGACTGAAGGTCACCGAGTGCCGCGCAGCAGAGTGGTTAGGATTTACTTCAATTTCTCAAACGGGGCCCCAATGGCCGCCGGAGACGAACAAAATTTAACTACGCGAGCACTCACACGTTAAACACACGCTCACCGTTTTGCGCGTCTCCTCCTGCTGCCATTGTCAGCTTCCCCACGGTGACGATAACGGTTCCAACAGTGGCACTCAAAAAACAAAATGATCCTCAGATCACACCAACCAAAAGAAATAGATAGATCGCGTCCCAGACGTCTTACTGATAATTATAATAATTTTTAAGAGAGCAAGGACGAATACTGATTGCGCAACAATGCGTCTTACGCGCTGTCCCAGCGGAGAGTAAAAATGAATATTCATGGGTCGTCAGAGCGTACCCAAATTTCCCCCACCCCATTACATCCGCTACCAGTTCAGTGTGGCTACACACAGGCTGTGTGTACGCTACGAGATTCAAACATTCGTAATTTTCTAATTGGCGATATCTCGCGTGCAATTCGATGTTTATCCATCATTTTTCGACTGCCAGTACATCTGCGTCACGCGCTTCATCTCGTACCGGTCCCAGCTTCAGTCTCCGGACCCTCTCATCTCTGGCCTCCGCTTTTCATGCGGTAGCGCCGTGTTTTACTGGTGAGGTGGTGGTGGGGAGCGAACGTCGAGGCCTGTAATGCCCGCTCACGCTCGATCTCTCTCGTTCTCAGGTACGTCGACTCTCATTTGCGTGTGTGTGTGTGATCTGGGTGGATGGGCTGAGTGTCGTCGCCACTGATAATCCCTCTCTCTCTCTCTCTTCTCTTTCAGTAGGCTGGCTGCTCTCGTTCTCTCGTTCCGAAGCGCGCGCAGCGCGGTGAGAGTGATAAAGATAGGAAACAAAAGAAAGATGGCAGAATAAATAATAGAATTAATTTATCTTTAAGTGGCTCTGGGTGATCCGACTCCTCGCTGGGATATTTTACTAATTTTTCCCCCCTTTACACCGCGGTCAGTACTGGCGAGGACAGTGCATGATTTTTATCATGTCACAATATATAGGACAGTATCCTATAATTCGGACGCTCAGTCGTGCTGCTGAATGTAAGCCGTCTGGATTGTCCTCAAGCCCTTTTTATGTCACAATGTATTTGGCTTGATTTGAGATTCGGATCGCGCCCGGCTTACAGTCAGTTCAGTGCACCGTTGAAATTCAAACGGTTACGGTTTAATTCAGGGTGTGTATTTATATTTTCTTTATCGAGCTGAGAATCTTGTTAATTGATAAGTCTCTTGAGTTGATTTTACTTGATTCGATTTAATTGATAGCTAAACAGACTAAAATTCCCAATGGGATTATATTAAGTCTGTGTGACAAGTTTCCACGAAAATAAGAGCTTCTAAATTTTTCACGAAATTAAAATGATTCAAATTTTCCACGAAATTAGAAGATTCTTAATTTTTCAAATTAGCTAAAATGATTCTAAGTTCTCCATGAAATTAAAGCGATTCTAAGTTTTCCAATAAATTAAAATGATTCTAAGTTTTTCGCAAAAATAAAATAATTCAACTCGACGAAGGAAATATCTAGCAAAAAACAAAAGATCTTTTGTAAAAAAACATTCGCCAAGAACGGGTGCGACCATTGGTCTATTTACAAAAAGTTGTGAAATCAAGCAAAAGCTATAGTGCCAAGCGCAAATTATCAAAGCTTGAAGATTATGACGCAACTCATGGAAACAAAGAAATCATTAAAATCATGAAAATGCTAATATCGAAAAATTGAGATGATAAAAAATCCAAGTCAACCCACTTGGCGCGCGATTGAAGCTATGAAAATCTCGCCAAGTAGGTTGACTTGGATTTTTTATCATCTCAATTTTTCGATATTAGCATTTTCATGATTTTAATGATTTCTTTGTTTCCATGAGTTGCGTCATAATCTTCAAGCTTTGATAATTTGCGCTTGGCACTATAGCTTTTGCTTGATTTCACAACTTTTTGTAAATAGACCAATGGTCGCACCCGTTCTTGGCGAATGTCTTTTTACAAAAGATCTTTTGTTTTTTGCTAGATTTCACACATTTTTGTAAAAACGAAACAGTTGCCTCTGTATTTTTGACTGGACGATAAATTCGGTAACGAATATCGGAATTAATTTTCTATAACTAGAGATTCCAGGAGGAGTATAATCAGACGAAGATACAGTCATATTCAACGACTTGCAATCTTCTCAAAGAAAAAAATGAAGGCATTCTTAGCGTTCACTGGCCATCTAGTTTTAGTTACATGAGAATCATGTACTTCTATCCACCCCATATTTTTATCCTTGACCAGTGCTTTGTAGGACATACTTGTTCCACCCAAAGACTGGTAGAAAATCGTACTCATAATTTTATATGTATTAAAGCTGTCCCATCCTCAAAATTGGTTTTATGCGGTAATCCGCATAAAACCAATTTTGAGGATGGGACAGCTTTAATTGGGAAACTTTTTTTTTTTCCAATAGGTTATTTGAATTAAGATGGACATTCAATTTAAACACCAGTATTTGGTTCGTAGCATTGATATTGTTTTTTTTAAGAAATCTAGAAACTACTTTACAATTTTCACAATACATGTCCAAATGATCATACCAATGAGAAAATGATCTATCAATTATATCCTGTAACGTGGTATTAACTTTTTTATTTGAAGTAGATAATACCGAAGTAGCCACGTCTTTTCTGGATGTACTTGTGTATTGACAGCTAGTACACCGAAGAATGGAGATTACCTCATGTGTTAGAAATTTCTGTAAACTGGTAACTTTTTCACACAAATTTTCTAAAAATTCAGATGGATCCTGCTCATGATTTTGACAGAATTGGTTGCCTACAAATTCCTTGACACGTCGAATATCAATGTTTGAGGTTTGCTCAATATAATTATCAAAAAAACACTTGAATGGTAATTCTTCTCCTTTCATGCGCTCTATAATTCTTCTGATGAAAGGAGAGGAGAATAAACATTGAAGCAATGAACTGGCATATGTAGAATTACCATCAGGATCATTGATTCCCCGGATAATATATGATTCACCGTCTACGGATCCATCGTCAGTGTTTCCATCTAACATATCACCTTCTTCAAATGCCCATTGAGTATCCCATGTCTTTGGCCAGTACTTGTCAGGAATTAGAATCTCCGGTAAATCTGGCCTATGAATTTTTCTCAAACGATTATATTCTTTAATGGCAGCTGAATTAGCTTTCACCGAACATGGATCGAAATTAATTAAATGAACACCACTCAGAGTGGTTACTCGAGAAAGAGCTACATATGTTTGGCCGGTAACAAATATGCGGTTACCAGCATCGATAACGGCATTCTTCAAACTCAAACCTTGGCTTTTGTGAATCGTAACTCCATAGCTAAGACAAATAGGGAATTGTTTTCTTGTTATGAAAGCCCCATCCATGATTTGAAACTTAGCTTCAATTGGCTCGAGTTCATAGAGTTTACCATCGTGGAGAGAAATAGTCACTGATTTTATACATTCCCGGAACTCATGTATCGACTTGGAGACTGCAACAATCGTTGCAATGGTTCCATTAACTAATCCAAGTGAAACATCGATATTGCGTCTTATCATAATTTTTGCTCCAATTTTGACAGGAATGACTTTAGCTAAACCAGCACTACATCTATCATCTTCTTCTGTTTTTTCCAATACTTTTAGAGCTTTTTTCTTTAAACGTGAATCTCGGCAATCGATAGAGTCTTCAGCAACCAGGAGTATTTGATCCGAAGGAATTTTTTCCAACATTGCCACATTCAAACAATTACACTGTTTTCGTGTTGAAAATAAACAAACCGTATCTGTGGGTAGCTTATTAATATAACGGCATAATTCATCAATTCGTTCACGAGTCGGTATTCTATTCAAATCAATTGTGCGGCTTTGTAATATATTAATATCGTCTGTCGTCATTTGACCAACTCTCACTCGGGAAAGTAAATCACCGAATGTTTTATCCTTTTGTTGACGCATATTGATCGTTAATTCATCATACTTTAATAATTCCTCCCAGATATTAATACTCGTCATTGAACCTAAGTGTTTCTCAACATCATTATCCGAAAGTTTTACGTAGGGATATTCTTGGTGGACTGGGGGAAGTTGTAGTAAATCTCCGAAGAATAGAATATGTTTTTTGCCGAACCAACCTTGAGAATCATCTGACGTATTGAATATTTCAATTAATCGAAGATTTATATACATTAAATTGATATTAGAAACCATTGATATTTCATCAATTATGATGAGTTCCACGTCATTCAGTTCTGCACGCATTAATTTCAACAACCCATCAGACAGCTGAACATATTGTGTACGATTTTTATGTTCCACTGGTAATTGAAAATATCTATGAATGGTTAAACCATTAACATTATAAGCGGCAATTCCTGTTGGAGCAATCACTGCGGTTTGCAGATGAAGTTCGTTTCTAATCCATGTTCGAATCACGTCGATGAGAAAACTTTTCCCAGTTCCACCTGGACCACTAACATAAAGCCGTAGTATTTCATCTTTCGAGAGTAAACAAGATCGAACTTTTTCGAAAATCCGTTTCTGATCAGCATTCATTTGCGCAATCATGTCATCAAGATTTATATCTTTCGCCACGTTTTCATCCATTCTTTTAAATTCTTCCATGGCAGCTTTTCCTTCTTTCGGATCACAGCCAGGCACTATTTCCTCAGACTCCCGCTTGTCGCCGTCAATTTCTTTTTCCATCTCTTTTTCGACTGCTTCTTTCAAGAAGTCTATACCCTTTTGAAAATTGATGGCACATTCGTGATATTTATATGCTTCTATTAATACATCCTTCTGTGCTTCAAATGCGGAAGTATACGTTTCATAACCATCTTTTAATTCACCAATATGTCGCCATGGTTTGAATAGCAACAATAACGAGTGGAAATAATTTTCCGGGTCAATATTGATATTGTACTTGAAATGATTAATTATATAGGGATGAGATCGTCGGTGTAGGTATAACGAAGGGTTCAAAACATAATACTCAACACCCTTTAACTTTGGTTTTGTTCTTACAATATCATACCATTTCGAAAATTCGTATAAACAATATGATTCCAACTCTTTAGGACGGTTCGGATAACGATCATCGATCCACGAATCGAAGAAAATTTTCGTATCATCTGCATTCAGTCTCTCAATATCTTTTTTCTTTTTGAGTCTTCGATTTCTAAGCATCCTCACATCTAACCATTTGATACTAGTATTCGGATCTGTAGCGTATAAGGGGATTCCCAATAAGGTATCTGCAGCTTCCAGCGCGCCTAGCTCTCTATGATTCAAACTTCGCATAGCTATGTTCCAGAGACGTTCTCGCAATGATTTCGTAGAATTCACTTCTTGCATTATTTGAGCTGATTTGGATTTTTCGGATTTTGTAGAATATTTTGTAATATAATTAGTTAATAATGTAGTAGATTCTCCAATGAACTGAATATCCATATTACCTTCCCATGCTGTTAAAATTGTGGGATTATAATCATTGATGAATGCTTCATTTTCGCTTCTTGGAAGATCATACAAACGACTCTTGGTACGTAAAGTTTTCCGGCCACTGATTGAAACTGCTGGGTCACGCAAAACAAAAGAATCTGTAATTGGACGAGGGAAACCAAACCTACATACTTTCATAATTTTTCCAGATTTTTGTTTTTTCGGTCGTAAGCAATAATTATTATGTCGATGGCTTTGATGAGTGATAACTCGCTTATGCAATATGGGTGAAATTTCCTTGTTTGGTATTCTACAAGTTACATATTTCATAATAAATTCGATAATTTTATCGTTAGAATCTTTACCGATTATTGGTGTGTCTTCGACCCATAATGCTAAATGAAAATGTTGCACTCCCCTTCCCTGATATTCCCTGCGCCAAAAGTAATGTGTAATCTTACCTAAAGGGTGGCTATCTGATTGTAAAAAATCCAACATGGCACGGAATTTATTATCCAAAAATCGCGACACTGAAACAGGATCCGCGGCAATAATTGCATTGTCAGATAATTTATCTAAATAAGGCGCATTAACTTCTCGAATATATTCGATCATATCTTCCCAAAGCCATTCAGCGGGACTGAGAGTGAGAAACCAAGTGGCTGGTCCATAAGTTCGTGCCATACATAATAAATTATTTTTTGGTTTGGTCCAGTACTGTTCCGTATTGCGAATCCGTTCAAAAATAGTATTCAAATTACCTTCTAATTCACCTTTTGCTAGCTTTTCCAAATATCTCTTTGCTGTATATTTCTCACGTGGATTCACTACATTCATCATATGAAAAATACCAGCATTTATCTGTCGAAGGTGACAATTATTGAGAAGGAAAAATAAGTATTGTTGATTCAATCGAAATCGGGGATCAACAGAACAAAGTCTCATTTTTATATATTCATGATCATTCAAAGTTTCATGACGATCTTCATTCATACCATTTTCTCCATACGGATACAAATCCGGAAAACACAAGAGGTCCAACTTCTGCATGTGTGAACTTAATGGTATATTTCGTACCTTGACCATTTGATAGAGATTAGTTGCTGTATCATTAATCCTTTTATCATGTATTGGATATATTGTATATTGTTCATACCTTGAATCAGACATTTCAACTTGAGTCAATAACGCTCCCTGTTCATTATTAATTTCGTACAATGAGCCTTTTAAATCAGGTTTATCATTCTGCAATCTGTTTTCATAACTCTCGTCTGAATTTTCGTTGTTTTCATCATTTTTTTTCGTTTCACTATCATCGTCAGCTTCTTTTTCGCTGTTACAATTGTCATCATTCGGACCCAGGTCAGAATCCACTGTGTATTCGACTTCTGAAAGATTTAGCCATTTAATGAAATCTTGAACTGATGCACTTAATTGAATCTGTGCGTACAGTGGATTATGATTTCGTAACCAGTGTAAAGCATTGAAAACCTTTTCAAGATTGACTATTTTTTGCCAAACTTTGTTTGCTTTTGTCGGGAGTCCACGAACGAGAATATGTAATTCATGATTTTTATTGATCGGATCATTTGTTGAACAAAGCTTATTCAAAGTTTCCTCTAATGGCAAAGGTAAATGAAAAGTCTGACCGACCATTTTTTGTATTCGCCCTGGATTAGGAATATTTTTCTTCATTACAGTGCCTAATCGTTGGACTACTTGGAAAGCTTTAGCCCTTTGAATGAGAATTTTTTCATAATCGTTCAATTGTTTCAATTCTTCGGGTACTTCTTTTCCGTCATTGTTATTAAGTATACAAGTAGGTGGTAGTCGAATTTCACGGAATTTTTTAATGCAATAATCACAGATCAAATCATCTTCACTTTGATTGTATTCATTGAATTTCTGTAAATCTCTCCAATATGGAGAATGAATCGGTATGTTTCTCAGCCGTGATACACGTATCATACCATTTCTAGAATGCAATTTTTGACATGAAATACATTTGAATTTCGGAGGATCCAGCGATTTTTTATTGAATGCAACAAATGCAGATTTATGAATGGATTTAATCTCATCTTCATCTAGCACAATCGATCCATCGTGAGTGTAAGTTGTACCTTTCTGTTTCATTCTCTCAGCTATATCTCGTAGAAAATCTAAATTAGCAGCTTCCAGAGCGTCATCTAATGCTGTTAGTTGAGAATATACTTGCTTTAGTTTATACAGCCTTCTTTTTATATTCCTGACCATTGGAAAATGTGGGAACAATAGTTGTACACAAGAGAATACAGACTGACAATCGCATTTATCAGTATAACAACTAGATAAGTGACCCCGTTTATCACTGTTTGGATGGTCTATGAAGCATCGTCGTAATAATTCCGGAAATGTTTTGAGATTCTGTTGCTGTAATGAATTTAAAAAATCCGTATATTGATTCAGGAGATTTTCATTGTTGATTGACTTGCAATGCATGGTACAGTCCCATTTTAATCGATTTGATTTATTTTTTATTAGAGGCAAGATATTTACGGCTTGTCCACTTGAATTCATAACAATGACTGTCTGCGATAATTGCTTAAAATGGTAAATAGTTTCATAAAAATATGATTCCGAGGACGGAGTGTGCATGGATTTACCGCATAAATTGGTCGCAGTTGAAACATTTTCATTGAGAAGATTTGTTATATGAAATTCTGCAGATTTTTTAAGAAAATTGGCGACTCTATTTAATTCTGAGTTGTAATAAAATCTCTGTTCTAAACACCATTTAATTATTTTCTCAGCTTCTATTCTAGCTTGTGCTAGTTCTGGCTCATTAGAGGAAAGGATTACTTCAGTTAGATTTCGAATATATACTTCAGAACTAGATTTTAAAGGTATTTTTTCCATATTTTGTTTCTTGATGGTCACTTTTGTTTCTTTAGAATTTCGTTTCTCAGAAACTGATGTGTGTTTCTGAAGTTTCTTTACATCTTTCTTGGTAGTTTGGATCTTTGAACAATTGTTTTCTTTCTCAGAAACGCTTTTTGTTCCATCTTCAATATGAAGTATTTCATTCGCATTGAGTGAATTCTTATCACTATCAGCTGAGGCTCTTTCAATTGAAGATTTCAAACCAGTAAATTCATTTTTCTCTAATATTCCTGTTTGACTCATGACATTAAAATTGCAATCAGATCTTACCCGATTCCGATATGCCTTCATTTCTCTCTTTCGGATTTCTTCCAACGTGAGTGATATTTCACCATTAAAATTCGTAATGGTCGGAAATGGGGTGATTTTATTATTATCAAACAATGACAATAAATGCTCACGCATGAGTTCCAAGTTATATTTTATATTTTCTGGTTTTTGACGATAAACAAGACTTACAGCGAATGCTATCGCAAAGACACCACAGTCAACCTCGTTCGGTTGTTGTTGAACCCGTGGAAATCTTATTGAACTATTCTTTACTACATAGAAGGGAAATAAATTCTTCAGGAAAAGTTCATGATGATTATGTAGAAAATGTCTGTTTAGAGAATCATACAAATATATATCTTTTCCATCATAATACGAACAAACCCAATGGCCTATGTCGCAATCATTGTCCTTACAAAATAATAATTGAATATGTTTTTTCGCTGGTTCCACGGCTTCAATTCGATGTGGATGTTGTATGAATAGCGTATCACGCATATCATAATCTGTATAATTCGATAATATTTTAATAAATTGACGGATATGCTGATCTGTCAGTCGGCCTCCATCAACAATCGTGTTCCTATCTTTCTGATCGAGAGTAGGAACTTGAACGTTGGAATGACGGTGTTTCACCTTATGAGTAGACTCATCCCCATCTACTTTTTTTTTATTTATCCGTTTCAATGGTTTTAAGCTATCAATGGTTATTTTATTTTTCTTAATGCGAGGTTCACTCACATTTTGTTCAATGCTGATATTCGAACAATTTCCATGCTTCCTGTTAACCGCCGTTTCTGTTACAAATTGAATATTACTTGTTTGACCACTCTGAATCTTATTATTGATTGAATCCTTGCATATTTTATTGCGGTATGACTTCATTTTACCCGTATTATGTATTATTGGGGGGGGGTGATGCTTCAGGGAATCGCGATATTATACCAGACTGTAAAATTTGAAGTAAATGATCACGGAATCGTTTTGTATCATATGTACGATCTGCTGGATTTTCATTGAAAGCCAATGATACAGCGAATGCGATAGCATACACACCGCAGTCTGAATCATTCGTTTGCTGCTGAACTTTACAAAATTTTACTGGATTATTGCTAAAATCATGAAATGGATATAGTATTTTCAAGAATTGTAAATGTAAAGGATGTAAGTGGAAAGAGTTAGAAGAATCAAAGATGTAAATGGCCTTGTTATCGTACAAGCTACATATCCAATGACCACCTCTCATTTCACGAGCATTTTCATCTGAAAATTTTGCATCAAAACTGAATAAAAATTGAATATGTCTGTGAGAAGGGCAGATTGACCAATCAGTTTTATTTATTAATTCTGGAACTTGGAGTCCCCACATTTCTCGGAACTGGAAGCCAAATTGAACATGTAAGAGATAAGCAATGGCATCCATTTCATAATCTGAAAGCCAACCATCGCGGCTCCTTCCCAAAATAAAATCAGGATTATACTTGTATTCCATGTTTTATTACTGGATATATACAACAATTTAAATAAGTGATTGAGAATACATGTGAGACACCCAGGCAGCTTCAATTGAGCTGGAGAGATAATTTTTGAACTGACAGGTCTGATTGAACTGATGAGGCAGCACCTAAAATGGTGTTGGTAATTTAACTTAAAACTGAAACAAAAACTAAGATTGAGACACTATGAATTAAAAACTAAAATCAAACAGCAGCTCAAACTGAGCTGGAGAGATTATTCTTGAACTGGCAGCTCTGATTGAACTGATGAGGCAGCACCCAGAATGGTGCTGGTAGTTCAAATTAAACTAGAATAAAAACTAAAATTGAGACACTATGAATTAAAAACTAAAATCAAACAGCAGCTCAAACTGAGCTGGAGAGATTATTCTTGAACTGGCAGCTCTGATTACACTGATGAGGCAGCACCTAGAATGATACTGGTAGTTCAAATTAAAACTAAAATAAGAACTAAAATGAAGATACTATGAACTAATCATTCAAAAATAAACAAATGACTTACCACGGTACTCCAAGTTATCATACGTACTGCACAACGACCCTATGTGAAACTAATATAAAAACAATTGAATAGAAATCCACAGAATGAAACGAGAAAAGAAAACAGATGAACATTCGCGTGAAAGATTGGAATTTGTACAAATTTTATCAACATTTTACATTAATTGAAAACATTAACTATTTAGTTTAGAATAATTTTTATAAGAAAAGAAATCGATAAATGAAATCACGAACAATGGACGAACGAAAATCAATTCCCCAACCCATATTTCCTCCCAATAACCTGTTCTTATTTAACAAGTATTTCCAACTGAAACATGCTCATTTTTCTATGGATTTTATTCAATGTATCGATAGAGGAATCAATGTTTATCTACAGAATTCTCAAACTGCTACTTTTTTATCTGTTAATCAGACTTAACCTATACATCACCCGTTGTATGAGAAAAAAGACCCACAACCGTCATTATATTAGCGTCAAATAAGAGCATATTGACCAAATAATCACAACTAAATAATGCAATTAAGATCTACACTTACAATAATTGTTGCAATCAACAAAAGACCGAGAGTATTCGTTGGACAGGTTACTGGCTCTAACAATGACCATAATGGCAAATGATTGCATCATCGATCAAGTGAAAATGGCGCCGACATATTGCGGTCAATGGAAGAAACAAAAACAATTTGATTACTTTTTTCGAATTCCTTTATTACACAAACTTCAGGAATAATATTATTACATGAACTTTAATATGAATTCATGGCATAAAAGAATATGAGTGGATAGATTTTCAATCTTATACAGTTACTTTGTACTTTTGCAATATCCATATATCTCAGAAAATATCGATAGACACTTATTGTACGTAGACGAAGCTATCCATACGGTTAAGAACTATTAAAAAAAAGCAGGTTAATAATCGAATTTTTTAATTATAATCCTTTGGCAACGATTGAACGAGCACCACGTTTTTCATCGTCATATCTCATTATAATTATTAATTATTCAATGTCGACTCACGAAATGAACGAGAAAATTATAGAAAACAGAAAAATTAAAATAAAATAAATAGCCACAGGCGACTCAACTAAAGAACTAACGATTTATCACTAATCATTATCATTATTTGGGCTTTATCAATTGCCACTCACGCGTCTGAGCATTTAGCTGCAGTGAGAATTCTTTGAGTTAGTAAATAATCGAATTTTTTAATTATAATCCTTTGAAAACGATTGAACAAGCAATATAATTGGTGCACCAAGTTTTTTATTCTCAAATCTCATTAGAATTATTAATTGTTCAATGTCGACACAAAAAATGAACGAAAAATTATAGAAAACTGAAAAATAAAAATAAAAAAATAGCCACAGGCGACTCAACTAAAAAACTGACGATTTATCACTAATCATTATCATTATTTGTGCTTTATCGATTGCCACTCACGCGTCAGAGCATTTAGCTGCAGTGAGAATTCTTTGAGTTAGTAAATAATCGAATTTTTTAATTATAATCCTTTGAAAACGATTGAACAAGCAATATAATTAGTGCACCAAGTTTTTTATCCTCAAATCTTATTAGAATTATTAATTGTTCAATGTCGACACAAAAAATGAACGAAAAATTATAGAAAACTGAAAAATAAAAATAAAAAAATAGCCACAGGCGACTCAACTAAAAAACTAACGATTTATCACTAATCATTATCATTATTTGTGCTTCATCAATTGCCACTCACACGTCTGAGCAGTTAGCTGCAGTGAGAATTCTTTGAGTTGAGTAGTAGTATCGAATGTTGTCTTAAATAATAAATAATTCAGCTTGAATCTTATTTTAACATTTCTAATCTCACTTTATATTAATCGTATTTCTCTTTTCTGTCATAGTTTGGAGTCTGTGGTTTTTTTTTGTTCTATGAATTTTTTCATAGTTTTGAATATTTTATGAGTTCAATAAATGGAAAATAGAAAAAACGAGGATAAAAGAAGATTACTGAAGGGTAATCAACCACGAAATTGAAAATTCATCATTAATTCTAATAGTTTTTTTTTTCTTATCAATTGTAACTCGGACTCTCAAATATTTAATTTCAGTGGGCATCATTTGTCTAATGCAGTGATATTGACCATTGTCTTAAAAAATAATACAAAAACCCTTTAATGTAAATCTCGTCCTAATCCTAAGAATTTTCATCAAACTTTTTTTCTCCTCTTCTGTAGACTGTGTTTCATCTTAACCAAGAATTAAATGACATATTTGACACTCTCATTCTATGAGAACTCGTTCCCTTTGGTTTCTTGGAGTCCTTAATATCTTAATATCTACCCTGATTACCATCTACAACTGAGATCTGAACGCAAAATATAATATGTCATCAATTTTAAAACAAAACATGTTCTATAAACTCTTTTTGCTCAGCAAAAAGTGTCATTTTTTTGAATAAACACTCAATAAATCATTCACTTTCTCACTCTCATCAAATCTCAAGTTTCCTGAAGTCGAAACCGAAAACAATGTATAAAATTAAAGAACGTTAATGAAGAAAAAAAATAGATATGTTGCATTTCTCCTTCTTTCCTTCTTCTTATGAGAACTTTTTTCCTCTCCCTCCACGTGCACCACGTGTGCCAGATTGATTGTAGAGGCGAAAGTATTTTGCCCTCCAGTTACTAAGAAAATAATAGAGAATTAAAAACTATAAATTGAGAAACTAAGAAAACCCAGAAACAACAAGAATTTATTCAATACTTACTCAGATTGATTTGATCGAAAATTTTGACTTGTTTGACCCTTCTGAAGATTACTTGGTTTCACAGATGCTTCTGAAGACTGATGCTGCATAATAAGTCTTTGAGCTTGATTGCCTTGTATGTTACTCCTAGTTATTTCTGGTTGATACACCCACTGATCATCACTTGAACTAAGTGGCACAGATTGTGACTGAGGTGACTCTAAAGTTCCTGCAACTTTATAACTGGAACTTGACCTCTGTTGTTCTGCTGGAGTCATATACTGATTCTGATTCAATAAAACTAATGGTTCACGATATTGCGATGGGTAATTTCGTTTCACTTGAGGCTGATCGTAGCACACTTGTTGATCGAAGGACATAGTTGTTTGATGTGGCCATTGTTGTATTTGTGATGGACAATTTTGCTGGTCCTGAACCACCAAGTTTGGTACAGTGGACAATGAATAACCAAAAAGCTCCTGGTCTGGCGGTAACCAGAACGACGAATTAACCTGTGTTCTCTCTTGTTGTTTCATTGACACTGCACCCTGTTGTTGTACATGTGGAAATGAAGACTGCTGTGGCTGAGGCGATTGGTCTTGTACTGATCCCCCAGTTCTACGTTGTACATATGCAGGCATAGGTGACCCCGATGAAGCTGAACTTTGTTGTGGATTTTGATCATAAGGATAATATTGAGACACGTGTTCAATCAGTGGCTGCTGCAGATACATTTGAGAGAACTCTGAATTTTGTGATGATACTTGTAACGATACTTGTGAAGGCATTATCTGCTGCTGTTGTTTTTGAGGATGAAACAGTATCTTATGTGAGATTTGTGAAGGCTTTTGTTGCTGCTGTACATCTTGTAGAGGTATCACTCGTTGTTGTGACTCTTGCGGATAATACAAAGCTTCTCGTGGAGCCTGTGGACGCATCTGCTGGTGATATGAAGTTTGAGAATGAAGTCGCTGCTGTTGGGGAACTTGCTGATGTATCTGTTGTGGCTGTAGCCCTTGAGGATGATACAGGATTTGTTGTACAGTTTGTGGACGCATTTGTTGTTGCTGGGGGGCTTGTAGAGAAATCGACTGTTGCTGTCCACTGGGTACAGATGTCACTCGTTGTTGTGAACATGATTGATCAAAGGATTGCTGCACAGCTTGGAGAGCAACTTGCTGGTACTGTGAAACTGGTAGAGGCGTTTTCTGCTGGTCCAAGGTTTGTGGAATCTTTTGTTGATGTTGGGGGGTTTCTGAAGGTCCCATTTGGAGTTCTGGTGTTTGAAGATGATAGAAAGTTTGATGTACAGTGCTTGGAGTCACTCGCTGCTGCTGATATTGAGGGACTTGAAGAGGTAAATAATATTGAGGGACTTGAGGAGGTAATTGATACTGTTGGGGGGCTTTTGGAGTTTCTACAGGTTGATCTGTTCCTTGAAAATTATTCACACTACCTTGTACAGCTTGTGGAAACACTTTCTGCTGTTGTAGCACTTGTGGAAGTGTTTGTTGCTGTTGGAGAGCTTGTGGAGTCTTGACTTGTTCTGCTGTCCCTTGAGGATGATACACACTGCTTTGTACAGCTTGCGAAGCCACTTACTGCTGTTGTGAAATTTGTGGAAGTGTTTGCTGCTGATATTGAGGGACTTGAGGAGGTAATTGGTAATATTGGGGGGCTCTTGGAGTTCCTACAGATTGTTCTGTTCCTTGGAAATTATACACACTACCTTCTACAACTTCTGGAACCACTTTCTGCTGTTGTGGCACTTGTGGGAGTGTTTGTTGCTGATATCGAGGGACTTGAAGAGGTAATTGGTAATGTTGGAGGCCTTGTGGAATTCTGACAAGTTGTCCTGTTGCTTGAGGATTATACATACTATTTTGTACAGCTTGTGGAGCCATTCGCTGCTGTTGTAGCATTTCTGAAGGTATATGCTGTTGTTGAGGAGCTAGTAGAGTTCCCACTTGTTCTTCTGTTTCTTGAGGATTGTAAACACTATTTTGGACAGCATGTCGAGCCACCTGCTGCTGTTGTAGCACTTGTGAGTTTATCTTCTGCTGGTAGAGGGCTCCAGAAGTTCCCACTAGTTCTTCTGTCCCTCGAGGATTATACACACTATTTGATACAGCTTGTGAATCCACTTGGTGCTGTTGTAGCACTTGTGGGTTTATCTGCTGCTGGTAGAGGGCTCCAGAAGTTCCCACTAGTTCCTCTGTCCCTCGAGGATTATACACACTATTTGATACAGCTTGTGGATCCACTTGGTGCTGTTGTGGCACTTGTGGAGATATTTGATGCTGGTGGAGTACTCCAGGAGTTCTCACTTGTTCTTCTGTCCCTTGAGGATTGTGCACACTATCTGATGCAGGTTGTGGAGTCACTTGCTGCTGTTGTGACACTTGTGAAGGTATTTGCTGCTGTTTAAGGGTTTGTGGAGTTCCCACTTGTTCTTCTGTTTCTCGAAGATTGTGTACACTATTTGATACAGCTTGTGGATCCATTTGGTGCTGTTGTGGCACTTGTGGAGATATTTGATGCTGGTGGAGTACTCCAGGAGTTCTCACTTGTTCTTCTGTCCCTTGAGGATTGTGCACACTATCTGATGCAGGTTGTGGAGTCACTTGCTGCTGTTGTGACACTTGTGAAGGTATTTGCTGCTGTTTGGGAGCTTGTGGAGTTCTTACTTGTTCTTCTGTCACTCGAGGATTGTACACACTGTCTGGTATAGCTTGTGGAGTCACTTGCTGCTGTTGTACCACTTGTGGAGATATTTGCTGCTGTTGGGGAGGTTGTAGAGGTATTTGCTGGTGGCTTGAGGCTTGTGGATATATTTGATGATTATCGATATTTTCACACATCTCATTCTCCTGTAACAAATAATACAATTTTTTGTCATTTTTATGAATTTTTTTGCTTCGTTTTAAATCACTTATTTCTACATATTTTCATGGAAAATTTGAGTTTTCTCTTTCAAAATAATCTCTGAAAAATTACGTGCATTCTTAAAGATGATTTTTTTTGCACAAGTTAGTTAACAAAAGTAGGTATTTAGAATGAGATGAAGATTACAGGACACATTCTCCTATAAACCTTCGAAATTCCCTCTTGAAAAAACCTCTGGGAAAGACGATAATGTATCAAGGTTATTTTGAGGTTATTTTTTTTTCGTACACACAATTTTGTCGAAAAAAGGGAGAATTTTTGGATTAAGATTAGAGAGGTACTTACAAATTCTGCGGCCACGTCTCCTGTCACCTCGGGAAAATCATTTTCACCAGACATTGTTTATTTTTTCACTGAACGAGCATTGATTAAAATTAATTTGGCGGAATCAAAAACATCGGTTCTTCGGGATAACTGGCCGTTACTTAGTCCGGAATCAGACGGCCTCTCCATTGGTCCCAATGGCGTCCAATCGCTTTCAAATTTTAGTCTGACGTCATACAGCATAGCCAACTTCACTGTCGATGCAATGTGTAACAATGTAGTACCAACGTTCCCACTAAAATCTACCTCAGTTTTATTTTTATCGAATAAATCGAAAAATTGATGCACAATCAAATTCTTAAGATCGGCATATATAATTCATTTAAGCATGAAAAAATGTAATAAAAATTGCAATGGATAGCCCATAGCAATATTATATAATAAAAGTATAACTCAAAATGTGCTGCGATGTAAAATTTGCACAGAAAAAAATAAAAATGGTTTTGGGAGTTATGGAGGGGGAAGTTGGCTGGCGTATATATCTTGTTGCGCACCCGTCTTGGCGACGGGACGCAACTGCGTCCCTTGATTCTAAGTTCCGAGGTGAGTACTGTTGTAAGGCACTCCCGGAGCTCTTCTGAGCTATTACCGTCGACTTCGACTGCTGGCGGTGAACTGACCGTTTGCCGGAGCGACTGAGACTCCTCTGCTTCTGCCTGGAGTAGGACTGGAGTGGGGCGAGGCAGAAGTGGTGGTAGCATGGAGAGGGGCTTCTCTGGGGACCTCTGTATGCTTGCCTGCTACTCCCCTTGAGTCCCCACCAGGCGTGGAACTAGTGCCCAGTGGAGTGGGGATGACTGTATTACCGTGCCACCATGACTCCCCCTTGTCCCATCCCTCCTCCTCCGTTACTTATAATTTTCTTTACATTTTCTCTCTCCAAAATTAACTAGAATTAGGTACATTTTGTTTTTGTCACATGAATGATTTTTATGGCCTAATTTTTATTATTATTATATTTTTTTCTGTTTCCCCCACTGATTTTCGCGAGCCCTCTTTCTATTCTTTTATTCAAATAATAATTTTTCTTCCAAAAATATATTCCAAACGGCCAATCAGCGATCATCAAAAAGTAAATTTAAAAAAGAATTTTCCAAATGAAAAGACAAATTCCTCTCATTTGATCAATGCCAACGTTTCGGATGCTATATGCATCCTTCATCAGGGCAATTTATTGTTCTGTATTCTGTATTGTTCTTCAGTTTACCTTTGAATGTGAAGAGAATGGTTCTTTACCTTTCCTAGATGTTCTTGTTATCAGAGAGGGTGCAAGTGTTTTCTTTAATTGGTACTGTAAAGACACCTGGTCCGGGAGGATGTTAAATTTCAACTCTTATCATCCGATATCACAGAAACGAGCGGTTGTGAAAAATTTAGTGGACAGAGTATTCAAGGTTGCTGATAAAAGATTCTTTAATGAGAATCTATTATTAGTAAAGAAGATTTTAATCTTTAATGACTATCCAATTGAGTTTATTAATGACTTAGTCAAGGATAGGTTGATGAGAACAGTGTGTTGGTACCACTTATTGATGATAAACCGGTCATTGAGAGTAAGAAAACATTGTTTGTACCTTTTGCACATCATTTGACGAACAGCCTGAAAAGGTGTTGTGTCGAGTTTGGCTTGAAGGTTATTTCTACAATAGCGTATAAGCTAGGGAATTTTTTCAAGACGACTAAAGATCCTGTTCCTAACAACTTAAGGTCAAATGTTGTATATAAGATACCTTGTGGGAATTGTTCCATGGTTTACATTGGACAGACCACAAGATATTTCAGATCTAGGCTGGATGAACATGTTAGAAGTGAAGGTAATCCAAAGAAGTATCGTTCTGGTTTATCGGATCATGTGCTTAAAAGACATCATAATTTTAATTTTGGTCGCTCAACGATTCTAGGGACTGCTAACCCAGGCTTTCAATTAAACATTATGGAAATGTTTAATATTAAAAAACATCAAGGAAGGACAGTTAACTTTGTAAATGACTGTAAGAATCTTGGGAATGCCTATGATGGGTTAATTAGAATGCAAAAGAAATTCACGACATAATGGTCTCTGTAATAACGTATACTCATGATAATTTTTTGTTGACTCATTAGGTTTTGACATATGTAATATTAGTTTGTAATAGTTTTTGATGTTAATTTTATAATAATTTGGGCGCCAATGTTTGTGAACACTTGTCGGTGTAATGCATGGTTATTCAGGTCATCTAGTAATTTCTAGTAATTTAGCCACTAGGGGTTTTTTTTGTTATAGTTACTTTTGACTACTTGTACCTTCACCTCGTCTGTGTATTTGTGTGGACCAACGGTATATGATTTTTTATTTATTTCAACGTTTTGATAATTTATTTGATTTTTAGAAAATTATTGAGCATTTAGCTGGATATATTAGTATGATTTCTCATATATAAAAGGGTTTTTATAGGTTATATGCAATTTCATGTGGGTTGATGACTTGTTTTAGTTATGCATTGCATTTTGCAGGTTAGAAGAGGTTTTTACCATGTGGCTTATTGCCATATGCAACCTGTTGGTTTCAATTGTTCTGATTTAGCCCTTTTCATCTATGGGCTTAGGTAATTTATAGTTTACTTTAATAATTTTATGAATCTGTGGAAATTTATTTCAATTTTCGATAATAGTTTTTCTGGTAATATTTTTGTCAAATTTGTTTTATATATAATTTTTTGTAAATTTTTTCCATACAGAACAATAAATTGCCCTGATGAAGGATGCATATAGCATCCGAAACGTTGGCATTGATCAAATGAGAAGAATTTGTCTTTTCATTTGGAAAATTCTTTTTTAAATTTGCTTTTTGATGATCGCTGATTGGCCATTTGGAGTATATTTTTGGAATATTTAAAGTAAGCGATTGGAATAATTTAATGAATAATTTTTCTTATTTTTCCTCTTATTTCTCTTATTTTTCCGTAGTTTTTATCACCCTTCTTTATTATTCTTTAGCTTTATCCCTTCTATTTATTTTTCTCATTTCTTTACCCTCTCTTATTATTATTCCTTTACTTTATTATTCCTTTTATTATTCCTTTACTCGTTTATCCTTTCTATTTTTATTCCATTTCCTTATTATTATTTTTCCTTCTCATTTATTCTTTTCTTTTAATCTATCTTTTCCTTTTCGCTTATATTTTTCCTTTACTTTATCCTTCTTTTCATTTATCCCTTCTTTCCATTATTCCCTCATAATCTTATTTTTATTTCACTTCCTTTTCCTTTATTATTATTTTTTTCTTTTTCATCTGCATGTTTATAATATTGCTTCCGGACGGAAGCTTTGTTTTTACAAGATTTTTGATATTGTCCAATTTTGTGTGGAAATGATGTGGAGTGTTATGAAACGTCAAGATATGATATTTTTAGCGCCTGTTCGTATGTGTGTATGAGTGTGTGTGCAGATTTTTGATTTTTTTTTTGAAATTGGGATAATAAAACGGTAAAATTCTTTCAGAAAAATCTGAAATTTTTACACATATTTGGTATCTTTTATGTTCAGCTTCAGGCAAAATTTCAGCTTGATCGACCGATTAGTTCTCGAGATATCGTCATGTATTGGAAAATCGTTTTTCTTCAATATCTCGGGAACGGTTCAATCGATCAATTTTTTTTTTTTTTTTCAAAATATTCATCATAACTAGGGGTACGGCCGGTCGACGGAGTATTGTTGGTCGCTCGCAAGCTCGCTCCCGAATTCGGGTACGTTCAAGTCGGAGCGAACCATTGAGGTTCACAACTAAAACTTCCCGGTTCTCATGACTCCATTAAAAAAAAAAAAAAAAAAAAAAAAAAAGTTTTTTTGGAAAAACTGGAAAACTACTGGATCGATTCCAGCCAAAATCTAATCCGCTCTAAGTTAGGTGAAGACGTATCGATCGAAAAAAAAAATAGTCAAATTGGACAATCCGTTTACGAGAAATCGTTCGCCAAAATTTTGACCACGTACATACCTAGTAACACACACACACACACACACACACACACACACACACACACACACACACACACACACACACACACACACACACACACACACACACACACACACACACACACACACACACACACACACACACACACACACACAGACAGACATTTTGTTCAAAACCATCGAAAAACATTAGAAAGACCATGAAACGTGGAGATATGGTGAAAAATCGAATTTTCATTTTCGGGGGCATTACAATAACTTCCCTAGCCGGGAAGTTAAAAATATCTATCGATTTTGATAAAAATATTCACTCCGACCCCTGAGAAGTTACATAGTTATGGCCCTTTTTCTTATTCTGCATCATTTCCAATCAAAATTAGAAATTCTCAAAATCGCACGATTATAATGCTTCCATTCGGAAGCAAAACGGCAAAATTTTTTCAAAAAAATCTGAAATTTTTACACATATTTGGTATCTTTTATGTTCAACTTCAGGCAAAATTTCAGCTTGATTGACCGATTAGTTCTCGAGATATCGTCATTTATCGGAAAATCGTTTTTCTTCAATATCTCGGGAACAGTTTAAGCGATCAATTTTTATTTTTTTTCAAAATATTCGTCATAAAAATATCTATCGATTTTGATAAAAATATTCACTCCGACCCCCGAGAAGTCACATAGTTATGGCCCTTTTTCTATTTTCTTCGCTAAAATCCTTGTACGCGTGATAACTTAAAAAATAATCTATAAAAAAAGTTCAAATTTGGTATGATTGTAGGTCTTATGAAAATAAAGGTTGCTATTTTGGATGGGCGCAATTGACCGATTAGTTTCGGAGATATTGCATTTTATGTGTAAAACTCGCTTCTCTGATATCTCAGAAACTACTTGACCGATTGGTTTTTTTTTTTTCAAAATATTCGTCACGGTGGCTTCTATCTAATACAATCAAAATATGTATACCGCCCTATTGAAAGTTTTCGAGATATTGTCGATTTTCTATTTTTATTCTCGGAATTTGTCCCAACGAGCTATTATGCAACTAAGAGTTGGTGCCTGGATCTGAAATTTGGGCTACTAGTTGGTATAGTCAGGTTACAATTCTGTGTAAAATTTGAAGTCGATATGTCCTCTACTTTCCAAGTACAGCGAATTATTATTTTTTTTCCCTCTTGAAAGAGGATGGAAGTTGGTGTTTAGTGCAAAATTTCAGCAAAATTTCAATCGATTTAGATTTTCCTTGAGGATTAATTGAAAAGTAATTCATAAATCTATTTAATTTTTTTTTTTATTCTCGTTGAATACGATGGGACAGCTCACGGAATAAATAATCATTATTCTATTCTATTTCCCTTTCAAATGGGATGAAAATGGGATCAAGTAGGAAATTCCAGCAGAACTCAACCATTTTGGATTTTCTTCCAACACTGATTGAAGATTAATTGATAAATTTATTTCACTGATTTTCTTTATTCCAGTGGCCCTTGAGGAAATGTAATTCATAAAGTTTCTACATTTTTTTCTGGGCAGAATCGATTCTAGATCCGTTCGGAAGCTAACTACCAATGAAATTGGTAGAAAAAAAAAACAAGCATAATACAATACCGCATTTCTTTCACCGCTTAATACCAGCCGCATGGAAGTGACCGCCTACTTGTTTCTTTATTTATTTATTTTTGCTTCCGGTCGGAAGCTTTGTTTTTACAAGATTTTTGATATTGTCCAATTTTGTGTGGAAATGATGTGGAGTGTTATGAAACGTCAAGATATGATATTTTTAGCGCCTGTCCGTATGTGTGTATGAGTGTGTGTGCAGATTTTTGATTTCTTTTTTGAAATTGGGATAATAACAAGCAGCGTAGACACCTATGCGGCAGAAGCCGTGTGACCGTTACTTTACGCGTTGATATTTTTTTTTTACATTTTATTCTACCAATTCCATTGGTAGTAAGCTTCCGAATGGTCGTTTTCTTGAATATCACAAAAGCTACTCAACCGATTTCTATTTCAAGGTGGTATGTTGATTTTTCCGAAAATTGGAATCCGTACAATGATTTTGAACGAAAAACTGTAAGATTGAAATTCTTCAAAAACTTTCTATGAAGGAGTATACTTGTTTCGATTCATTGAGATGAAGAACACATATTTCGGAAATATTCAACTCTTTGATGAAATTTATTTATATAAAAACTTGAATATTTCCCGAACCATTGAGTCATTTGAGCTCATCCAAAGTACAAACCTTCAATATTATGAGAGCTATAATCAGACCAAATTTCAACTTCCTATGTTCGTTTTTTCTCAAGTTATGGCGCGTGCAAGAATTGAAGAAGCAAAAAAACGGAAAAACTGCAATATCTCGAAAACTTTCTATGAACAGGTATACATATTTTGATTGATCTAGTTAGTGACTGTTGAGACGAGTATTTTGAAAAAAAAAAAAATCAAATCCGTTAAGTAGTTTGTGAGATATTTGATAAAACATATTTTTACAAAAAGTTGATTATCTCAGGAACCACTTAGTCGATTATGCCCATTCACAATACGAACCTTTGCTATTATGAGAGCTATAATCGTACCAAATTTCAACTCGCTGACATCATTTTTTTTTAAGTTATCGTGCGTACAAGATTTTTTTTGGAAAAACAGAAAAATGATGATATCTCCTAAACTTTGTATGAACCGGTATATATATTTTTATTGATATAGATAGAGGCCATCGAGTCAAGTATTTTGAAAAAAAAAAATTGAAATCGGTGCAGTAGTTTCTGAGATATTGAGGAAAAACGAAATTCAAACAAACCGTTATATCTCAGGAACTACTTGACCGATCGGACTGAAACTTCGCGACAAAGTTGAGTATATTCATAGGTACCATGTGCCAAAATTTCAGATTTTTACTAAGAAATTTTACCGTATTTATGTTAAATTTTCTAAAAATAGATTACCCAAAACCCAAATTGTCACATACATACAGACAGACATGACTCTAAAAACATCATTTCTCCACGTTTCATGACATTCTGCATCATTTCCAATCAAAATTAGAAATTCTCAAAATCGCACGATTATAATGCTTCCATTCGGAAGCAAAACGGCAAAATTTTTTCAAAAAAATCTGAAATTTTTACACATATTTGGTATCTTTTATGTTCAACTTCAGGCAAAATTTCAGCTTGATTGACCGATTAGTTCTCGAGATATCGTCATTTATCGGAAAATCGTTTTTCTTCAATATCTCGGGAACAGTTTAAGCGATCAATTTTTATTTTTTTTCAAAATATTCGTCATAAAAATATCTATCGATTTTGATAAAAATATTCACTCCGACCCCCGAGAAGTCACATAGTTATGGCCCTTTTTCTATTTTCTTCGCTAAAATCCTTGTACGCGTGATAACTTAAAAAATAATCTATAAAAAAAGTTCAAATTTGGTATGATTGTAGGTCTTATGAAAATAAAGGTTGCTATTTTGGATGGGCGCAATTGACCGATTAGTTTCGGAGATATTGCATTTTATGTGTAAAACTCGTTTCTCTGATATCTCAGAAACTATTTGACCGATTGGTTTTTTTTTTTTTTCAAAATATTCGTCACGGTGGCTTCTATCTAATACAATCAAAATATGTATACCGCCCTATTGAAAGTTTTCGAGATATTGTCGATTTTCTATTTTTATTCTCGGAATTAGTCCCAATGAGCTATTATGCAACTAAGAGTTGGTGCCTGGATCTGAAATTGGGGCTACTAGTTGGTATAGTCAGGTTACAATTCTGTGTAAAATTTGAAGTCGATATGTCCTCTACTTTCCAAGATACAGAGAATTATTATTTTTTTTCCCTCTTGAAAGAGGATGGAAGTTGGTGTTTAGTGCAAAATTTCAGCAAAATTTCAATCGATTTAGATTTTCCTTGAGGATTAATTGAAAAGTAATTCATAAATCTATTTAATTTTTTTTTTTATTCTCGTTGAATACGATGGGACAGCTCACGGAATAAATAATCATTATTCTATTCTATTTCCCTTTCAAATGGGATGAAAATGGGATCAAGTAGGAAATTCCAGCAGAACTCAACCATTTTGGATTTTCTTCCAACACTGATTGAAGACCGCATTTCTTTGACCGCTTAATACCAGCCGCATGGCAGTGACCGCCTACTTGTTTTCTTTTTCTTCACCATTTTTATTTTATTTCTGTTCATTTTTATTTTCATCTTTATTTATTGAATTATTAGAATAATTATTATTTATTATTTCAATAAAAGAATAGTATTTTTATCTGCTTCCTGTGGCTTTCCTAGAAGAATGCCGTTTCAGGTTGCCGATATCGAGTGTCGAGGCCAAGCGCTTATCAGCGTGTCAGGATGTCGCCCGCTGAATCAGTGGTAATGTGAGTATATAACAACTCCACAGTAAATAAAGTTTAGTTATTAATTTTTGGGTAATTTAGGGTAAAATTGGTGACGGGAAAAAAGGACTTCAATTGTCAGTCTTGATTCCTGGTAGTCATTGAGTCATAATGATACTTGAAGAATTGTACGGTCTCTGTCAGTGTGATCAATATTGATTTCCTGAGGGACAAGGGGGCAATAAAATCCTCAACACAATGCCCAAGCTGTGACAGTTTGATGTACACAGATTATAATTTGAAATTATTTAGATGCCAAAAAAGCAGATATATAATTGACGCGCACCGTAAACGGAGGAAAATTAAGTGTAACAGTTCTCTGAGTGTTTATGACGGATCGTGGTTATCGCGGTTCAAGATTAAGTTAAAAAAGTTATTTATTATCATATTTTTATATATCCATAACGACACTAACACTCTCGAATACCTGTCTCAAGAGAGTAATACTAGTGTGACGACAGTCCGCCGGGTTATTGCCAGTATTGGCGAAGTGTTAGACCGGTGGGTTGCTGACATTGAAAGTGAAAAGATAGGAAGGAGGGGAGTAATTGTCGAGGTTGACGAGTTGTGCTGGGGGGGGGGGGGGGGGGGAGAAACTGAGACTAGGTCGTGCGGTCAGTTCTAAGCAATGGGTGCTAGGCTTACGGAAAAGGTTAACAGGGCGATTAGTCGTCGTCGTGTTGCCGAACCGGAGGGCCGAAACACTTATCTTTGAAATTGAAAAACATGTGAAGCGCTACTCGGTCATCCACACGGACTGTTGGGGTGGGTATCTCGCGTTGAGGCTGCGTGAATACCACCATGCACGCGTCAACCATCAATACTACCACATCAACAGAGTCAACCGTGCACACATTCAAGGTGTTGAGAGAGCGTGGAGGGAACTACGGCGACTGGTGCCGAAATATGGTGAAGGAGGAGGAGGAGTTGGATGCAGACTGAGTAAGTTTTCATTCACTTATCATACTCCGAGACCTGATCGGGTTCTAAAGTTTCTTCAAATACTCGAGAATTACTACACTCCCGAATAGCTACATTAGCAATGTTGAATCTAGTCGATTAGTTAATCGTGAAAAATTGTTCTCTCGGGTGAATTGAATTATAGGATGTAAATTTATTTGAATTATCACTGGTAGAATTGAAAAATACTGTTAAAGTTCTCGGAAATTAGGATGAGTATTTTGAATGACGGATCACCTGAGACAAACATGGTAACAATGGTTACCCGCTGCGCGTTTAGAGTGGGGGGGTTACAACTAATGTGTACGCCACCTAGCACTCAGGCCATCTGCAGGCCTCTACTTCCCGCGATCCCTTAGTGGACATGTGGCCAGCATGTCCACCAGAATGGCATTGCAACCCATACAAGCGCAGCTTGCCGGGTAAACCCAACCACTGCCCCTACGAATCCAACCCAAATAAGGTCCTCGGCTTGTGCCGGGCTTATAGGACCTTCCTCATAGTACCACTTTGCACGGTTTGGTGTCCGTGATGCTAGCTTTAGTTATGATTTCCTGCGTGGGGCAGCAACTTCATCCCCTATATCCTCCAAAGAGGGCTTCGCAGCCTATATTTTGCCATTTCTGTCCCCAGCGACTGGCAGAATTAGATAAACCATCCAGCCTCTACACTACAATGGACTCTTTTCTAGCCCTTGTTGCAAGTGAACGCATCATGTGTGACATACGCCCTTTATTTGCCCAGGCAGAAGTGGGGGGGTTACAGTCACCTCGGACACCCGGGTCATGCTGGGATTTAAGGGTTGATCGGCTCTCTCTTTAGTGAAGTTATTTGAAGTATCTAACTTCCGCGAAGTTTAAATTAGGAATTTTTATGATGTTTTATCAGTACTCATCGCCATTTTATTAGTGTTTCATACACTTTCATATTCATTATCGTTTAAAATTTATAATAAGTCCCATGGAGGGGGACAGAGGAAATTGCAGTTCCTATTCTTCAATTCTGCATTCTCAGGATGTTAGACGAGTTATTGTTGTTGTTAGGTCGTTTCTTCGGGACCTAGCATCGCCACTTCCTCGTAGTGGTCCTGGGTAACGCTAAGAGTGATGCAATTCTGATCGTATTAACGCGTAATTCGTATTAGAGGCTCCAAGGTTATTGTTGTGATTTGGGATATTCCCTACACTGTCTTGACGCTGTTTTTGTCTGTTTCACACCGTCTGAACTCGTTAATACGTTGAGAAAAAAAAAATTAAAAAATAAATAAGTTCACTGGAGTTGTTATTCTGTTATATTACCGAATCAGTGTGGGAATGGAATTTCATTATTTTAATCTTTCTTTTATTTATTCATTTATTTATCTATTTGTTGTTAGCCCCCATATTTCCATATTTCCATATTTCCCGAATTTTACTTCTAGCTTCTTGTATTCAAAATTTTTTCTATTTATTTATTTAAAAATTTATTTATTATTTGTGATAAATTTTATTTATTATTTGTGTGTGTGTGTGTGTGTGTGTGTGTGTGTGTGTGTGTGTGTGTGTGTGTGTGTGTGTGTGTGTGTGTGTGTGTGTGTGTGTGTGTGTGTGTGTGTGTGTGTGTGTGTGTGTGTGTGTGTGTGTGTGTGTGTGTGTGTGTGTGTGTGTGTGTGTGTGTGTGTGTGTGTATGTGAAGGTGTCCGTCCGTGGCCAAAAATTTTCGTTCACGATATCTCGTGAACGGATGATGCGATCGAGGTCAGCAGTGGTGCAAACGAAGCGTCTCCATCCGACTTAGAGCAGAAAGGATTTTGGAGAAAATTGGTCCAGCTGTTCTCCAGTTTTTCCAGGAAAACATAAGATGAAAAATTGCATTTTCTGTTTTTTGTTTTTTTTTCAAATTTTCAAATATTTTTTTTTCTATTTTTTTTTTTACTTTCGCTGACCTCCGCGCAGGAGCCGAATCAATTAAAGCGGTTGAAGATAAGCGAATGCTAAAAAACATTCTGAAAATGAAATTATTTTGCTAATATTTTTTTTTTCTGAAAAATTTTTTTCGTGTTCCATTCAAGAAAAAAAAAACGATGAACTAATGGTGCGTTGTTGGTAGCTCGTGAGCTCGCTCTCATGAGTAAATGCGTTGCAATATTAGTGTGACCCATTTAGCGGGTCGCAACAATAACTTCCTGCTTTCTCCCTCATTATTGCAAGTGGAGAGAAGCGAAGAAAAATTTGAAAAGAGGAATCTTTGTTTCTGGAACTGAATGAAATACAAATCGTCATCATTGAAAATTGTAACGCGGCATTTTCGTATGGGGTTGGAAAATGTACGCTACCTTCGCCCTTTCCCCTTCCAATCGAGTTTTACCTTAAAATTCAACTATTGGGCGCCAGATCATTTTTAATCGGAATGATCAAACCGACAAAATTTGAAAAATTACCTTATCAAAAAAAACGTAAAAATGCAAAAACAATTAGTTCACCCGATCAGAGAGGGAAGGTCACGGTTGCCGGGGTCGCTCAGGAGGCTGGGTAATGGAGAGAGGGGTGGATTTCAGGTGGACACAAGGTGTTGGGCTTGAGACGGAAAGAAAATCAGAAAATAAAAAAATTAAATTCTCCTTACTTGTTTCACTATTGAAATAAACCCAATACAGTCGAAATCATCTCTTAATTTTAACATCCAATTGACCGGTACAAAAATCCGGAAAATTTCCAAGGGAAACAAGAAAAGAAAGAAAAATAATAACGATAATCATAATAATATTGTCTCAGAGAGACCCAAAAGAAACAATTACACTCTAATTATTTTAATCCTCGAATTCTCAAGGCCGTGGTAATCACGGAGCTGAAAGAGAACAAATAATTTCCACAAAAATATTCATTACCGAAGACATCGGAATTCGGACTTAAATTGAAAATATTCCCTTCTCAGAGATTCTCAGAATCAACGGAGCGGGTAACCCAGCGAGGGAGCGTGAGAGTGAGAGAGAGAGAAAACTAAGAAAAATGCCACTCGTCATACGCAATGAGAGTGTAGAATAAATCAGAGAAATAAATTCAATTTTCCTAAAATCGCGAAAACTCGCGAACCACAAGGCTGATCGGGTCCACTCGGATATCACCGTGATCCTTATGATCCACGGATGCTCCCTATGCATTTTTATGCATAAGGATTAATAATTACCCCCATAAATTAACAATAAAGATACGCGTGATTTTAAACGGTAAACAGTGCCGCTCAGCGCGTAGCACTTACCGCCGACGCTTGTAGGCGCGGGGAACGAGAGGGGTGAGGCAACTCACCGTACTCGACCACACGCTGCACGGTGGAAGCCAATAGAGAAAGAAAATGGCCGACTGTGCGTCGGAGAGAGATGCCGCAAGGTTTTTCCCTTTTACCGCGGGATTTCTCTAAAAATACATCCCTCAGGGGAACCCCAAATGAGGGAAAAACACGAGTCATATACTCGGATCAGATCGACACCTCAATCAATCAAGAAATATACCTTTATCTCCCGATATCTCGGGGCAAACTTCGACGCACGTGAAAGCCGGCGCCAGTAAATCCATGGCGCGGATCAACAGGGAGGAAAAAACTTAAAACTCACCTTCGGCCGCTTCTTCAGGGATTTCCTGACCTTTCTCACCATCCTAGTGTGGGGGGTGAGAACTCCAATATTCACAAAAACTCACAATAATCCAAGAAAGCACTAATCTTTTTGTCCTCACCGGAGTGGGAGCACGTGAAATTTTCTAATCCGTCTTGACCGGTGTCAAGTTTAAGACTCCCGAACTGGGTCAGTGTCGTGACACTGACCAGTTGGAAAAGTAGAGGGGAGGATGAGGATCATCCTGATCGGCGCGAGCGTGACACTCGGATAACTAACCCGCCCAATTCTACTTATTTTAAATTGGGGGAAAACTCTAACTCTACGTAATTTCCTCTAACGGATTCAGGGTTACCACCCTGAGTTATCGGGACGGATGAGAGTCCCAGAGGCTCAATAATATTTTTGGCGCCTCCCACGGATCGGTTCTCCGGGATCAATGGAATGTAGCTGACACAAAAAAAAATCGAATACTAAAAATAATGACTTGAACCGAATACAACCTGGCAATTCGCAGAGAACAAGGGTTGCACTTGTCTCTCACGACCTTCCACCGAACCAGAAACATATCCAACTAATTCCATGTAATCCAACTGCAACTGGAGCGCTGATATTTCAATCAGACCTAATCGATTTCCCGTGCGATTAACAAAAGGATATGTCCCATAGAAAGACCGGATGACTCTAATAGTTGGCCCTTCTTCTCGGTCAATCTATGGGTCCTCAAAAAAAGATAGCCCTGACAGGATATTCCTGTCCTCGGGAAGATAACCCCCAAAAGTAACCTCGATACCATCAATCGGGGAAAAATAACCGCACTCACGTGGAAAAATAAACTTAAATTCTATTTCTCTCTCTCACCCTCGTAAAATAATTTGGCATGGAGGGTTGTTCTTCGCCGGTCACTGTTGGATTCCAACGAACACCCCCACATGTTCGTTACAAAATTCAAGTCAGCAAATCAACTAGAAATTCGATGATAATTCAGTTTTCCATCAAATTTTTCAAAAATTTCTGCTTCCTAGCGCCATTTTATGCGGCATGTCGAGCAAATGAAAACTAACCATTAAAACTTCAATCTTAATAAAAATGAAAATACCCATAATTCGAGTGCTCTATGCACTCCTCATCAGGGCAAATTTCATTCCACTAAAAAAAAAATAATAAAAAACAAAACCAAACTATAGACAACTATAGTTTGGTTTTGTTTTTTATTATTTTTTCAACTTCCCGGGTTAGGGAAGTTATTGTAATCACCCCGAAAATCGAAAATCGAATTTTCATCATATCTCCATGTTTCAAGGTCACCACAACACTCCCCAAAAATTTTCAAGATGATGTATGTGTGTGCGTGTGTGTGTGTGTGAAGGTGTCTGTCTGTGGCCGAAAATTTTGTCGAACGATATCTCGCGAACGGATGATGCGATCGAGGTCAGTAATGGTGCAATCAAAGCGTCTCCATTCAACGTAGAGCGGAAAGGATTTTGGAGAAAATTGTTCCAGCTGTTCTCCAGTTTTTTCAGTAAAACATAAGATGAAAAATTGCATTTTCTGTTTTTTGTTTTTTTTTTTCAAATTTTCAAATGTTTTTTTTTCTATTTTTTTTTTACTTTTGCTGACCTCCGCGCAGGAGCCGAATCAATTAAAGTGGTTGAAGAGAGGCGAATGCTAAAAAACATTCTGAAAATGAAATTATTTTGCCAATATTTTTTTTCTTCTGAAAAAATATTTTTCGTGTTCCATTCGAAAAACAAAAAACGATGAATCAACAAATGACATTTAACATTTATTATTATTATTCAACTAGTGGTGCGTTATTGGTCACTCGCAAGCTCGCTCCCATGGGTGAATGCGTTGCAATATTAGTGTGACCCGTTTAGCGGGTTGCAACAATAACTTCCCAGTTTCTCCCTCATTATTGTAAGTGGAGAGAAGCTAAGAAAAATTTGAAAAGAGGAATCTCTGTTTCTGGAAGTGAATGAAATACAAATCGTCATCATTAAAAATTCAAAGTCAACAAATCAATTAGTAATTCGATGATAATTCAGTTTTCCATCAAATTTTTTGTCCTGATGTAGATTTTTGCTTCCGTATGGAAGCCTTGTAATCGTTCCATTTTCACATTTTCTGATTATGGCTGGAAATGATGTAGAATGGTCTGAAACGTAAAAATACGAAGTTTGGAGCCAATGTCCGTATGTGCGGGTGTCCACTCGGTGGTCACTTTTTCGTAAATTTAACAATTAAGTGGGAAAATCATTCCCAAAAAATCTGAAATTTTCATAGATTGTTAGTATTAGTTGAAGCTAGTTCTGTGCCAAATTTCAGCTTGATCGGTCAAGTAGTTTTTGAGAAATAGTGATTTGTTTGTAAATCTTTTGACGTCAATATCTCAAAAACGACTGCACCGATTTTATTTTATTTTTTTTCAAAATCTTCGTCTTGATATTATCTATCTCAATCAACCAAAATATGTATACCCGTCGATACAAAGTTTTTGAGATATGGCCACTTTTCTGTTTTTCACCGAAAATAATTGTAATTGCTCTAACTTTCGAAGAAATCAAAATATCAACTTGAAATTTGACATGAAGGTGACTCTTATGAATGTCATATTTGGTATTGAAAATCAGCTCAATCGGACAATTAGTTCCGGAGTTATTCAATTTTGTATATAAATCTAATTTATTCGATATCTCGAAAACGACTGCACCGATTTGATTTCTTTTTTTTCAAAATCTTCGTCTCGATATTATCTATCTTAATCAACCAAAATATATATACCCGTCAATACAAAGTTTTTGAGCTATGGCCACTTTTCTGTTTTTCACTGAAAATAATTATAATTGCTCTAACTTTCGAAGAAATTAAGATATCAACTTGAAATTTGGCATGAAGGTGACTCTTATGATTGTCATGTTTAGTATTGAAAATCAGCTCAATCGGACGGTCAGTTCCAGAGATATTCGTTCGGGAATTACGATAATAACAAACTATGTACATATATTCATTCATGTAGTTTTCCAAATATGGCCATTTTTCTATTTTTCACTGGAAATTATTGTAATCTGTACCTGTGGGAATGAAGGTAGATGATTGAAAATGTTAATAGCGTTGCCATTTGTGTGATTTTGTCACCAGTACGCCCACATTTTTCCAATAATTGAACCAGTTCCAAAATTCTGTAAAAATTCCTAATACTTCCCCATAACCCCTCGATAGATCTCCAATTATGAAATCGAGTAAAAAAACGTTCACACCTTCAAACAAGATATAAACGAAGAAACAACGACGTCTTTCAAATCGCAAAATTGAATTTTTTGAAGTGAAACTTCTTTAGGCACGGTAGAGCGAGTCGACAATACAGCGTGAAAAGAAACGGAGGGAGGGTACTCGGGAGTGACGAAAAAGAAGGGAGGGCCGTAACGAAAAGTGGTGGGAGTGGAGCACACCAGCACGGCTCTAGTACTACTCCGCTTACGGTGCATAGTGAGAACACTCATAGCATACGTATTATATGCTATGAGAACACTGCACATTTCTCGTGTTGGAGGCGCCACCTCCTGAATAGGCAACCGCACGTTGAACCAGCATAAAGATTCGGGCTGTTTCAGCTGATCCGTGAATCGTCGTGAAATTGTAACCTACAATTCATGCACTGTTAGTTAATCTTTAATTAATGGGTTTTTAATCAATTATTGAAATGTGTTTGGTTCGTACAGATCAATTGGAGGATTAGTTTATTCGCAGAATAATCATGCTAAAAACGAGTAAAGAATGCAACAGAGCATGTCGTGACAAACATCGAATAATAATTTTTTAAAAACCGAAGACCGCAGCAAAGAATATCGTGAATATTTTTAAATCGCAAGGAAATCTAAACTGTCGAATGAAATCTAATTTATATTTATCATTAATACCACGAGTATTCTTCACTTATTGCCCTCCCTCTCGAATTTTAAGAAAAAGAATTATGCATAGATAGGATATCGAAATTTTCATACAACAATCATCTCTTGATATTTCAAGCCTAGAGAAGTTTCACTTCTGTCGCGCGTGGCCACCACGCACACATTTTTTTCATTCTAACGTGTCCTCTCACTATTCGGCTAGCTGAACCAGTTCAATTTAAAAAACCATCCGGAAGCTCACCATCAATTTATTGATGGCAAGGAAACAACGCATATCTACAGCTGCATGGCCTCTACGTCTGCTTGTTTCTTTTATTCTCATATTTGTCAATTTCATGAGTTTGTGAGGAAAATTCTATAACTTCAAGTGTTGTGGTAACCATTTTCTTGAATTTTTTTATGATTTGGACAGGATTTGCTTGTGATCATGGTCAAGGACCTGTAGATAATTATGAGAATGTGAAACCGTAGGACAAAAAGACGCATCAATTGCATGAAGAAAATTTCAGATCGCATCATTTATTAAGTAAGAAGAGTAGAAGAATTTGTGAAAAAGCCGTATTTTTGACATATTTTTTGACACAGTTTTTTCGCATATTTCTTGTAAATGACTACAGAACTGCCCAGCGATTGTCCCCAAAAACTAATCAATTCTAAGTTACATTGAGATCCATTGATTGAAGCAAAAAAAATTGACATTGCACCGTTCGTTCAAGAGAAATCGTATCCCAAAAATTTTAGCGTCACATACATGGGTGATTCAACGGAAATGGCGTTATTTATGTCAGTACCGTGGCGACTGCGATGTGCTTCTTTAGCTCCAATCGAACAATCTTCGATACATTGATTGTAGCCAGTGAGAACATATTAGTGCGCCTTTCTTGAGTGCCAATTTTGAAGTAACTGTGTCATTGAGCATGGCTTTTAAAACACATTTCAGAAATGACACGGCAATGACATTGACAGTCCTTATTCAGAATGTTCTTCAGAAGGGTGACAGAAAATCATTAAAATTCATGAAACTAATGGGAAATATGTGAAGACCGAATGTTTCATATGTTTTGCGCCTTGTACAATTAGTCATATAGAGAAGCAAATGGCGAAAAGAAGGATTTTATCAATCCACGGTACTGACATAAATAAGATTTTCTCCCGTGGCACCGACTGTTAAAGCACTTGTCCAGAAAGATCCTTTCTCTCCAAGAATGCTTAGCAAAATACCTATTCATGCAGTATTGATTTGCTCCCTTAGCTGCACGTATTGCCTTCTAATTATGGTGAGAAGAGTAATAATGTCATAAACGCTATTTTCGTAGAATGACCCACATATAACCTCACAAAAATTGGGGGTATGTAGAGTCAAACAATACAATCTCAATACTGCAAAAATGAATAAAATCTCGTAATAAACATATAAATGGTGACCATGAGAATTTTCCGTTATTCAGTCAATAATATCATGAAGGATCGCTGCCATGATGACGTGAAGTTAGATACTGCCGTGAAGGGCTTCAAGTTTTATATTGAACTAATTATATTGAACTAATTATAGTAATTTTAGTAATTTATGATGGTAATATGGTATTATGTTAAGATTTTGGCGAAAGCCACTGCGATGATTAAAACAACATGGGATGCGACGATTGTGGTGAAAGCCACAGCGGTAATTGAATTAATATTGGACCGATGTGCATGAAACACTTGAATGCATCAATTGTGGCATAATATGGCGGCAGTCTTCCCTGATATTGATGAGCTCAAGAACGAAGCATTCTCATGGTCCCCATTTAAATGTTTATTATCTGATTCTATTAATTTTTGTGTCATTGGAATTGTATTGTTTGACTCTACATACCCCCAATTTTTGTGAGGTGTGTGCCGTCAACACCTTGAATATGTGCGAATGTGTGTGACGCTAAAATTTTTGGGACACGATTTCTCTTGAACGAACGGTGTAATGTCAATTTATATCACTAGGCTCGATAAACCGCGATTCTAAAAACATACATTGCACATATTCGAACATACATTCGAACCTCGTAACATGAAATTGTATATGTTTAACGGCCAATAAAGTATTTATTGACAAATGTGATTATAAAAAAAAAAAAAAAAAAGAGAAAAAAAACTCAAAGAGAATTAGAATTTAGAGAGAAAAAATCCCGATAGCCCCAGCCGGGATTTGAACCCTTGAATAAATAAATAAAAAAAAAATATAACATTCAGGCGAGTCACAATTTTGGTTTTGACTCGACCTTATTGTGATAAAAAAATTCAAACTCAAAGAGAATTAGAATTTAGAGAGAAAAAATCCCGATAGCCCCAGCCGGGATTTGAACCCGGGTCTCCCAGTTACGCGCCGGGCACTCTTCCAACTAAGCTACCGGGACCACGAAGATTCTTCCTCTCGAAATTCATCCACTACCGCCGCCTACCTTCATTAGGCTTTAAATTCAAACTCAAAGAGAATTAGAATTTAGAGAGAATCCGAGCCGAAGGCGAGGATTATAAAGCCACATTCGTCGATTAATACTTTATTGGCCTCACAACATAATGTACTATTTTTTTGCTTCAATCGGCGCATTTCAATGTAACTTAGAATTGGTTAGTTTTTGAGGACGATCGCCTCAGCAGTTCTGTAGTTATCCACAAAAAATATGCGAAAAAACGTCAAAAATACGGCTTTTTCACAAATTCCTCTATTCTTCTTAATAAATGATGCGTTCTGAAATTTTCTCCATGCAATTGATGCGTCTTTTTGTCCTACGGTTTCACATTCTCATAATTATCTACAGGTCCTTGACCAAGATCACAAGCAAATCCTGTCCAAATCGTAGAAAAATCCAAGAAAACGGTTAACATTTGAAGTTAAAAAATTTTCTTCACGAACTCATGAAATGAGATTGATAAATATGAGAATAAAAGAAAAAAATCTACATCAGGACGAAAAATTTGATGGAAAACTGAATTATCATCGAATTTTTAGTTGATTTGTTGACTGTGAATTTTCAATGATGACGATATGTATTCCCTTCACTTCCAGAAACAGAGATTCCTCTTTTCAAAGTTTTCTCAGCTTCTCTCCACTTGCAATAATGATGGCGAAACCGGGAAGTTATTGTTGCGACCCGCTAAACGGGTCACACTAATATTGCCACGCATTCATCCATGGGAGTGAGCTTGCGAGCGACCAACAACGCACCACTAGTTGTTTTTTGCCTTTGTCTTTTTGTGGGGATTTCTATCAAGCTTTTGGCCTTGTACCTAATTCCCTGATTTCTTTAGTGTGGCTTCCAACCTTAAATTTTCGTTTTTAGATCTTGAGCTGCTTTTTTGCCCCTAACTCTTAAAATATTGAGTTTATCGAAAATTTATGTGTAGGATGCTTTTGTTCCAAATTAACTAACGAATCGATTGCACCAAACCGATTTTCAAATTTCCCATTATTATCAATGTTGTACAAAGTGACATCAATCCCTTTACTTGGACTACTAGCGCTCTCATTTTCTTTACTTCCACGGGGTAAAGAGGCGGATTAGAGGCAGGTTTTTTTATAAGTAAGTACCTTAATCCAATCCATCATATGAGAATCATAAAACACGATTTCTTAAGCAAGAAATGCACTGAAATGATATATTATTTATTAATTGATGAATTTTTCAGAAACTGAATTTCCACAAATATGGATTCATTAATAAATTGAAATCTATTGGTAAGAACTAGTTCAAACTCCACAGAAATATATATTTTTTGTCGCAAAAATTTAATACGATTTTTTCAGATTTTTAAAAATATAAGCTTTTCAGTTATGCTCAGTTTTCGAAAAAACGTAGTTTTACGATTGTAGTACCAAAAAATAGAAGAAATAAGGTTAATTTGTGCTCATTTTGAAGGATTTTGAATATATTTTCAATTTTTCAACATGAAATTCTCGAATTTCAAAATCCGGCGGAGTTATAAACAAAAACAACAAGTGGTTTTTCAACTCGTTAAAAGCGAGCAATTTTCAAAAAATCCTAACTCGAACAAATAATTTTATTTTAAGCTAGAAATTTAAGAGCAACGTTTCCTCATGATTAACAACACTTTTTTAGAAACAAACATTTTTTTATTAAACAACATACTTACATTTCCCGAAAATGGCAAAAACTGTGAAGTTTTGTAATCATTGAGGTTATGGAATTTTTCCATTTCGATGGAATCAATATTTCGAGTATCTCCTCGTAATATTAATGGATGGAGAATGAAATATATATGAAGGCAAAGGGTTACCTGCATGTTATAGGAGTCAAGGAAGGATTTATGAACAGTGAAGGAGCTGGGAATCGTCAACACTAGGATGTACTACTTTGTCGAACAACAGCGGTGGTGACAATGCATAAAACAAGAGAAGGATGCATAGAAGGGGGGAACGATTACTCTGCGCGTGCGCAGTGCCAATCAGTGCGAAAGCGCATGCTAAATTCTTATTGGTTCGGGATTCAGGAGAGTAGAATTTCAATACGTATATTGTGCTGATTATTCAATTATTTGGGAATTGAGTGTTTTTTGGTAAAATATTCAGATATATTTCTTCAGCTGCAGCGCATGACGATATTTTAGTGAGTGCTGAAATTAAAAATTTTCATCAATTTGCTCAAGAAAAAGGAATGGGTTGAAAGTTTGGAAATTAATTCGTGATGTCGCGATTTTTCTTTAATTCCTCGAAAACTAATCGACATACCAACTCACAGTCTGTAGCGATTGATTTGTGAGGTGATTCAACTTCCAGCAAGAGGTAGAAAATTGACTTGGAATTACTAGAACATGTTTTTTGGCGTTTTGATAACTCATAAGGGTCAAAAAGTTAGAAATTAATTTATCGACAGGATATATCGACTCGTGGTTTGTTGAAATCGATTTGTGGGATGATTTTACGTATAGCAAGAGGCAGAAATAACTTGGTATCACAATATAAATATATCTGACCTGCAGGAGAGTTTTGTGCCTTTTGTGAATAAGATTTCTCATACAATGCAATAGCTTCATTAAACACTGGAAACGCCCTCATGTGGCTAGAGGCTCCCGTCAAGTGGCGATTAACCATCGTACACCAATTTGTAATGAAGTAGTCGATGGTGATCCTCACAATCCCTTCATGAAGAGACCTTCCATGTTCGTCGCGAGCACATCTGAGCCATGTGTGATCAATTTCCTTCAGTACTGTTTCGTTTAAAACCTTTTTGACTGAACGATAATGGCACACTTTCACAGTCGTCTTAAATAAATAAGTATTAATTTCTCCATAGATGTCATCGAAGTTGGATTTCTTATTGTTGGCGTTTCGTGTTCTCACAAATCCAATCTGGCACTCGCAACAAGTGTCGATAGTTGTCTTATGAGAGGGATTTTTGAATAATTCTTTCTTAACTCTATCAGCAGAACGTAGAAGGTTGCTGTGCAGGAATTCCTCTCCATGTCGTTGATAGGTTTGGATGTTGCGCATTATCACTGGATTTTCAAATTCTTGATCAACTTCTACATCCATCCACGATTCAGCAATTGTCTTGCCATCATTTTTGATCAGCAAACTTTCTAATGAGAAAAGAAATTCCCCATCCGAATTGCCCTCACAATTAAATCCCCTCTTCTTCTTACTAGATAATTTGCTGATAAAGTATCGCCTTGAAATTTCCACCGAATTGCCAGCACGAGAGGTCATCGGAAGTACTGACAAATGCACGCATAGTGCCAAAAAAAAAATTTCAAGGGGATCCTGGCTGATGTTCTTCGGGATAAAATGTGGGAAACCTTTGGATTCTAATAAGGTCCACAACTGCTGAGCTCCTTCAATGGACATTATCCAATTTGGAAGTGTGGGAGCCGATTGTATGGCCATTGTGTCAGGTACACAGTAACGCATTCTTTGGAAAATCGATTTAGCTTTCTCCCAAAAAGCATGGTGAGGACTTGATTCAGTCACGATACTCTTCAAGGGGGGATATTAGGGGTTGAAGGTAATTTTTCATTAAAAGAATCGAAGAGGTCATTGAAGAACTTGCAAACAAAGGCAAGTTGTCTGTTTTGTGCTTCATCTTTTGTACTAGGGTTGATGTCAAGACAATTGCCTACAAAGCCTTGAAACAAAAATTATTCGAGAATTGTAAGTGAAACACGTCATTAATACGAGAGCATATGTAAGCAGTGTAGAAATAGAAGAAAAATAATTAATTGACAAAAAAATTAAAAATTAAAAACCCCTGACGTTGGAATCGTAACTAGGGGTATGGCCGGTCTACGGTATTGTTGGTCGCTCGCAAGCTCACTCCCGAATTTGGGTGCGTTCAAGTCAGAGCGAACCATTGAGGTTCACAACTAAAACTTCCCGGTTCTCATCACTCTATATATGCATTAAAAACAAAAAAAAATAAATGTTATATGTCAGTTGTTGATTCATCGTTTTTGATTTTCGAATGGAATAAGAAGAAAATTATTCCAGAAAAAAGAAACATAAGCAAAATAATTTCATGTTCAGAATGTTTTTTAGCATTCGCTGCTCTTCAACCGCTTCAATTGATTCGGCTCCTGCGCGGAGGTCAGCAAAAGCAAAAAAAAAAAAAAAACATTTGAAAATTGAAAAAAAAAAAACAAAAATAGAAAATGCAATTTTTTTCATCTTATGTTTTTCTGGAAAAACTGGAGAACAGCTGGAACGATTTTCTCCAAAATCCTTCCCGCTCTAAGTTGGATGGAGACGCTTCGATTGCACCATTGTTGACCTCGATCGCATCATCCGTTCACGAGATATCGTGAACGAAAATTTTTGGCCACATACGGACACCTCCACACACACACACACACACACACACACACACACACACACACACACACACACACACACACACACACACACACACACACACACACACACACACACACACACACACACACACACACACACACACACACACACACACACACACACACACACACACACACACACACACACACACACACACACACACACACACACACACACACACACACACACACACACACACACACACACACACACACACACACACACACACACACACACACACACACACATACATACATACATGATCTTGAAAATTATCGGGGAGTGTTGTGGTGACCTTGAAACGTGAAGATATGATGAAAATTCGATTTTCGTTTTTCGGGGTGATTACAATAACTTCCCTAACCCGGGAAGTTAAAAAGAACAATAATTGAATATTGAATATTGGAAAAGGAAAAAATAAAAAATCATGAAATAGAAAAAATGAAAAGCAGACAGCAGTTGGGGGGACACCACGGTTTTCATGACTTTATGTGCCCCCCGACTGTTGTCTGCTTTTCATTCTTTCTATTTCATGATTTTTTATTTTTTCCTTTTCCAATATTTACTACAAATGAATTTAATCAACCGCTTCAATTAAATTAAAAAAAAAAAAAAACTGCTTACTCTCTCGAGGCCAATATGCGGTCATAGAAAACTAAAAATTTAATTCAAATACTAATTTGGTAAAAATGTGTAAGGAATTTTTCTCCAGTTTTTCACCGGGGAAATAATCCCAAACTACTCTTTACCCATTCCTCATATCGCTACTGTTACGTCATGATTTCATTAGAATTTAAGAAAATAAATCCCAATAAATTCATAACATAGATTATTTTTCTCCTGTTTTTAGCCTATCCGAAGATAATAGCTTGGGATCGGAGTGGGTTGAATTATTGAGATAGGTTTGGAGAAGGATTCGATTCATATAAAATATTAAATTCAATTAAATAATTTAAATTAAAAATTTCATATAATATCAAAATTTTCTCGATACAAAATTATTTACTCTTGATTTTCAATTAAAACATTTTTCTTTTCACAAATTTATGATGAAAATAATTTCCAAACAATTAGAAACAGTTCGCGGTTTGATTTATAAAATTTTCTACTCATCCATTTTTGTAAATTATCCAATTTGTATCCAATGGCTTCCCTGCCAATTCCACAATAGAGCAAGTTAACAATTCACCAAACTTTCAAAATCTCACTTCACAAATTTTCAATAGAAATTTTACAGTAATTATAAATTTAAATTAATAACACAAATCTTAGTTATATCTTCACATGTTCAAAAATTTTCTCAAGTATTTTTAAATTGAACTACTGGGATTGTCCTTCTGGACTGAGGTTGAGATGTTTTCGGAAATGGAATGAATACTTTGGGGTGCGCTCAAACGGTTTTATTGACTGACCGTTTGATTGTATTAATGACAATATATGCAAACAAATTTTTAATTGTATTTGTAATAAGGAGGGGGTATGCCGCGACATCGGTGCATTGTCTCGGTACGGATACCTGAACCTCCTGGTGATAATGCGCTTGGAGACAAGTCCAGGCGTTGCCACCTAACGATCACGTGATCGTTATATAATTTATTATGAATGTTTTTATTTAATTTTCAGGTTTAAGGATGTTAGTGTGCAGTCAGAGAGTGTTTGAAAAATGCAGCCAAAATTCCCAAAATTTTTTGACACATCCTTTGATTTTTTTAAAAACCGTGTGCAAAGTTTCAAATTTTTCGCGAGCGTAAATGAAATGTTATGAATTTTCGAAAAAATGCTATTTAACACGGAGTCTTATGGGAATTCAGAAAAAAAATTCAAAAGCAATGAAAAAATGCCGCCAATGTCACGAAAATTTGCACACGCGTAAAATGTTCATAAATGGACATATGAAAAAAATTTCATTCCGATTGCGAGCATTGTTTAAGCAAAATTTTTAAAAAACTCGCAAAAATCAGAATTTCAGCGCGCGCAGCTCGGAATAGCGACAACGTCGTAACAACCAACTGAATGGGGGTAAGCGCGGTCTATTCAAACGCATCCAATGAGAGAGCAACTCAGATGCGCACATCAACACTGCGCACGTCAGTACTGCTAACGTCTACAACCAAAATAATTTCTCTGTTGCCACGTTTTCCACTCACATGAATAATTTATCATTAATAATAAAAACGAGTTGCAAAAAATATTTAACCCCTGCAATGTGTAGAGGAAAAATTCTAAAGCTATAGAAAAAATCTATTTGACTATAAAACACTCCGAAAATGGGTTAATTATCCAATTGAAAAGTTGAAATTTTTTTGTTCAGGGATTGGATTTTTCAGAAAGAACAATAGATTCCCCTGCGTCCCACCGCCTACATGCCAACTGCACACTAACATCGTTAATTTGAATTTATTTATTTTAATAATATTTTTCCCGTGAACTCTGAATTTTTCTCTAATTTTGTATATTAAATTTTTTCTTCTAGCTGGTCTATTTCTTCTATGAGAAATATGAACCTGCCAGCGCAAAGTCCGCGAGACCTCCCGCGTTTAATAAAATTCAACTCGATCGCATTTTTCCGATCGAATTAAATATCCCCATTGTTTAACAACTCTAAAAATATTAAATGTTCGAAAACGATTCTTCCAGAATTTATCATTTGATTCCATTGGAATTCGTTATTCGATACATTTATTTAAACATTCCAAATTTCCCTATTTTTAATTTTTCCTAAAATTCATAAATTCTATACGTTCATCAGGACGTAACACTACGATTTGGGCGCCAGCTAGATTTTATCCGGAAAACCTAACTAAACCGGCCTCCAGGGAAAACTCGTCACCTGGAGGACTTCTCGTGGACGGGACCCACGGATGCCACGCTAGCATCAGTATTTTACGGTAGAGGGGCGAGGTCCACCATGTTAGGAGTGCTTCCGCTCGCTCATCGAGGCTGTTTTCACGTCCCCGACGGCGAATACGGAGAGAATTCTTCTCTCAACCGACTCATAGTCTCGTGTCCTTCGCCTCCGGGTTATTTCTACCCGATCAGCCGACTTTCGCACTCGGCGTTATCATTAACGGCGAGTGGCCTTGACCGATTTGCGAATTCTTCTAACCCCTCGGGGCCCGGAATGTGGAGGCACGTGTAGCGAAGACCCTGCCAGAGACACTGTTAACTCCCGATCTACACGCTCACGCGGTTTCCCTCCACATCCGGTAACAGCAATATCATCGCGAGTCAGATTCCCCCAGCTACTTTGTGACTGGGAGGCGAATGCGACGAAGGCCCAGCCAGAGACACTGTTAACTCCCGACCTACACGTCCACTCCAACACCCAATCGTTTCGCCGCAAGATCCAAAGCCCGGCCACGTAGCACTCCACGCGACCGGAAACCAGCGCTATTCTCTACTCGGGAGATGCAGGAGCATCTCCCTCTGCTCGCCTCCCCGCTCGATGCGAGGTGACGCCTTTCGATAACTCGCCAGTCATCTCTATGTTCCGCTCTGTACGAGCGCCCGTTCTGAACTAACCAGAAATCTCCCAGGGCTTAACTTCCCAGTCTAGGCTTCTCATTCCAGTACCACTCGAGCTACGTTCTCTCGACGTGGACCAGCCTGATTGGCCCGACATCAATCTCCTCGGAGAAGGGGAAGCGGCAGTTCTTACACCTGCCCGTCCGTCCCTAGGCTAAGTCTGCGGAGCCTTTAACACCGCACAGTTGGGAAGCCTGTACGTCAGCCCTATTCTACCCAACCACAACTGCACGAATGCTAAATTAGCGATAGCATACCAAAACGGTCACTTTGGAGAGTGGGAAGCTTAATCCACCCGAACTGGCGTATCCCCTCTCCTCCATGATCTATTCACCGTCAGTCGAGCCTTGTTCGGCTGACGTCAGATGCCTCCTCCTGTCTCTCTCTCTCCCAACTCTACTCACTCATTCCTTTCAAGGTGTATTTTACACGTAACGAGAAAAATCTCGTTACAAATGTTCCTTAATTCCAGAGCTATATGCTCTTCTCATTGAAACATTATTTTCGTGTCATCGGACCTGAAAAATAATGTTCACGCCTCGTCATGGAACACATATCACCCTCCCCCACGTGCTTGCCATCCTCGCCTTCGGCTCGGAAGGCAATCTTGCACGTGGGGGAGGATGATCTGTTTTCCAAGACTCGAGCATGAAATGTACTATTTCCGCTAAAGAATAAAAAGTAAAAATTGAAAAATTTTTTCAAATTTCAAATTTTTCAATTTTTACTTTTTATTCTTTAGCGGAAAATAATGTTTCAATGAGGAGAGCATATAGCTCTCGAATCAAGGGAAATTTCTTCGAAATTAGTATTTGAATTAAATTTTTCTTTTCTATGACCGCATATTGGCCTCGAGAGAGTAAGGAGTTTCTTTTCTTTTCCAATATTCAATATTCAATTATTGTTCTTTTTATAATTCCAACGTCGGGGGTTTTTATTTTTTAATTTTTTTGTCAATTAATCATTTTATTTCTGTCTTTTTATAGGTTTATCAAGTATCCTGTAGTAGTTTCAATCTTAAGATGAATATCAATTTTAAGGCAGTCTTTGATTTGAAATTTTCATCAATATTTATCCCTTATTTTTAGAATTTTTAATTCCATTATTTTAATTGTAAACTCGATTATTTATTCCATTATCCACCTATGTCTCCGACTGCAAATATTCAAATTCTAAATTTTGCGCACGTAAATTAAATGCCCTTCAGGGGTGGAATTTTGCGCGTTTAGGGCACCCTAAAGCCTTATTTTTTCTTTGCCACCAGGGAGAGCTTTTCGGGTTGACTTCGTCGTGTTTCGGAACGTTTCCTGCCAAAAGTGTCGAGGAAGGGGGATCTTCGAGCATGCGCAGTTTTCTGCCGCCATCGCGCATCCCCCTCCACCACGCTAATTCACCGCGCGCACCCCTCGAACAATCGGTAATGTCGGCATGAAACGTTCGGAAATGTCACCAAAGACTACCGAAAAACGCCTCCTTATGGCAAAGAAAAAATAAGACTTTAGGGTACCCTAAGCGCGCATAATTCCACCCCAGAAGATCCCACTCCAGGTGGCGCCAGTCATATGAACCATATGCCAATTTTTTTTTATTTTCATTTGCGGTTATGTGCGGTCGAAACCTCGTAAATCATTGGCAATCTGAACAATTAAATAAAAAATAAAAAAAACATCTTTTCCGACGGGACTGAAGTGAGTTGATTTTTTTTTTTAATGAAAACCGTCCAAATTCATACTACCAACGCATGTTTATCTTTTGCCCCTAGGGATATTCCAACCTATCTAGTTATTTCTAAAAAATCATTTTTTATTTTCCAGTTATTGAGAAATAAAGATTAACGATAGTTACAAAAGAGTGACAAGAATGATCCTTGAGCGATTATCTTCATTTTAAGCCTAAAAACATAATTAACAGCATATTTATAGAGAAGTTATGGCTGGAATAACGCACAAAAACATGCACCTGTTTTCAGTCAAACGCATATACCCCTCTGGCGCGGCCGTCGGGGGTAAAAAAGAGCGAGAGTTTCTCTTATCTACAGTAATATTAAAGAGGAGGATCAAACTAGATCTCTCAGTATCTCTTGCTCATTACCGACGTAGTTGAACAAGTAATTTTAAGCAACAAAGGTGGTTACAATTAGGTAATTATGGTAGGAATGACTGTTTCTAGTAGAAACGATGAAGAAGAAGTTTTTTGTTAGAATTTTTCATCTCTACAAAATCCATGATAAAACCGGTATTGCTTCCGAATGGAAACATTGTATTCGTGCGATTTTGAGAATTTCTAATTTTGATTGGAAATGATGCAGAATGTCATGAAACGTGGAGAAATGATGTTTTTAGAGTCATGTCTGTCTGTATGTATGTGATAATTTGGGTTTTGGGTAATCTATTTTTAGAAAATTTAACATAAATACGGTAAAATTTGTTAGTAAAAATCTGAAATTTTGGCACATGGTACCTATGAATATACTCAACTTTGTCACGAAGTTTCAGTCGATCGGTCAAGTAGTTCCTGAGATATAACGGTTTGTTTGAATTTCATTTTTCCTCAATATATCAGAAACTACTGCACCGATTTCAAGTTTTTTTTTTTTCAAAATACTTGACCGGATGGCCTCTATTTAGATCAATAAAAATATATATACCGGTTCATACACTGTAACGAGATTTTCTCGTCACGTTAAAATACACCTTGAAAGGAATGAGTGAGTAGAGTTGGGAGAGAGAGAGACAGGAGGAGGCATCTGACGTCAGCCGAACAAGGCTCGACTGACGTTGAATAGATCATAGAGGAGAGGGGATACGCCAGTTCGGGTGGATTGAGCTTTCCACTCTCCAAAGTGACCGTTTTGGTATGCTATCGCTAATTTAGCATTCGTGCAGTTGTGGTTGGGTAGAATAGGGCCGACGTACAGGCTTCCTAACTGTGCGGTGTTAAGGCTCCCGCATCTCCCGAGTAGAGAATAGCGCTGGTTTCCGGTCGCGTGGAGTGCTACGTGGCCGGGCTTTGGATCTTGCGGCGAAACGATTGAGTGTTGGAGTGGACGTGTAGGTCGGGAGTTAACAGTGTCTCTGGCTGGGCCTTCGTCGCATTCGCCTCCCAGTCAAAGTAGCTGGGGGAATCTGACTCGCGATGATATTGCTGTTACCGGATGTGGAGGGAAACCGCGTGGGCGTGTAGATCGGGAGTTAACAGTGTCTCTGGCAGGATCTTCGCTACACATGCCTCCACATTCCGGGCCCTGAGGGGTTAGAAGGATTGGCAGATCAGTCACGGCCACTCGCCATTAGTGATAATGCCGAGTGCGACAGTCCGCTGATCGGGTAGTAATAGAATATGGGGTTTAATAATTAATAAAACAGAAATAACTTTATATCAAATCTTTATTAAATGTTGTCGTAATGACGGTTTACACACGAGTGAGCTCTGAACATATAAAATGTATTAATGCACAACGGCGCAACAGTGGTGACGCGGTCAACCACACCAACGAGTCGGTAAAGAAGGAGACAGGCTCATGGCGCCAATTTCAACACTCCCTCCCGACATAGACTGTATCCTTATTTATCCCAGTCTTCTTCTCTTCTGGTAACTATATATTCAACATTATCTCATCTCTCATCTTAGTATATAGACTCATCATCACACCTCTGGTCTTAAGTTAATCACCTTATTTATTTCCTACATAACAGAAAGAGAAACATTATTAAACATTTGCATTTATAATCATATCAATTAGTCGTTTGTGCAATTCAAACGACAGAGGCTTTGTAAATACATCAGCTAATTGATCCCTTGAACCAATCCATTTTACTTCAATTAAATTGTTCTTTACATATTCTTTTACATGATTGATTTTTATTTCAACCATATGCCTCAATTTATTTCCACCATTAGTTTCAACACAAAACTTAGCGGTTTTACTATCACACCATAAACACATTGGATGAGAGGGATCAACCAATTTCGAGAGCATTTTTTTGACTTGCCTCACTCATGGCAACATATTCAGCCTCATAAGTAGATAAAGCTACTGTTGTTTATTTGTGAGTTCGCCAAATAATCGAATCATCAAACAGTCTCACCACAAAAACCGCAAGTTGTTATTGAACTTGCATCTGAATATCCATTTATCTCATTAGAATCACCTGTATATCTCAAACCTAACTTCGTAGTTCCTCTAAGATATCTAAAAACTCTTTAACCATTACCCAATCGCTCTCAGTTGGGTTTACCTGATATCTACTCAATACATTAACAGCATATGATATATCTGGTCTCGTAGCACCAGTCAAATACAAAAGACTCCCAACAGCCTCTCTGTATGGAATATTTTCTTTAGTCTGTCTTTTCCAATATCTCACCATCATATTCTGTTTCTCTCATTTTCCTTTCATTATTCGCTGCTTGAGAGGTTATCATAGGTGTTCTCTGCGAATGTGATTTATCAAATCCAAATCTAATCAAAATTTTCTCAAGGTATTCCTCTTCATTTAATCTAATTTTCTCTATCTCGTCTAATAGACATACTCAAACATTCTTTGGGCTCTCCCAAAATTGTCATCTCAAATTCTACACTCAATTTGCTCTTTACTTCTGTTAGTTTATCTTGGTCATTACTCACCAACAAAATGTCATCTACATAGAGTAATAAGATCAAGAATTTTTGTTCATCTCACCAAATAAACAAACATGGTTCTAAATCTAAATTCTGTAACCCCATAGTCAATGCTACTTCAGTAGATCTTATATTCCACCGTTTTGGACTAATTCGAAGTCCATATAGAGCTCTCTCTAACTTGCATACATTATTTCATCTCTCTGAAACTGTATGGTCTGTTCCCTCAGGAATTTTCATATAAATTTCCTCTTCAATTACACCATTAAGAAAAACTGTTTTGACATCTAACTGACAAACTTCTAAATTGTATTTATTAATAATTGCTATCACAACTCTCACCAAAGGTAGTCTAGAAACTGGAGCATACGTTTCTCTCAGTTCATAGACATTCTTATCTTTAAATTTTCTGATCACTAGTCTCGCCTTAAATCTCAATTTTCCATTTGCTTCATTTTTACACTTGAAGACCCATTTAGAATCTATAATATTTAATTTTTGCCCATTTTCCATTTTCTTGGGTCTTTTCACAACCTTCCAAACTTGATTTTTCTTTATGAATTTAATTCCTCATTAATTGCTTTTCTCCAACGACATTTTTCTTTACTCATCATTGCTTCTTTATAATTAGATGGATCAGTATTTATACTTACTAACAATGCCTGAAAAACTTCATCTTTTACTTCTATTGACTTCTCTATTTCATCATTACTACAATTAACACCAGAAAAGAAAAAACTACCTTTCAAATTTTCATCAATATTCAACTCAGAGAAACTATTGTCGTTAATTATTTCTTTTACTATACTTAATAATTTTATTTTCTTTGGATCATTTAACTCTAATACTTCTTTCCTAAGTCTACCTCTCTTACGTTTTATCTCTCCCTCCTGTCTTGAAGAACTCTCAATCTCACCTTTAGTCTCGCTGAAATCTACAACTCATTTTTCTTTATCATCAACTTCTTCAAGAACAGGAAAATCTCTGACACTATCTTCATTATATTTATCACCGTAAATAAATTTTCCATTGAATCTCATATGTCTGCTTTCGTAATACTTTCCTGTTTCTGGTTTCAGTACCAAATACCCTGTAGGGGTATATCCTACCAAAATTACTGTTACATCTATCTGTCCAAACTTTGGACCTGTTTTTCTTGGTACCTTTATATAACACAGACATCTGAATCTTTTAATTTGATTTATATTAAAATTATCAACTGGAGCAAATCTCTCCAGAGGAGTAAACATATTATTGGATTTATGTGGTACGATTATAAGCATACACGGCCGCTGACAAGGCCAAGTTCCACATACTTTGTGCCAATCTCGAATCATTCATGTAGCGTCTCACCTTCTTCTGTATCATCTGATTGAATCTTTCTGATACACCATTGTGCTCTGGTGCATCTGGACAAGCCAACTGTAATTCCACTCCTAAGCTCTTAAGTACCTCAACTTTATGACCTCCAGTAAACTCAGTACCTTGATCTGATCTTAAATAACAAACTTTGGCATCATAACCCAACAAGTTACGTCCACTCCTTGTAAACATTTCTAGGCAATGTCCAGTCTCATTTTTCGCTTTCATTGGATAAGACATAGCGAATCCAGAATAATCGTCAATGAACATAAATATAAATCTGTACCCCTTAGGATGAGAAATGGGAGATATCGGTCCCATCACCTCTGAATGTATTATTTGCAATAGATCTGTTGCTTGTCTTCACACCGAAGGAAATTATAATTTATTAAATTTTGACATTAAACACACCTCACAATCTTTAATTGAATCATCGAAAACTACTATACTCAATTCTTTATTATCTGGAAATTTTACTTGCAACGCTCTAAAATAACTTGTAGAAGCGTGCCCAAATCTACAGTGCCATAACATTGCACTTTTGTTCTTTACTTGTTTTTCTTTATTAATTGAAATTGGCAATATTTCATCTAACGTTTTATCGAAAGCACACTCATTAACATTTTGAATTTTTCTATCCCAAATTGTATAATCAAAATTTGACTGTTCATATGGAATTTTTCTGTTATTGACTCTATTTTCACCACTCATTATTTCATTATTCATTATTTCATTACTTTCTTCATCTGTTTTTCCCTCTTCTACTTTATCTTTTTCCACCTTCTCGTTTTCTTCAGTTTTCTCTTTTACTTCACCTTCATTCTTCGCAGTAATACTACGAGTGAGATATCTTCTCACTTCACTCTCACCTATCACAACTTCAGCAGCATTTGCTATTATTCGCCGATTCGTATACGTGAAATTACTTTCATGATTTGAATCAATTTTATTAATCTCTAAGTCAATCATCCAACAAATATAGTTGTTTATAAATTCCCGAAATGAAAATCTCTTTTAACACTGGATAGAATATATCTATCTTTTGATCATCTAAATAAATGGCTAAACCCATTTCTACAAACTTTCCTCAACGATAATAGATTTGCTTTAAGAGTCTCAGCGAAAATTACTGAATCAATCTCAAGTACTTTATCATTTGCCAATTGAATCTCTATTTTTCCTGCTCACTCCGTTTCCAAGTTCGCAGATTCATTTTTATTCGTGCACTTAATAATACCACGATCTGATTCATCAAATATTTTAAAGATTAATTTTGAATTGGTCAGGTGTTCAGTTGCACCTGAGTCAGCTAAGAATTTTGTTATGAATTTATCTTTTGCTAACTCTTGACTACTTGTATAGAACTTAATTACATCTGACCGATTATTATTTATTTTTATTTTACCTTGATTTGCGTTGATCCATTGTTTATTAGGTAATTTATTCTCAAGGTTCTTTTTATGCCTCTAAAACTACCACTTCTTTGACTCTCAAAATTATAACTTGAATTTACAAAATACCTTTGATAAGGCCTTGAAGGACCTCTACCATGAGATCTCAAATTTCCTTTATCCTTTGTACAGTCTCTCACCTTGTGACTTCTAAATTAATTGCTATTGTTACACATAAAACTTTTACCCACATTAGGGCAGTCATTTGTCTTATGCCCAAAGTCTTGACACACGTAGCATCTTGGCTCATCGTGCTGTACAAGATTAACAGATTTTACATTCGTGTCAGAAGGACCACTTTTGCTAATTGCTTCTTTCTCTAATACACTTGATTTTAACTCCTCAAACGTCAATCTCTCACCTTTTACTTTCCTTGTTACTTTATCAATGGTTGCAATATTAGGAATAGCATTAATTACTACATTACAAACCAAACATCTCTCTTCTCATCAGAGGACAGGAATTTATTTCAAACTGAGCTGATGTGTCATCACATTTGTCACAGAACTCTGCTGCTGACATCTTACCACCTACGTATTTCATGTTATAAATCTCTTTTCTCACGGAATGTGATGTAAAGTTAAATTCACTAAATTTTATTTCTTTTAATTTCTTCAACATTTCTTTAGGATCTTGAATTTTAACAATTCTAAAATTATAATCTCTATCCAACCGATTTATTAAGATCTCTCTGACTTTATACTTCTGATCTGTAAGAGTTCCCTCATCAACAGTTACTTAGATACTTTCATCAATGCTATATAATAATTTATTAGACCTAATTTCTGAAGAAAATTAATCATAGAAATTTTCATACTTCATTTTACTATCTAATTTATAATCTCTCTCAATTTTATTTCCTTTGTTGATAAGTTTAACTTGTAACTTATTTAATAACTCACTCACCAATTGTTTCAAAGAACTCTCGTCAGATTCTGAATTTACTTTCTTTTGACTCGATTCATGATTTGTTTGTTAACTAAGTTTTTGACTTGACGTTCAAGTTCTACCTGACTAACTGACACTACTTCTCTTCCTTTCACCTTATAATCATCATATCTCACCTCGTCATCTTCCTTAATGCCTCGAAGTACATTCAGTTTGTACTCCATTGAAACAATTTTACTGGCCTGCTCTTTCAACATCTCCTTATTCTCTCTCATGTTCTCATATGCTGCTTTGGTAGAAGCAGCTGTGTTCTCACACAACTTCTCCACCGCCGACAACAACCCTTCTAACTTCTCCTCAACTAAAATATTTTTTGTTATTTTATTTTGCTGAGGATTAATTAAATTTTTATTTGATTCAAAATCAATCAAACTAATTTTTGTTCCAAGTATCTGATCTGATATTATTCGTGGTTTGGCAACTATTTCATTATGTATGTCAGCTTTTATTTCTCTTTCATTACACTCACCTTTCTTCAACATAGCCATGGTCTTATCTTCATTTTCAACTTTGCTCTTAACCTCAACTTTGCTCTCACCTCCCAAACCACCCTCACCAGTAACAAATTTTCCCAAATCAACGTCCGTATACCTAGCTATAAAAAATAGCTAAATCGATTTTTTTTGTTTGCAAAATATGCAGCTCATTTGCAGCTAATTTTATATGCAAAAATTAATTTTCCTGCTTTGGAGGTTAATTATGAAAAATGACATAAAGCTAGCTTCTACGCAAGCTAGCGGTAAAGTCAGTTAGATATTTTTTTATGAATTATACAAAAGTATGGAGATTTTGAAGCTCATTAAGAGCTTGAATTCTGTGTATTCTAAATAATTTTTTTTTATTTTTTTATATTTTTTCTGAGGGTCAAAGCTAGCTTCTCCGTCAGCTGGCTGCAAAATCTGTCAAATTATTTTTTATGAATCATGTAGAAGCATGGAGATTTTAAAGCTCATTAAGAGCTTGGATTCTGCGTATTCTAAATAATTTTTTTTCATTTTTTTATATTTTTTTCTAAGGGTCAAAGCTAGCTTCTACGTCAGCTGGCTGCTAAATCTGTCAAATAATTTTTTATTAATCATACAGAAGCATGGAGATTTTGAAGCTAATTAAAAACTCACATTCTGTGTATTCTGATTGATTTTTTAATTTTTTTTGGCGGGATAGAGGAGTTATTGTAACTACTCCGAAAATCGAGTATTCATTTTTTACCATATTTTGACGTTTCAAGGCCTCTGCAATCATTCTGGACCATTAAAAAAAATATTCGTATGTATATGCATGCGTATGCATGTGCGTCTGTGTGTGTGTGCACTTCAATGATTCAAACCCCCTTTAACGCACCCAAATTTGGGAGCGAGCTTGCGAGGGACCAACAATGCTGCGCCGTTCAGTCACACCCCTAGTTTTTCATTTATTTTCAGAGTTGACACTAGACTACTGCTGACTAGCGTCTCCATAATCTTGCACGAGCAAGCATTTGATGCTCATTAAGAACTCGGATTCTCTATTTTCTAACTGATTTTTTTTTCCATTTATCTCATTCCTTCTTGAGGGTTAAAGCAAGCTCCTACGCAAGCCAGCAGTAAATTTAGTTAAATAATTTTCTAAAAATTATGCGAAGGCATGGAGAATTTAAAAAATTTAAAGTGTATTCGAATCACTTTTAAAAAATATATTCAAATTTTTTTTTGAGGGTTAAAATTAGCTTCTACATTAGCTGGCTCCAAAATCTGTCAAATAATTTTTTATTAATCATACAGGAGCATGGAGATTTTAAAGCTCATTAAGAGCTTTGATTCTGGGTATTCTAAATAATTTTTTTTCATTTTTTTATATTTTTTTCTGAGGGTCAGAGCTAGCTTCTACGTCAGCTGGCTGCTAAATCTGTCAAATAATTTTTTATCAATTATACAAAAGTATGGAGATTTTGAAGCTCATTAAGAGCTTTGATTCTGGGTATTCTAAATAATTTTTTTTCATTTTTTTATATTTTTTTCTGAGGGTCAAAGCTAGCTTCTACGTCAACTGGCTGCAACATCTGTCAAATTATTTTTTATGAATCATGTAGAAGCATGGAGATTTTAAAGCTCATTAAGAGCTTGGATTCTGGGTATTCTAAATAATTTTTTTTTCATTTTTTTATATTTTTTTCTGAGGGTCAGAGCTAGCTTCTACGTCAGCTGGCTGCTAAATCTGTCAAATAATTTTTTATTAATCATACAGAAGCATGGAGATTTTGAAGCTAATTAAAAACTCAAATTCTGTGTATTCTGATTGATTTTTTAATTTTTTTTTTGCGGGATAGGGAAGTTATTGTAACTACTCCGAAAATCAAGCATTCATTTTTTACCATCTTTTGACGTTTCAAGGCCTCTACAATCATTCTGGACCATTAAAAAAACTATCTGTATGTATATGTGTGCGTATGCACGTGTGTCTGTGTGTGTGAGATTGTCATTTTTTTGGTTTTTTCTTTCATGAGCCATTGGTAGATGAAGACCAGCAGTCAACGTAGATAAATAATTTTTTTTTAATCATGCAAAAGCATGGAGAATTTAAGCTAATTAAAAAGAATTATTTCACTATCAATGAACTATGTTGAAAAGATGAGGTAAGGCAATCCTCTCTAGCTCAGAACTCTCTGCTGATTAGATTGACGCTGACCATTCTCCTATGATCAGTGGAATTGTATTCTTGATTACGAGGAAATGCGGATTATTATCAAGGATTCGATTGCGGAGAACTCTAGTACGGAGGTACATAAGAGGAGAATGAGTTGGAGGAAAACCTTCGAGAAAAAGCTCTTATGGGAAGTTCTCTGGGCTACAAAAATGATATCTCGATGTTTTTCCTTGCTAACTCAGTAGTTTTCGAGATATTGAAAAGATCGGAATTCAAGGGGATTTGAATACAACATTTTGCAAATATCACTAAAGGGGTATTTTTTTCTCATCAATAGAACAATTTTATGGTACTCAAAATTTTTCATTGCTGGGGCATTGCCCACAAAAAATTTCTTATGAAATTTCGATGTAAATTTACAGTTTTCCGGGATATATTCAATGATTAAAAAAGAACTGTTGAAATAATTTACAGAGAGATGGGATTTTTTTTTCCATTCAAGAAAACATGCATTTTTTGAAACCATTTATTAAAATATCAAAATAGTCAATACCAGTAGCTTCACATATATATCTTTGATGTTTGATGATGAAAGTTTGAAACAAACATGTGTCTATTTTTTACAATAGAATAGTAACGAAATATTTGGTTTGTACGTCACAGATAGTGACACTTCTCTATCTTCTCTTGCATCATATTTTTTCCATTTCTTGTCTCCTCTGCGACAAAGAGCAACAAAATGGCCCAGATCAGTTGACTTCAATCTCGTTATAGGAACATAGAATTCAATAACTCCTATGAGTTCCATAGGAAACCCTTCTTTTGGATGAGAAAATTCAACTGGAAGTGACTTCAATGATAGTTTAACTCCTGCTCCATTACTCCAGTAGGGCTCAAATATGACTAAATCTCCTACAAAAAAAATAATATAAATAATTCATGGAAATGAATTTTTTTTTTTTTTTTTTTTTTTGGAAATGAAATTTGTCTCCCAAAAAATTATATCGATTCTAGTTGCTAATATCATTATAGAAATTAATGTTCAAAATATTCGTGGAATTACCTATGATATTCTCCGTAATTTTCTGGAAACCCTGGCAGTTGTTTATAATGCATCTACGTGGCTGTGGTGAATAAATAAAGTCCTGAAAGAGTGATTTGAAGTTCTCGGTGGTAAGGGCTTTAGCATGAATGTTGAGCACCTCGAAAAATGATGAGCGGACATGTCCACACGAATCACATTGTGACTTTTCAATGGAGCTTGGTGATGGCAAGAACATTTTCCGTATAAAATTAGTTATATCATCCTGACAATCTATTAATTCAATTTCTCCTTGGACACTCTTCACTTGATAATTATCAATTAATATTTCTGCTCTAAGGTAATAGGTGAATGGCCTTATGCCTTTTTCTACACTGTCCACGATCATTGCATATAACTTATTGTGTGGTGTCTGTCTCATCTGTAATAGAATAAAATAATTAAATAAAAATAAAATTCGATTATCAAGTGCCTGAAAGACTAAATATTGACAGAAGTAATGAACATACCCAATCACATACAGAATCATTATCACTTGCAACAGCTAGAAGGATTTGAAAGCAGCTATCAAATGGACATGTGTTCCTAAAAGTGACTCGACGATTTTGAATTCGAATGGGTTGTAATTTATTAGAACTTCCGGTTTTTAATATTGATAGACCTTTGGATTTATCATAGGCTAATATATCTCGAATTTTCTGGGTATTCCCTCCAGTGTAAATCCCTCGAGATTTTTTCTCCTTGGGTACTGCCAACCCCCTCCAATTTTCTACACATCTTGTGGCCAGTAGCTCATTGGTTTCAACAGTTTGTATGGATTTACATGAGACACATATCCTTTTTTCTCCATATCCTTCTTCTGTACCAGGTATTGCAACTGAGCAGCCCTCTAATATGTGAACATTCTTGTTGCATTGAATGCACTGATGAGCCGATGGAATATGTCCTGCAGTACAAGCTGGACACTTGAAGATCTCGTTGCAATTTTCTTCACGATATATCGACGATGGAACATCATTATTGAGACTGGACTCTGGATTTTGAATGAGCGAGGAGTGGGCCATTGGTTTCTCATGAATGGTTGGAGATAATTCTCTTTCCGAATCAGTTGTATCCTCGACAATTATCCTAGACAATGATTCTGGGACTTCTTCTAATGTCTGAGAGACTTCACTATCATTCTTTTCCTCTTCATATTCTGAATTTTCTTCTTCACTCCTTTCTCGATCATCAGTCTTCTCAGGTGCCTCATGTGGAGTTTCACTCCCAGTCGTTCCAGTATTATCATTAAATTGTTGTTGCTCAGTATGAGTCGAGTAATTTTCAGGTGTTTCCTTCGTTCTTATTCCATTTTCGTTGTTTATATCGGCAGGGTACTGAATATCAGCGGAATGGTGTTCTAGATCATCCATTCGATCAGCAACGATGATGAAACGACCATGTATATAATCTAAATGTCTTTTAACGATCATGTCTGGTCTTGTCTTTTCTTTTTTGAATATTCCAGTCTTGAATATTCCTCACTCAGTTGATAACAGCAACTATTATCCCCTGAAGAATCCAAGCAAAGGTGTCGCACGATTGTTTCTATGTCTTTCTGCTGAGGCACTTGCTCGACTCCTGACGGTTGACCGTCGTGGAAATCGTGGAGCTTGGCAAATATACAATGTCAAGGTAATTGACAGTTTTTCTCTTCATAATGCTTCATTCATCAGTGTTAATACTTCTCATTTCCACCTGTCACAGATTACCGGTTTCTCTAAGCCATTGTGACTTTTGAATGTTGACAGGCAAGTTGCAACAACCTCCAATTGTCAGCGAAAAGTACAAAATTATTGTCGAAGAAGCTAAGTATTCAGTTCTCATTTGAATTTTTTATTTCATAATAGTTTTTCACTAACGAGAAGTTTATTAACAAATTAAAATTCGTTTCTTATTACTTTTAGGTACGCGACTTCAAACATAAATAAATCCAAGCGTTAAGTAGACTTTTTACATAAATTTTTTAAATGTTTTTCATATGAATATTTCCATTTGTTTATACTGAAATTTCAATTTTTTCCATTTTATTAATGCATCAATGTTCTTAATTATTTTCAGCCACATGAGGAGTCAAGGTTTCTGGATCATTTGCCATTGAAAGGAGACTTCAGTTATTTTTGGAAAAATAGATTAGTTATTAATTTTTACCGATGTTTGATATTTGTTTATTATTATGATTGATGTTTATTTTGTTTCATGTGATTAAGAGGCCTTGGAAGTAAGGAAGAATGATCGAAATGCGGGGAAAACTTCACGTCATGAATTCTCAGCCAAACGAGGAATGAAAAATATGTATATAAAATACCTGTAAAAAACTGTTATCTTCATAAAAACTGGATGGAACGAGTTAAGGATGATCTAGAGAGGTTCAATCATTTTAATGAATGTATAAAGATACGAGGTGGTTGACGAATCAGAGGCATGGCATCCTGCTCGATAATCTCTGATATTGGTGAGGATATAATGTCCAAACTCCCTCCGCTAAATATTACTAACTGATTTACTGCATTACAAGTGCGATATAGAGGAGAAGCTAATGTTAGTCCAGAGGACGCTAAGGGTAGATAAAAGGGCACCTCATTTTTGTGAAAAAACTTAAAAATTGTTATTCCTGTGAATAACTTCCTTTTGGAATTTTATTCTGTTTAGTCAGTTATTAAATACAATCAATTAAAATAATTTCGTGGACATTATTCATGAACAAGCTTTCAACTCGATAAAAAAAAATAGATAAATACAACACCATTCACTGAACCGAAACCGTCTGAATTTCAACGGTGCACTGAACTGATTGTGAGCCGGGCGCGGGGTATAAAATCAAATATATTGCAACTTTCAAGTTATTTGCTCGGTCGTCATTGAAAAAAAATTAACCTTTGCCAATCCTCTCCTATCGAGTCGGAATTGGGGTAGACTCTGTGTATGCAACCCGCGGTGCTGTGGATGCATCACCGAAGAAAATCCACAATTCTAGACCTCGATAACCATTAACCATCGGGAATTTAGCGGCTGTCTCAGTGTATGCACCCCGCGGTTACGCGGTTGCATCACTTATTAGCACCCCCACGATTCTCGTTTCTTAATTCCACCATCGACTCTTTATCGGTGGCTGAATCTGTGTATGCATCCCGCGGTTGCGCCGCTGCATCACGTTATCTCTAAATCCCGGGGGTCGTTTGATACTTCAAAACTTGAGTCAGTGTTTACCGTGATTTCGGGAAAGAAGTGATTGTGTGGAACAGGAAATTTATTCCAACCTAGCGTCGGCAAGTCATGTGATTAATCGGTTACCGCTCGACGATTTTTCACTTCATTCGGCTTCCCCATAAATCCCGTCGATCTACTCAAAATTGGAAATTCGGAAATAAAATTTAAAAATTAAATCAAAATCACCCGAAATACGTAACATGGGTGACTTGATCGTAATGATTTGCTTCTCTTGAGAATTTCTTCGATGTTTGATGATGTGACGTCCGTCGAAAAATGCATTAAAATACATTTTTTCAGTACTGAAATACTAAATAATTGATCATTTCCACAATGACTCATTAGTCATAAGAATCAAGTTAACGAAGGCCTAAAATATCTAAATGGCGTAAATACCTGAGAGTTGAATTAGACAAGGGTCTATTTAAGGGGGCTCCTCAGTTGGTGCGAGTGGGGATAGGCGAGCGGGCGAGTGGAGAGTGAAATGATTAAGTTAGTGAGGTTATTTTCGACAGAGATGGAACATCAACATGGCGTATATTGGAGAATGACAGATAGCGCGCAGCATTTTTCTATCGTAAATTTGTTGATAAAATTTATGGTAGGGACCGATTAAATTTCTAGTCCGTAGTCTTGAGGGTTTTATATAGATAACTATTGTTTCTTTCGCTGGCTATAACCTTGTCAACAGTATGAGGAGTAAGAGAAAAATTAGCGTCCATAAGGCCCATGTTAATCGGAATTATTTCATCAGTGATTACTCAGATTTACGCAGGTAAAAAATTATCAATTTTTTGTAGTAATTTTTACCCTCTTTTCAAGAACTTATCGTGCAAATATTATGTTCGTGGTACCTTGTCATCAACATGACGATTTTACTGAGAAGACCCCTTAATCTTCGAATAAATAATTCTATGAATTAATTGAGAAGGTCTAAATGCAAAATAATAAATCCGAAAGCAAATAGAATAAAACAAAGAGACGACACCCGTAATTTTCAATCCAATAGAATTAAGTTAAAATTAAAATATCTGTATTTGTTTAACATATCTATGTTCAGAATTATGAAAACAATTTAAGTCAATTATCATGATTCAAATTTCCATCAATGATAGAAAACTCTGTTCGAAATTATCGAAATTAGAAATGAAGTGGACTTTATTAAGATGTTAACCCAAGTTGGATTATTGATTAGCTATGGGAACTTTTGAGAAGGGTGCCAACTCCAAAAACATGCTCATATTAGGAAATGCAGGAGACATCCCACAAAGTAACCGATCGCTTAAAAATTAACGACAGTATTAAATAGGGGAAGCGCCACGTGCCGTACTGGGAAAAATCGATACACGTCACCTACGGGGGCTAATTGGCAGAAAAACCTAAACACCACCTAGACCACATCGAAACATTAAGGGGTACATTTTTGACGTACACGGAGAGGCGAGAGTAGCAGCCATGGATACAAGGGAGGGTACCAAGGATATATAAGGACCCTGTACATTTCGGGCACAGTCAGAAAAAATAAACATCACCGAGTAGATCGGAACTCTGTCCATCAGTCAGTAGAGAGACACCTGTTCTCTGAAAATTCTTAGTCCTACAGTTTGGATTTATCCATTCGATTTCAATTCGAATTTATGTAGAGTTTTTCATAACTTCATTTTGATAAAAGTCTTACTAGACTTATTCTCAAAAGTGGGATCTTTCATGATTCCTATTTCAATTAAGGAAAATCTTTCATCATTTTTACTTGAATTATAATCAAATATTTAACGACAAAATGTCATAACAATTATTGTAATCAATTGAAATCTCGAATTAATTGTCAAAAACAAAACAGCGTAAGTCAAACCAATCAACGAAGTTGGTCACGTAAGTTACAACCATAACCATTTTTTTTTTTTGTAAACTCATTTCATTCTGTCAAAAATATAGAAAGTAGTTACAGTGATTCTTTTTATTAATTAAATCCTTGTGAATCCTATCGAAATTATCTTCCCGTCCATGCTATTGACCGCAAGGTTAGGCTAAAAAGGGAACGAGTTAGTTAATGGGTATTTGTGGAATTCTATTAATTATTTATTAATCAATCTTCAATTAATTGGGTTCTAAATTTCAGCTTTGAATCTAGTGATCTAAGACATTTTCCTGTCATTTAAACATTTGATTTATGAAGGTTATTTCTGGGAAAGTTATCACACTTTTCGTCAAATTCACCCATTTCTGATATAACAATGAATTTTTGAACTCATTTCACGACTATCATCTGGTAAAATTCCATAAGAAAATGATGAGGATGAATAATAATAATTAATAAATAATTCATACATTCATTTGTAAAATTGATAAGCGTAATAATTTTGACACTTTTGTCATTTTGCAATCCATCTTCCAAATGAAGGAATAAGAGAGGAAATTTTAGTGCCCCAAAAATAAATTTATCTATTGACAAAAAAAAATTTTGACAGAAATCTCTGCTTGCTTCAAGTGACTCAATCATTCATTGGTTGAATTTATCTGATGACAACTTCTCGAATATCTGAAGTTTTGACCCGACTTTCTCAGGCTGATTTTTCCAATCAAATTTATCGATCTCCTGTGAGACTCTTCTCACTGCTTTAATTACAATTTCTGTTGAGTCGGAAGATTCTCGTGCTTTTTAAGAGTCCTTTTCATTTCTGTAACGAAAAAGGAATGAAAACAATCAGATGTACTTTATTGATGAGAAAACTCAATTTGATTAACAAAACTGGAGATGGGAAAAAATCAAATGAAGGCTAAGAGATCAATCGGAAAGTCAAACAGTCTAGAGGAGAAGATTGGAGGTAAATTCAAGAGTGCAACGATTTGGGGTGGAGATTAGGAGGTCGATTGAATCGTGTCTATACCATCTATATATATTTTAATTGAGTTTTCCAACAAAATTTCAACGAAATCGACAACAAATTTCCAAATAACACATTCCGTGATTTTTTAGTCAATTGTATAATTTTGTCTGGGATTGCCCGTTGCTTGTAGCCCATATAGTACAACGACTGGAAATAAGTAAAATAAATAATGGTGTACTCACAGCTGTCATGATCTTCCTGCTATCCCCAGATTCAGCATTGACTTGTATATGAGATAAATCCACAATGCGTTTCACTCTTTCACGAGCGAACTAATTCTACAAAAATTATAGAATCACTATCACGTGGAACAAACAATAACTTACAAATGGTAAAGGTAAAAAATGACAGCGTTGATACTAACATCCTTAATATCTTGGATATTCTTATTACATTTAACCTTGGATATTCTTATTACATTTAACCTTGAGCCATTTTGGGGCCTTCCTAGTTTACAGCTACATGGAGCCGGGGATTGTTGTGTGCCATCAATCTCAGGAGCCCCAGTCAGGAAGTACAGCATTAAGAGACTCATTATAATTAGCACTCATGAAATCTTCCAAAACTATCCTGAACTTTCATGAATTTCCCACATGAGCCTTGTAGTTTTGAATCAGAAAACATTAAGACACTATTGATGAAACCAACTCCACCGTCCTGAAGATCTTGGCTGTGACAATTAGCATTATCTTCATCTAGAAACGTCCTCCCATAGTTTGCAGTCAGTAACAATCGTTAAATCACGACAATAAAAATCTCCTTTCCATTCAATTTTTCCTCCAAAAATGAAGTTGTTATTCAAATCCACAATTATCTGCTCTTCGTTTTGTAGTAAGCGGACGTTGAATCAGAGAATGGAAACTCAGCTTTTCTCCTCCATTGATATTTGGATCAGAGACGGTTTTCTGTAGTGCCTCTTCAGTTGTGCACCACTCTGCACTACTGGTTTTATGAGTTACAACTTGAAATTCAAAATGAATGATATTTTTTCCTTATTAATTTATACGGTCGAAAGTGAAAATTATTAATGATATTAACCTCCACAATTGCAGTTGTTACTATATTTACAACACTTCAAGTCAGGGTCTCTGTGGAATTAGCGCTTCATTGAGAAGTATTCTAGGATGTGCTGCTTCAGTTAGTCATATAGGAGCAATGAATGACGTGACTTTTCTAGCATGACTTATGAAAAATTTCTTAATAGTTCTGAAGAGCTTATACTCGTGCCCTCGGGGTAATTCTTTACTCGTATCAGCGGAGAAATCAATCAATGCTCCAAAATCTTTGTTGTGCTCGTACTTGAGAAAAACCAGTGGATCTCTCTCCCGATTCTGCGGATCATGTACTCCAAGCTTGGATTACGATTGTACAACTTCATGTCATCCTAATTTGTATGGAGAACGTTGAAAAATTCAGGTCGAGAAAGAAATAGAACTGGTGGAATAGTCCATATATCAAAAGGCTCACGATTGGAGTCATTGACTCTCTCCGTCTGATCCGATGTCCTCTGGCGCTCATCATCATCATTTTCAGAGAGTACTCGGGCACCATCTCTATCGATTCTATCTATATTATCTGTTCAGGATATTGCTCTTCGCACATTCCGGTATCTTCTATCCAACTGTTGCCTTCTCATTTCACATCCAGTACTAGTACTGCTCCCAATTGTTACACCAGGTTTCATCAGTGGTCAATAACAACGTGGAAAACTCAATATTATATATTAGCAGCTGTTCGAGTTTTTAGGCCAGCTGCTTTATTCACATCAACAATTTAGAACCCAAATTCAAGTCCGTTGTATTATTTGTATACAGGGATCGGCAGTAATAATTACTTTAGTAATATTTTCAGCTCTAATTACAATTACATTTGTAATATTTGGATGGAGATTCCCTATTTTTCTATTATTTCATCAATCTGTAATTGGGATTGTGAAATATTCGATAACTGAGTAATGATCAATGGCAATTGGAGGGCTCTCCATTGATGAATTAATCAGTAATCAAAACTACAAATAGATTGATTACTTCATTATTGATCAATAGGAACTAGAACATTACTTGTTGATTGGAAAAATGGTCAACCCCGAGTGAAAATTATCTGATTACCGAGTTAATCGTCAATCAAAACTCGAAATTTTTTGAATATTCAATCAATACGTAATAAAAATGGATAATTGCTCCATTACTTAGTCAATTCAAAACTGGACGCGGAAGTTACCTGATTAACCAATCAATCATTAATAAAAAGTGAGAATTATTTAATTTACGAACAATTTTTCGATGAAAGTTCAATCTGAATCGATTATATAATCAATGGTTGTTTATGTAGCTGAGCGTTCATGGAATCAGCAGATTTCCCACCGAGAACGATAAAATGAAGGAGTCGTGGCCGTATGGCAAAGGGATATGCACTATTTTCCCTACCATTTTTTTTCTTGCAGTGAAAACACGATTTGTAAGAGTAAATCCTCATTCTTCTCCGCTATTTTTTCCTATCTATAAAGTGAAAGAATTACATAGGGAAGGGTCGGGTAAGACGGACCTTAGGGCGAAACGGAGTACGTGATAAGGCGCTACAGCCCCCCCTCCCCCCACTCGTGTTTTGAAAATAGTGGCCAATACCTTAAAAAATCATTTTCTCAAATAACTCGAGAACCGCACATAGATATCAAGGTTTAAGAGATTATTGGTTGAAAATTTTTCGATTTACTAATTGGTGATTTACACTTTTTTTTGGACCAGAGATCGTACATTATCAGCTGTGATTTATGATTGATTCACTAATTGAAAGTTTTCAATTATTATTGCTTATTACTCGATGAATCGGATAATTCTTAGTTCTGGTTACTTATTAATCAAGTAGTAGAAGAATTACACAGATTGATTGATAATTGAACGAGGAATTTATTATTTCAATTAAGTGATTAACGATTGACTTGATAATTGAATACTCTGCTCTGTCCGTTACTCATTGATCCAGTAATCGCTCATTTCCAAAACTAGATGAGCAATTGATAGAGTCAATGAAAAATTTCTATTTTTCTTGAGCTATTAATCAAGTAATGAGAAAAATCGGGACGATAAATAACGAATCAGTAATTTGATATCGCCATCAACGATTGAGCAAGTAATCATTAACAATCCAATAAAGATTACTCATTGACTGAGAAATTGATCAATCACAAATCTGGTTACTGATTACATGAGTAATCAGTAATGGATTGTTGAAATTATTAGATTTTCAATTAATAGAAAAATTTCGTTCTCGATTTCTTGAATACCGAGTAATAGAATAATGGTAATTTGAAATTACCATTTTGCCGAACCCTCTTTGTATATCACTCGCATTTAAGAGTCTCGCCAATTCTCCGTACGACCTTTAGAGTTATCACAACTGGCGATAAATTCATGGCATAACAGATACCTTTCACATATTTTACCATTTTCATCCAGATCATAGGAGATTCATCTGGAAAAGGAGAAATAATAGTTAGTATCCAAAGGAAAACATCTGATGAATTTTCTTCTCTGCAAATAAATAACATCCTCATTCTTCACCCGGTTATTTTCATATAATGATGCAAAAACACTGGTTGCAAGGATTCCAAACTATTCATCAGACCTAGAGCTAACTAATAGTAATGCACACCAAGAGATTAAAAGTGTGAAATTGAAGAATTAAAAAGAATAGAGTCTACACAGTTAGAATCTCATTCGAAGAATAGACAAAAGAAGAATCACTCGGTTTTCGACTTCTTGTTTACGGAAGCAGAGTGAGAAAAGTCAAAAATTATTCATTATTGAGTTGTTCATATAAAAGTCAATTGTTCATTATGAAGAATTGAACTACTGAGAGATTTTTCATTATAATAAAATAATGATGGGACAATCACATGAGTATTCTTTGGAAGAATGAAAACACATAATCAATCAGTAAAAATATCCTATACAACACACTTTTTCACTCCAGCTTATTGAGCTATTTTTTTTAGCATTCTTTGATGGTCTCTCAGCCGTTGCTAAGATATGATTTTCTCTCTTACAGTTATTTTCTCTCTTATGTAACTCGAGCAAATATTTTATGAGTGAATTGAAGATCGTGTCAATAATTGCAGCACCATGCACTGAAAAAGTTATCCATGTGGTGTCAGTAAAACTCATGGCCTCCTGAAGAGCTATGGATTCGATTCGTAAGCTATGAATCTTATCAGCGAACACTCTCCTGGCTGATGAAACGAGAATTTTCAAATTGGAGGACGGTTTGCAAGGACAATACGCTTTTCCAGTGGAGTCTGTAATACGATTATTCTTATCAGTGAAACACTCGATACAGTCTTCACATGACAATTTCAGTGCCTGCAATATTTTTACTGGTAATTCGTCAAAGACGTTTTTCTGTTCTTCAACCCTCAGCAGGAGGAAATCATTGATAACCCCGTCCTCTACATTACCGTCCAGGTGGAGTACAAGTGGTGAACTGGGCTGATTAAAATGTCCTTCTTCAGTACCAATATCAATATTGGAATTCAGAACGTTTTCATTATTATTGATGTTTTTCCCTGGTTATTCGATAATATCGTTATTATTAATCAGTTCGTTTAGGTTCAGCAGCATTTTTGCATCATCTTTCTAACAATTAGAACCTCTTAAATGAGGTATGAAGCTGAAACTAGCGAAAGATTCGCTGGCGAAAGATTCGATGTTATCCAAAATTAGTTTGATCAATGTGGAAAATTCGAAATTTATGGAGGATGAAGGTAACATATAATTAGAGTTTATACACAAGTAGCGATTTTTTTCACTAATTATTTTTTTTTTAATGAACAGAAGTAAATAAATTTGGGAATTTAGCAATTCGAATCTCAATTCGAGAGCGAAAGCCGCCAAAACCTCTAGCATTGATAAAAGTAACGGTTACTTGTCGTTTGAGTTTATACATTAATTTTAATTTATTTGGAATTATTATTATTTTTTTTTTGTTACTTTGAAAAAATTGCACGGAAAATATATTGGAATTCCTAATATTGATGAAAAGAACATGTGCAGGTTTATTGAGTTTATACATTTATCTCGATTTATTTTGAATTATTATTATAATTTTTTTGATTTTTTTTTTTCGTAACTTTAAAAAAATGGACGGGAAATATATTCAAACTCCTAATATTGCTGGAAAGAACTTGTGCAGATTTATTGAGTTTATACATGTATCTCGATTTATTTTGCATTATTATTATGATTTTTTTGAATTCTTTTTTGTCAATAAAAAAAAATTGTATGGGGAGTATACTCGAACTCCTGATAATGATTAAGGCCCGCATGGAGGGAATTTTTCTACGCGTGTTGATTTTACGCCCTCCGACTTCACGGTGAAAGTGAGAAGCTTTATGTCATTCTCCGCTGTATCGGTAAGCGCGGAAATGGCAATAAAGCAGGGCCGAGAATAAGAATGAAAAATGTGGGTGGGCCCCCCAAATTTGTTAAAATATAATATTTTCTGATATTTTCGCGGGAGATTGTGTAAAAGATTTATCTCCTGATTAGTGGCGAAATTGAGCGTAGAAATATTGATTATTATTGTTAGTATTATTATCATTGCTAGTATTATTATTATTATCATTATTATTATTATTATTATTATTATTATTATTATTATTATTATTATTATTATTATTATTATTATTATTATTATTATTATTATTATTATTATTATTATTATTATTATTATTATTATTATTATTATTATTATTATTATTATTATTATTATTATTATTATTATTATTATTATTAGTATTATTAATTATTTACTTAGCTTCGTAAGTATGACTTTGGGACATTTTCGTTTTTTATAATTATCGCGTAACCTGAGGGACATAGGGGTTTTTTATGAGGACCTTTTTTGTAGCCCTTGATGTGATACCAAAAAAGGTTTCCATAAAAAATCCCCCATAACCCTTGGATTTCGAGATATTTGATAAAATCCATCCGTCCTTGACTAAAATTCATTTTTTTGTCTTATCACCCCCCCTCTGGACATTTTTTATGATTATCTCGGAATCTATGCAACATAAAGGTTTTTCCATAAGGACCTTTTTTGTAGCCCTTGATATGATACTCAAAAAAGGTCTCTATGAAAAATCCCCTATCTTACTCGAATTCCGAGATATTTGATAAAATCAATCTGTTCTCGAGTAAAATTTATTTTCTTGGTCTTATCACCCCTCTCTCAGGACATTTTTTATCATTATCTCGGAATCTATGCGACATAGGGGTTTTTTCATGAGCACCTTTTTTGTAGCCCTTGATGTGATACTCAAAAAAGGTTTGTTTGAAACGCAACTAATTTTCTATCAATTTTAATAAGTCAGTTCGAGTAAATTCGGAAACAATCGAGACCTTCGGGTCAACAGTCAGTCCAGGAGTAAATCACCCCACTCTTAAGTCAAGTAGTAGTTAACTAGCCTTCGGGCAAGCAAGTATAGTCTCGAGTTAGTACTCATGTAGTCGTCATCAAGCCTTCGGGCAAGCAACAAGTATCAAATTAGCACTCAACATGTAGTCAAGTAATTCCCTAGCTTTCGAGTAACTCATCAATTAGTAAATTCTCAAGTACATCAGTAATAAGTAAAATCATCGAGTCAGTGTTATCAAGTAATTCAACAGTTAATAATCTAATTAGTCATCAAGTAGTCAGTTCTCAATTCAAGTAGTTTCTCACCTAGCAACAGTTCAAGGACATTCATCAGTTCAATTCAAGAGTTAATTATCAGAGTAAAATATCCAAGTGTATTATTCAACGAGTTAATTATCAGAGAAATTATTAGTTAAATCAGTGATATTATTAAGTAGTAAATTATCTCAGACTTTATCACTTCAACCATTATTCAAGATAATTCAGTGAAGTTAATCAACAGTTATCCGAGACAATTATCAACATTGTAAATAGTGTAAATCATTTAACGTGCGGTTCGATTCCGTCAATAAACCTTTGAGAGTGATTTTAATCAACTGTGTTATCAATGTAGTTTTCCACAAATAACCACTTCCATCACACCACCCATACCCACGGCAAAATTAAGTTCCTCACCAAACAAGGTCTCTGAAAAAAATCTTCTATCTCACTCGAATTCCGAGATATTTGATAAAATTCATCTGTCCTTGAATGAAATTCATTTTCTTGGTCTTATCACCCCCCCTCTGGATTTGAGATAATCATTTTTCATGATTATCTCAAAATCTATGCGACATAGGATTTTTGTCATAAGGACCTTTTTTAGGCAATATGAATGGAAAATGTGGGATGAGCCCCCGAATATTTTTTCTCAAAAAATTTGGCAATAACTTGCATATTTTCACAAGATATTGCATAATGAATCTATTTCCAAATGATGAGCTTATTCGAATGAAATGTATTGATTCTTGAGCAATATGGTTGAGCAATTTATGAAATGATAAATTTCTAGCCTAATGATTTCATCATTATATATTATTATTGTATATTATTATTATTATTATATATATAAATATATAAAAATATTATATTTATATTTATTATAAATAAATATTTGTTTTATTTATATATATCTGTTTATTTATATATATTTATATAAATATTTATATATTTATATACATCTGTTTATTCATATATCGTCGCCGTAGAGTTAAAGGGGCGTAAGTGCCAAAATTGTTTGATTTTTTTTTGTAATAACAAAGGGGCGTATGTTTTTTTTTTATCTTCGGAATTAGATGTACTACCTCTTAGGAAGATTTTAGTTGATAAATTTTTTGTAGTAACAAATGGGCGTAATTCCGCGAAGTTAATCACAAAGAGGCGTATCTCCAGCTCATACGCCTCTTTGTTTTTAGCTGTTTCAGTTCATGTTAAAAATAAATAATCACAAAGAGGCGTATCTCCAGCACATACGCCCCCTTCATCCTATGGTAAGCATCACATGTAATGTAAAAGGGGCGCAAGTGTTATTTTTTGAAAAAAATGAAAGGGGCGTAAGTGCGGAGATAGGCCCCTTTCTTATTACAAACTGGTCGTTACGCCACGTATGTATACCTAGCTATAAAAATCAGCGGAATCGTTTTTTTTTCCAAATTTGCAGCTTTTTTGCAACCAATTTTATATGCAAAATTTAATTTTGCCGCAGCAAAAGTTACTTGAGAAAAATAAAATAAAGCTAGCTTCTACGCAAGCTGGCAGTAAAATCAGTAAAATAATTTTTCATCAATAATGCAAAAATATGGAGAATTTACAGCACATAAACAGCTGGTATTCTGTGTATTCCAATTTTTTATTTTTTTTTGAGGATTGAAAAATTTTTGGCAGGGACTGTAGGCTCTGGCGGCTTCGTGCATTTGAACTACGGTTGACGGAAGAAATCATTAAAAATTCTATAACATTAGCGCTATTGCAAATTTCTAATTGCAAAATGGTCAGGGGGGTCCCCTCAGTAAGATGAAGAAAAAAAATTACTAAAAAATAATTTCCTGGATGGTCAAAGGGGTATATGCAGGAGGAAAACAGAGTTTTCCTTTCAATTATTGATGAAAAAAATTTGGAAAAAATACTTTCCGGGGGCGCTATTGCGAATTTCCAATTGCGGAATATTCAGGGTGGTCCCCTCAGTGAAATGAAAAAAAAAAAGTATTAAAAAACAATTTCCTGGGTGGTCAAAGGGGGATATGTAGGGGGAAAACTAAAGTTTCCTCACGATTATCAGTAAATAAATTGTTTATAAAATACTTTCAGGGGGCGCTATTGCAAATTCCCAATTGCAAAATATTCGGGGGGGTCCCCTCAGTAAAATAAGAAAAAAAAATGATCGAAAAATAATTTCCTGGGTGGTCAAAGGGGGATGTGACTCTGTTTTCCTCCTACCCACCCCCCTTTGGCCGCCCAGGAAATTGTTTTTTAATAGTTTTTGCTTCCGGACGGAAGCTTTGTTTTTACAAGATTTTTGATATTGTCCAATTTTGTGTGGAAATAATGTGGAGTGTTATGAAACGTCAAGATATGATATTTTTAGCGCCTGTCCGTATGTGTGTATGAGTGTGTGTGCAGATTTTTGATTTCTTTTTTGAAATTGGGATAATAAAACGGCAAAATTTTTTCAAAAAAATCTGAAATTTTTACACATATTTGGTATCTTTTATGTTCAACTTCAGGCAAAATTTCAGCTTGATCGACTGATTAGTTCTCGAGATATCGTCATTTATCGGAAAATCGTTTTTCTTCAATATCTCGGGAACAGTTTAAGCGATCAATTTTTTTTTTTTTTCAAAATATTTGTCATAAAAATATCTATCGATTTTGATAAAAATATTCACTCCGACCCCCGAGAAGTCACATAGTTATGGCCCTTTTTCTATTTTCTTCGCTAAAATCCTTGTACGCGTGATAACTTAAAAAATAATCTATAAAAAAAGTTCAAATTTGGTATGATTGTAGGTCTTATAAAAATAAAGGTTGCTATTTTGAATGGGCGCAATTGACCGATTAGTTTCGGAGATATTGCATTTTATGTGTAAAACTCGTTTCTCTGATATCTCAGAAACTACTTGACCGATTGGTTTTTTTTTTTTTTTCAAAATATTCGTCACGGTGGCTTCTATCTAATACAATCAAAATATGTATACCGCCCTATTGAAAGTTTTCGAGATATTGTCGATTTTCTATTTTTATTCTCGGAATTAGTCCCAATGAGCTATTATGCAACTAAGAGTTGGTGCCTGGATCTGAAATTTGGGCTACTAGTTGGTATAGTCAGGTTACAATTCTGTGTAAAATTTGAAGTCGATATGTCCTCTACTTTCCAAGATACAGCCAATTATTATTTTTTTTCCCTCTTCAAAGAGGATGGAAGTTGGTGTTGAGTGCAAAATTTCAGCAAAATTTCAGCAAAATTTCAATCGATTTAGATTTTCCTTGAGGATTAATCGAAAAGTAATTCATAAATTTATTTAATTTTTTTTTTATTTTCATTGAATACGATGGGACAGCTCACGGAATAAATAATCATTATTCTATTCTATTTCCCTTTCAAATGGGATGAAAATAAAAGGAAATTCCAGCAGAACTCAACCATTTTGGATTTTCTTCCAACACTGATTGAAGAGTAATTCATAAATTTATTTCACTGATTTTCTTTATTCCAGTGGGATTTCCCTTGAGGAAATGTAATTCATAAAGTTTCTATATTTTTTTCTGGGCAGAATCAATTCTAGATCCGTTCGGAAGCTAACTACCAATGAAATTGGTAGAAAAAAAAAACAAGCATAATATAATACCGCATTTCTTTGACCGCTTAATACCAGCCGCATGGCAGTGACCGCCTACTTGTTTTTTATTCCACTCATGGGACCCCCCTGAATATTTCGCAATTGGAAATTCGCAATAGCGCCCCCGAAAAGTATTTTTTCTAAATTTTTTTCATTTATAATCGAGAGGAAACTTTAGTTATCCCTCTACATATCCCCCTTTGACCACCCGGGAAATTGTTTTTTAATAATTTTTTTTCCCCATTTCACTGAGGGGACCACCCTGAATATTTTGCGATTGAAAATTTGTGATAGCGCCCCCTGGAAGTATTTTTTCTAAATTTTTTCCATGAATAATCCAGAGGAAAACCTGGTTTTCCCCCTACATATCTCCCTCTGACCACCCAGGGAGTTTGACAGCCCCTCTCCCTTCCCCAAAATAGTATGTTTCGATACGATTGCGGGAGAGTGTTTTCAGGCTCGTGGGAGGTTTATAGCACGAGCCGAAGGCGAGTGATAGAATCCCACGAGTCTAAAAACACTTTTCCCGTGAGTATCGAACGACATTTGTCGTCACAATGCGTTGAAAGCAGGATTTCGCGCACGTGCAGCGTGCGCAAAATGTTACTTTACACACAGTGTGTCGAAAAATTTATTTCAACCCTCCCGCATCATGCGGGTGGTTTCATTCCCCTTTCCAAAATCAACTCCACCGAGTTTTATAATTTTCCGCTGGTCGGAATTCAAGCCACGACCTTCAGTTGCACTTGAGTGCATTCATGACTTGATTAAAAATTATTTATTGTTAATATTTATTTATTCTTGGACCTATAGAGAATACCAGCTGTTTATGAGCTCTAAATTCTCTGTGATTTTGCATGATCAATAAAAAATTATTTGAGTGATTTTATAGCTACCTTGCGTTGAAGCTAGCTTCAATCCTCAAAAAAAAAATTTAAAAAAAAAATAAATAAATTGGAATACACAGAATACAAGCTGTTTATGAGCTGTAAATTCTCCATACTTTTGCATTATTGATGAAAAATTATTTTACTGATTTTACTGCCAGCTTGCGTAGAGACTAGCTTTATTTTATTTTTCTCAATCAACTTTTGCCGCGGCAAAATTAATTTTTGCATATAAAATTCGTTGCAAATAAGCTGCAAATTTTGAAAAAAAAAATCCATTCCACTGATTTTTATAGCTAGGTATACATACGTCATTACGCCTGTTTGTTAGAACTTTTTTTTTACGGATTTTCCATTAGAAATTCGATGAAAAGCCGAGAAACATCGTTTATGGACAGACGCTCCTTTCACTCTACGGCGACGATATTTTCAGAGGATAAATATTGATGACGATAATGATAATAATAATGATAATTTATTATTATTATTATTATTATTTATGTGGAACTTCTATAGGCGCCTTCGGGTGCGAATGAAACACACGAAAGTCCGTATGCAATGGAAGTAACCGTCACCGTCGGGGAGGGGACAGCGCCGTGAATTTGTGTGGAGAAGGAGGGAGGGGACGGCGATAGACGATAAATGGAGCGCATAGACATACAATACGGTGAGACTGAGGAAAGAACACCCTTCGGTTTTCATACTTAGCCCGAACGCAACCCCAATGGTGGGGGCATACGAGGGGTACTCTTTCCTCATTTCAACCGCACGTAGATAGACTCAGTTTTACTTCAGTCGCGCAGTTTTCTACACGCTCTTTGATTATTATTATTATTATTATTATTATTATTATTATTATTATTATTCTTGTTCTTGTTATTCTCATTATCGTCAAATTAGTTATTTAGTTTCATAACTTTTCCTTTAGGACATTTTTCATGGTTATCTCAGAATCTAAGCGAGATAGGGGTTTTTTCATAGGTACCTTTTTTAGGGAAGACATGAAGGGCTATAAAAAAGGTCCTTATGAAAAATCCCTCATCTCCCTTCCATTCCGGGATATTTGATAACATTCATCTGTCCTTGAGGAAAATTAATTTATCTAGTCTTAGCCCCCTTCGCTCGGGACCGTTCCTATGATTATCTAGAAATCTAAGCGAGATAGGGGTTTTTTTCAAGGGGCCTTTTTTTAAACTCTAGATGTGATACGTAACAAAGGTCTGTACGAAGAATCTCCCTTGGATTCCGAGATAATCTCGAGAAATGTCCCGAGAGAAGGGTGATGAGACCATAGACATATAATATCTCGTCGGTCTAAAGTTAAAGGGGCGTAAGTGCCAGAAAACAACATTTTCAAAGTTAAAGGGGCGTATGTCCCAAAATTATGATTTTTATCCAATTTTTGACCAAAAACTTTAAAAAAAATATCTGTGATAAACAGGCGTAATTACCAGTTTTTAATGGGTCAGGGACGTATCTCCACACTTACGCCTCTTTCATTTTAATGAATAGAACGCACTTACGCCCCTTCATTGTTATATATTGAAACTTCAGATGATGAAGGGGCGTATGTACTGGACATACGTTCTTGTAGTGTTTATTAATTGGACTTACGCCCATTTGTCATTTTAAAACGAAGTTGACGGAAAAATCTCCTACGGAGGTAGAAAACTCCAATTTCAAAGAGAAAAAAAACATACGCCCCTTTACTTTAAAAAAAAAAAATCAACAAATAATGGCACTTACGCCCCTTCAACTTTAGACCGACGATATAGACTGCGGGTTCTCTATCCTCTCTGTGTTGAAATATGCACGCAGAATAGAAGGTGAAAGGTAGTTTAGCCTCCTAGGCTTGTCTTTGTCTAACGCTGCAGAAGTGGGGATCATTTTGTCGTTTGGTGGATCATAAATCAGGAGATTCTAACCCCCTCCCAGGATGTCTTTTCCCCCACTCCAGGAGTGTTAGACGAAGACAGGAAAGGCGGCAACGCATGCCTTCTTTTTCTATTTGAGGTACAGATTTTAGAGCAGACTCGCAGTCAATATATTATGTGTTTTTGGATAAGAGTAAGAAAATTAATTTTACTCAAGGATAGTGTGATAACAGGAAAATCGATAATCGACTAATTTAAATAAAATTCAAATAAGTCAATGCAACTTTCAGGTTATCTTAAATAAAATAATATTTTTATTTAGTAGATCCTTACCTTTGAAGCGCTGGGCGCATCTGAAATTATCAAAATCTAATAATACCGGACAGGCAACTGAAATAACAGCGAATACTCAATTTTTATGCTGACGAGTTGGTATCTTTAATTTAACTTTCTTATCAAACATTCATACATTGACATTGATAGAAAAAGGATGCGATACGGCATTATTCTCTAGTAGACAGCACTTCTTTTTATATACCCCGACTGAAAGTTAAACAAAATAAATTTCCCCATTAGCTACGCTTACATTCGGGAGAGAGATTTTCAATCGACTCGAATTTAAAATTGCACAATCAAAAAGGGTCTTAGCGCCAGATTTTTCTTCTAACAAGAATTTCGCTCATTTACTCACTTTCTATGAATTTGTAATTTTTGATTATTCCTTAATCCAATTGTTTGATTTCTCACCCACACACACACACTTAATCCAAATGGTGTTCACAGATTGTTTTCAAAGTATGTCCAATTAGTTGCACGTATTTTCGATTTTTCAATTTTGTGACCCCTTTAAGTGAGTAAACGTTAATTTAAACAGTATTTGAGTCTCAATAATTTCACTTTTATTTCTAACTCTTATTTCACTAATAGCCCACTGGCTAAATCAATTTTCCTCTTGGCGTGATTTCTATAAAATCACTAGTGTCCTTGCACAGAAATTCACGAAAACGTAGCGAGCAATTCGCAGCTCACCGACCGTTCCGCGCCGAAATTCGTACTACGAAGGTGTGCGTAATTGTCCGAAAATCGGTGTTTTACTTGAATAATTTTCGCCCGCACGTCAGGCAGGTTTGCTGACTCTGAACTCGTAACCGCGCGAAAAATCCAAGGAGCTCGACTATTTGGTGTGCCGGATTTGGCATCTAAGACGCGACTGTCTTACAATTTTTCGAATTTTCAGTTCTAAAGGTGAATTGATTACTTTGCGTTTTCGCTTGGAACGGTCACGTGGCTTTTGCCTTTCCTGAATTTTTGCCCATATAAGGAGCGGCTGTAAGTTTGCTTTCATCTGTCGTCAGCATTCCCACGATCGAATGGTTTTCGTTTGAGGGGAAATTCGATACCGGATGCTCATTGTATTTATTCTTGGACTATAAAATAATTCAATATTGTTCATATAATCATTATTATTTTGTATAGAAATTTTTGAAATTGACAAAGTTTTCAAACACGACAATAGATGACTTTGATCAAATCTCTCGGAATCCAAAGAAGATAGAGGATTTTTTCATAGAGACCTTTTTTACGTATCACATCAGGGGCTACAACAAAGGTCGCTATAAAGAAACCCCCATTTTGCTCAGATTACCAGGGAATTATGAAAAAAGTGCCAATATTGGAGTTACAAAATTAAATAATTAATTTCATGATTATAATAATAAAAACAATAATTAAAAAATAATAATAATAATAACTAGGGGTGCGTTGCTGGTCGCTCGTAAGCTCGCTCTCATGTTGGGTGCGACCCGTCAGGGCTATATAGAAAACTTCCCGAAAAAAATGATAATAATAACAATGATAAAAAAGAAACAAACAAAAAAAAAACAAAAAAACGATTTTTTTAATTTTCATTTTGTTTTCCTGGAAAAACTGGAGAACGACTGGAATAATTTTTCCCAAAGTCCTTTCCTCTCTAAGTTGGAGGAAGACGCTTCGATATCGTCATTAACTTTGTTGCCCCGAGAGGTACAGCGTCAAAATTTTTGACGCTCAGCGCTGGTATCCCGCTATAAACAGCGCACGGGTCAGACCGAAAACTTTTACCAAAGTACAGTCCGACGCGCCTCACGTACATATGAATAGACTGTGCATCAATACGTGCGCATACAACTAACGCTGAATGGTGCCGATCGTGGCAACCATGCGTAGGCTCTCTCATGCATAGTCTGTCTCTCTCTTTGGTGGCTTCGGTATCTGCGTTGCTGCCGCGTCGGGTGTACTAAATTCAATGTCCCGCCCACTTTGGCAAGAAACACGACTTTGTTAAATTATTTCTCGGGTATAAAGCGATTTTTTGACTCGATTTTTTTTTTGGTAAACTGGTTGACACTAGTTCTACACTATGTTTTTTTTTAATTAAGAGTTTTCAAGTGATTGATTTTTAAAAAAATAAAAAAGGTGAAATTGCCTTTACCGACGTGTTAAAAGGAAAAAATCATATCTCAGAGGCGAGTTAAAAAAATCATTAAGAAATTTCGCACACACACACACACACACACATGCATCATCTTGAAAATTATCAGGGAGTGTTGTGGTGACCTTGAAACGTGGACATATGATGAAAAACGAAATTCCGATTTTCAGGGTGATTGCAATAACTTCCCTATCCCGGGAAGTTGATAATGATAATGATAAATATCCCGGGATAGGGAAGTTATTGTAATCACCGTGAAAATCGGAATTTCATTTTTCATCATATGTCCACGTTTCAAGGTCACCACAACACTCCCCGATAATTTTCAAGGTGATGTATGTGTATGTGTGTGTGTGTGTGTGTGTGAGTGGGGGGGGGGTAGACGTCTGTGGACCCAAATTTTCGTCAACGATATCTCTTGAACAGATGATGCGATAAAAGTCTTTAATGACGACTTGAAGCGTCTTCCTCCAACTTAGAGCGGAAAAGACTTTGGACAAAATTATTCCAATCGTTCTCCAGTTTTTCCAGGAAAACATAGAATTTAAAAAAAAAATTTTTTCTTTGTTTTTTTTTTCTTCTGAACAATAATGAGGAAGAAACCGGAAAATTATTGTTGCGATCCGCTAAACGGATCACACCAATGTTGCAACGCATTCACCCATGGGAGCGAGCTTGCGAGCGACCAACAACGCACCGCTAGTTATTATTATTATTTCAAGTATGTAATTTATTTCGTAAATCTTCCTTTGGGACATTTTTTATAATTATCTCGCAATCTGAGCGAGATGGGGGTTTTTCATAAAGACCTTTTTTGTAGCCCTCCATGTTATACGTAAAAAAGGTCACCATAAAAAACCTCTATCTCCCTTGGGTTTCAAGATATTTCATAAAATTCGTCTGTCCTCGAGTAAAATACATTTATTTAGTCTCACTGACCACCTTCTGGTAAATTTCCTCATATTATCTCGGAATCTCAGCGAGATAGGAGATTTTCATGGTGACTTTTTTCATAGCCCTTTACGCGATTCCTAAAAAAGGTCTCTAGAGACGAGCAATGGAGCAGACTGGGGTCCAAACGGCTATGCAGTAGGCTGAGAGGTTAAATTAAGGGTTCAAACGGTCAGTGGAGTAGACTAACAGGTCTAAATGCGAGTCCAAACGGTCATTGGAGTAGGCTAGGAGGTCGACTGGAAGGTTGAAGCTCTAATCGAAAAGCCAAATGGTCAAGAGAGGAAACCGGGAAGTTGGAGGGGGGATAATAATCATGAGTAACTACTATTTTCAGTTTCTTAGCTTTATTGAATATTCCTCGTTATATTATTTGGTGGCCCTGAGAAGGGCCAGTGGTTCTAAAAAGATCCATTTTTTTATCGGGAAAAGACTGGTCAGGGCTGGAAAATTTTCAATCCATCCTGGGAAGATCATCATGAGCCACAAATGAGCGAAATTCTGAAAAATAACAATAATTACTAACTGATCTATGACTCTATGGTTGTTTTCCACTCTTTGTTCGAAGTCGATCACCGTTCTGTACGTGAAATAGTCGAGAGCGGTGATGGGCTCCACACAATGAGGAAAAATCCACCATTGCGAACGTCTATGAAAGACGCGGCTTCTACTTACAAGTCAACAGATACTTGGACTGTAGCCGTTTAAGGATGTTTGTAATGTTTACAAAAATGGAATTTTTCATGGTCAACAAAAACTGCGATTTTTTTTTTGGCTAATGGAGGAACATGAAAAACCAACTTTTCTGATGAGAAAAAAAAATTAGTCGCAATACCTTTGACAAAACAAAATAAACAAATCTTTCCTCATACACGGGCTCTTATGGGATTTATTGTCAAATTCACCTACTAAAAGAGTCTAGAAATAGAAAAAAAGTGGTGCGCAGAAGCCTACGCGATAGAAGCGAAACTTTCCAAGCTCATCCCCTAGATCACAAATATTCCTACGAATAAAACTGTTCTTTGATAACAGAATGAATTTCCCTTATTGATTAATTCATTGGGGAGCTAGGTTTATGAAAAAGCACATGTGATATTTTAGCTTCTATTTATAAAACATTTATAAAGGAAGAAAAAATTAAGTTTTATTTCGGGAAAAACGCGCAAAGTCTCTCCCCTGAATGTGCCTATAGTTGGGTTTGCAGTACGGACCCACCGCCCCCTTCACCGTCCATAGACTCCATCTAGTACCCCACCAAGCGCATTTCCCCTTTCCTACTCCGAGTTTGTCATATTTGCGCTTCTCTCCCATGTCTCATTCTACCCAAGCTCCCCCACCACGCGCGCTACTCCCTCCCTTTTCCTGTCGCTATTTTTCGTTTCATCCGATACTAAATTTACCCTCCAACGAGCCGTAAGAAGTTTCACTTCAAAAAAAATAGACGTCAATGTGGAATAATATACCGATTCCAATGGCCAAAGAAAAATTTCGTGGCTCCAGGTAAATAATCGAGTTATTCAGAGAATTCAACTCCATATAATCCCATATTAACGCATGCATTTGATGCATTTTAGCCATTTTATTTATCAATAATAAACTTGGGTTGGTGGGTCAAATTTCTTATCAACATGAAGCAACCAACTACCTTCATCATTAAAAAAAAAGATTATTATTTGAGTACTTGCGGGGTTATTATAAACATCCGTAAATATCTAAGCACTTTGCCATGCACGCTAGATGACTGTTTATATTATGAATGAAACGGTTTTTCTATCCTTTCAAATCTAGCCTTCTTCGTCATATGAACATGCGCGTTTCTTGTGTTGATTTAGCAGTGCTTCACGATGATTTCATGGCTTTCTTCAGGAATACTTCGAAGAAGGAATGATGTCACGATGAATTTTTAGCTTTGTTATTATGTTCATTTATCAGTGTATTGTCATTATGAAGGTCTACATTGTGGCAAGTATGAATTTGAGAATTCGTGTGTGATTCATGAGCAATGTTTCATCGCTTTTTGTTCTACAGTGCGTCGATCAGTGTTCCTACTTCTTACTTCCATCGGTTACCGAATCACAAACGAATTTTGAAATTCATACACATCATTATTAATATTTAGCCGGATCGCAGGAAGAGCGATCCGAAATTTCAAATTACTTGACTCTACAGTTTTTCTGTACTTTTGCCTATTATCATGAATATTAATTGGCCACAATGACAATTACCAATGACACAAATGAGATGAATACTGAGCTGGGATCTTTATGTGGTTTTTTTTCTCTATTATCGCTTCATCGGACATTCCTCGTTCAATTTATTCCTCCGTTTTAGGGTAGAGGTCGAGAAGACATGGATACAATCCATGATGACCTCTCCATTATTTTCCATTTCAATATCTGATGGAACGTCTATTATGTATACAACGCTTACTGTCCTTTTATGCTTCATTTTTGCATGCATGAGGAGAGCTTAAATTTTTTGAGTGGAATCTGTACTACGGACCTTGTCGGGTATCAGAATATATAGATATACCGACGAACTACTCTTGTTTGTAAAATACCGAGCATAAAGTATAGAGTTGTAAAAGTCGACAAATTATGCAACATTCAGTTTCTATTAGGAAAGCGTTGTATCAACGCATCTAGTTCAGCTTCTAAACACTGATCTAGTTCGGGAATCACTATTCCACATTGCTCAGAAATGGGGAAGTGTTCAAGATTGTTAGTTACAAATATATTTGTCAAATGATCTCGCATTACGTTCCTATCATATCTCACTTGAGTCGGATCGAGACCATACAGTAAACTTGTTGCGAATGCAATAGCATAAACACCGCAATCTACGAAATTATCTTGAATGTCCACTTCAGGAAAGATGACTGGCTTGTCACTGAATGAATGATGCGGGAATATGCATTTCAGAAAAGCCATATAAGGACGTACGCTTGGTGCTTCTGTCTTACTCGGCAATGAATCATAGATATAAATATTTTCGGTATCGAGAAAAGCGCAAACCCAATGCGCATCATTACGATTGAGTATCTGAATATGTTTTCGGAATGGGTCAATTGGCTTTATCCGCCACAAAGCTTCTCTCAACGTTGGTGAGCGATACTCATAAAGGCCGCCTGATACCCGGCTAACTAGTTTCCCAAAAACGTCCATGTGGGTTGCTTCCAATTGACCTCTGTCATGATCGGCCAATATTTCAAAATCACGATCAATCAGTTCTGTCGGCCGAAAAGCCTCTAAGTCCTCTCCTTCGTCGAGTGGAGGTAGCTCAAAGTTATCCTGAACTGGTTCATCTGTAGGCTCAGAAGTATCGGCATTGACTTGGTCTACCGACATGTCTTCTGTTGAATCTGTCTGAGTGCATGGTTGATGTGGAAGTACTCTGTCCCGAATATCCATATTCCTCCTATGTCTGGAATCGACGATTTCGGGAATCATTGATTGATCATAGAATTCTTTCAGTTTTGGCAGTATTTTCTCTCTCCAGAAAATTTTATCATAACTTATGCAGATCAGAGCAGTACCCTGGGGATTAGTGATATACAACCGGCAGTTTTGCTTTTGGCAAATTGCAAGGTTGCCAATGGCTTCGTAATACAAGTGATGATTTTTATTGATCTGTCCTTGTCTATTCAATACCTTTAAGTTGGTAGTAATAGCTTCTTGGATTGGCAAATTGCGGATATTGTAGGGACAGTGGATTATCACAAGGTCATCATCAAGAACACCGTCTGGTTTTGCGACCAAAAATGGTTCTTCGGCGCATATTGTTATCCCACATTCGTCCATTTGGAGTGAATGCTTGAGTTTTGCCTTCAGAGACCGTTCGTAAGATGCTTGTGTGTTTTTTGGTGGATAGATGATATGCTTTACTGCGTTAGCTTTGGATGTGTCGTTGTGCATACGACTGATACGTCCAAAATGGTAACTGAAAATCATTTTCTTGGCATAAAGATTTTTATGGGCATCAGCTTGCCGCGTTCTTTGTTCAATGCCAACACGGTCTATGTGCCAATCTCTGAGAATAGAGCGATGTAGCTGTTCAGCTTCTGCAAATGCCTCTGGTGACAAATCCAGGTTCTCTGAACGTGGACCATAAGCTGAGGAATGTCGAATGGAGTTAGTTTCATCAGAGGATAATGGAGGTATTTTCTTTTTCTTCACGAATCTCCTGTTATAGATATATTTGTTCTGCTTTCGCGATTCCAGATCTATCAATTGTTCAGGAGGTATTTTATTCATTCCTTCGTAAAGACACGTTCCAAGGGCTTCAGTGTTAAACTGGATAGCGGCCATTGCAACACGTGCTGGATACATGCCTCTCAATTGGACATTTACACCTTTGTGATATATATATTTTGCTAGAACCGAGTTGTAACACTCAGCGAGATTCGCTGTTAGGCCTTGCAATACGTGTTCAGCAGTGAGTACCCATGTGTTCATTATGGCTTGCAACTTATCGTATAGGCCGTTCTGACGTAAAATAGGAATCCAGTTTTTCTCATTGGGTTTATTTTGACCATCACAGAAATAGTCTGCACATTCGGAGTGAGATCCAAAAATGTGGTTCAGGACATTGAGCATATCCTTTTTCAGATTGGTAACTTTTTGTTGAGTTGTAAGGTTATCGTGACCTCTCCAAAACCTCGCGGCACTTGACGGCTTGTGACTGCTGTGCAAATTCGTGCAATGCTCTTAAATACAAGGGATTTGAGTTGTTTAGCCTCCTCAGAACGTCCAGGCTTGAAGCTTGCTATTTGTTGCCGCAATTCACGCACTCTACATCGTTGTAAATGTAAATAACATTCCCACTTGGTAACAACAACAACCCCAGGATAAGGATCAGCGTCTCTAATTTTCTTGATAACATTACTATCACCGTCTCCAATGAGCTGGTCATAGATCAGCCCATGTTGTTCCAAACTTTGTTTGAATCCTTCTACGATGACGTCGCTTTCTACACCAAGAGTACTTTTATCTTCGGGCCAATTGATAAAGCATGTGTGTGGTGGAATGGCACAATTTTTATTCTTTGCACGGGTACAAACTAGGCAATACCGATTCCTGGAGGATATGAACAAAATTTTACTCGTACGAGCACCAATTATCACTGCAATTCCCGATTCGGAACGACCCCCTTTGTTATAACTTCTCACGGGCCATGATCCATCCACAATCACTGGACATGTTGGAATTTCGTCTACGACGAATCCCATTTCAAGGGCTATTTGGCGTTCTATAACTCCATTTTGCCGAATTTCCTCCTCTGATATCTCCTTATATATCTCATCCAGTTCCACACTAATTTCTCTAAAGGTCTTGAAAGTTGGAGAATAGATTCCTAAATTCGCCATGAACACTTCTAATGCCGCATGTCCTTCGCCGACCGCGTTTATTCCAGCGACTGCGTCAGCGATCGTCATCATCAACTTCTGACCAAATTTCACTCTCTAACTGGCACATTTCGCATTCAAATATCCACTTTGTTCTGAAACCATGACGAACCTCTTTGACTAGCTTCTGATTCTCAAAGCTACAGTTAAACGGACGGTGGCGCTCATTACTGAATTGAATTTGCATTTGCCGCAGAACGTATACAAATTTAACTATACTGCGTGATTCAGAAGACATTGGAGAAGATTGCCTGAGAGGTCTGCGGTTCAATGTTTGCTGTCGGCCACGAACTTCGTTACTCTGATTAGATGCCCCATCTTGATCATTTTCTAAACTTGTAATGGCCGTATTCTGTGTCGATCTCTCGTCGCTACTATTGATATTGTTTGTATTCATTGCAGCGTCTACCGAAGGGAGATCATTTTCAGGTGAGACGTAAGACCTCATATCTGTCTCATCAATTCCCTGTTCATTGACCCCTATTTCAGGTACTGAGTCAGCTTCTGCGATTTCTTCCTCATCAGATCGAGTAGAATGAGAGTGCTGCATAGTACAATCAGATTCCGTGAATCCATTTATTGGTGAGCTAATTTCTATCGATCTATTGAGACTTGTTACACTCCTCTGGCATTCTTCTGAGGCAAGATGAGTTCCGTCACCTGAATTGTGACGAAGTATGGGGGTGATTACAGGCTCATGATTTTGATCGTCCCGAACTTGACGAATGGACTCCCTCGATCCTATTAGATAACTGTGATCATGATAAACATTGCTCATTACTGAAGGAGCCTGATCTTCGGTGCTAACGTTGCCCTCAGCTATTTCTTCAATACTTGACTGTATGATGTGATCGGGGTGATCATCTACATTGTCAACCATTGAAGGAATCTCATCTTCACCATTATTGGTGTTTCCACAACTGTCGGCTCTAGCGCTCCAGTGTGAATCGTTAACCTGATTTCTCAATGGAGAAAATACGGGACTTTCACTCCTGCGTGGATGTGGGCTGGGTGATCTTTCATTGCTATCAATTTGCATCAAGTGATTTCCTTCTGTAATAGACATCTCATTCACCCATGATTCCCCAGACTCATTACTGGTTTGTGAGTGACCACCTAATACATCATTTACGACAGCTGTGCTCTGCTCCTGGTTATTTGGTGCACTCACTGCGTGTTCTTCTCTCACCGATACATATGGACTTTCGCAGCTCTCTTCATCTCCGAGAAGATCCGCTTCTGTCAAAGTGGCTGTTCCGAGCCACGATTCCAAGGAGCGACTGCTGTTTTGAGAACTTTGTGACGGCAATCGCTCACTGATTGGGGCAGAACTTGAAGGATCAGCTGGAGAAGGCTCTGTCCTCTCACCGCCAGCTTTGTCTTCATTTATGCTTGGTGTTTCTGTATTACTCACGGTCTCATTGCTGTTTTGTGAGTGACCGCCTAATATATCATTTACGATAGCTGTGTTCTGCTCCTGGCTATCTTGTCCAATCACTGCGTCTTCTTCTCTCACCGATACATATGGCCTTTCGCAGCTCTCTTCATCTCCGAGAAGATCCGCTTCTGTCAAAGTGGCTGTTCCGAGCCTCGATTCCAAGGATCGACTGCTGTTTTGAGAACCTTGTGACGGCAATCGCTCACTGATTGGGTCAGAACTTGAGGCATCACCTCGGAAAGGCTCTCTCCTCTCACCGCCTGGTTTGGTATCATTTGTTCTCCGTGTATCTGTATTACTCACGGTCTCATTCACAGAATCATGAAAAGCATGTTTAGTTGATGTGGTCACATCATTAGGCCCTTCGCCACTCCTGACGTTGGAACTCACAGAGCTTGACTTGGATGAGTTGTAACGACCTAGATTTGGACGTGGTGGACGAGACGATGCAGTGATTGCAGTAGTCTCGTCGAAACAGATCACGTCTGAACTTGCAGAGCTCAATTGCGATGAGTTGCAATAACCCAGATTTCCACGTGGTGGACGAGACGATGCGGTGATTGCAGTAGTCTCGTCGAAACCAATCAGGTCGGAACTTGCAGAGCTCGACTGCGATGAGTTGTAACGACCCAGATTTGGACGTAGTGGACGAGACGATGCGGTGATTGCAGTAGTCTCGTCGAAACCGATCACGTCTGAACTTGCAGAGCTCAATTGCGATGAGTTGCAACGATCCAGATTTCCACGTGGTGGACGAGACGATGCGGTGATTGCAATAGTCTCATCGAAACCGATCAGGTCTGAACTCGCAGAGCTCGACTGCGATGCTCCGCCATCACCGGTCTCGTCCTTCCCATTGTGGGACGACAAGGTTCTTGTATGTTCTTCTACGTTTTGGGAATTGCGTGGAGTACAATCATGCAAAGTCATGCTATCGTGCAAAGTCATACCATTGCGTAGAAGTATGTTCCCACTTATCTGTGCACGTATTCCCTCGTTCCTGTCCTCCCGGTTGTTTATGGGGTCTCTGAGCGTGACTTCTTCTTCTTCTGCTCTCGGTCCAGCTTCCTCTTCTTCTCCTCTCGGTCCAGCTTCTTCTTCTACTCTCAGTCCAGCTTCTTCTTTTTCTGCTCTCCGTTCAGCTTCTTATGTTAGCCGGCGCCTATGGGGAAGGGTGCAATGCTATCATACATGCTATTACTAATAGGTTGAGAAAACCTACAAGGTAGACAGTTCGTCATCACAATTGAATGAGTCATCTCAAAATCTTTTTTTGGAATTTAACAGTTGCGGTTAATCAACAACCGCCAATTCATATAAGTTTATCGATCGTTCAGCAAAAGTCGGCTTATCACGAGGCAACAACAATCCCCACCATTTTGGAGCCGCGACAAATCGGCTGAAAAATTGAATGGATAGTTTATACAAATTCGAAAATTACTCGAATCAACGGGGGATATATGTTGCACCTCGCCTAAGATCGCTTAATTCATTTAGATCGGTAATGAGAAATAATTTGACTTCTTTGGACTTCGGTCTTAGTGTGTATCAGCACTCTGCTCATGTCACATGACATCTCGAAGCCCATCTTGAATAAAGATACATGGAAATCTCACTGCGATTATTCAACGATTGAGGATATCTGTCTGGAACATTGCAAAGAACTGAAGAACTGATATTCTAGAATGTTCCAGGAGACTTTATCATTTTCTAGGATCTATGAAGATGTTTCAAATTATTGCAAATTTTGATAGATCTTCCGCGATGAAGGAGAACAGAGTGAAGCTCATCATGATAGGAAAAAAATGGACAGAATGGTTACCTTAAGGGAAAACGGAAGGTACTGCATAAACCCCGTTTTTGAACCAACTTCATTCGGATTCTACTGATCGGAAAAGTATAAAAAAATTGATGTGCATTTGGGCCCTCGTGTATTTCCCAGTGATTCTATGGAAGCAACATAAATGAAATCAATTAATTTTAATCTCTGCCAAAAAAAAAATAATAATTTTCCTTCAATACCATCACTGGAGAATATACGAGGGCCCAAATACAACCCAGGTCTTTCATAATTTCCTAACCAGCACAATCCGTATGAAGTTGGTTCAAAAATGAGATGTATGCAGTACCTTCCGTTACCCCTCAATGAGAATAGAACCAGATTTGGAGTTGATGATGAACAAATGTCATAATCGAGAATATAACATTAGGGGCCATAAGGCAACAAGTGCCATAGTTCTATTTCAGCCCCGAGGGTTCCACGCCTTTGAATCGGGTTTGTTCCTCAATGAATTCAACTGACGACCAAATCAGATGGGCCGACCGGACGGCTGAGTATGGGCGTGGCCATCCCGTCGCGTCAAAATGAAGTCCCCTACTATTCAGCCATTCACACTCCCTGTGTACCACTCGATACAATCCCTAAGCCAATCCGACCCCTTTCCAAAACACGAATCACATTCTTGAGATTAACTCCCTCAACTCACGAATCCTCTTCATTCTATCCTTTTGCAAATCAGGCACATCCCAAGACATCCCTCTGAGTAGAAAATTGGGATGCGGCTATACCGTTTTCCGCGAAAAAGATAAAACAAGCAAGCAAACGAACAACAGTCAAGTATTCCCTGAACAGTCAATTGAAACAAAGATGTCATAATAATGAACAGAGGTTTCGAAAATATTTTGAGAGTATTCGTTTCCTTGATTAGAATAGAATACTCTCATCCACTCCATTCTTTCTCGGTGCATAAAAATATCTATCGATTTGAATCAAAATATTCATTTTCACCATGGAAAAGTCACATAGTTATAACCCTTTTTATATTTTGACGTGGATACGTCTATAGTTTCGTTTTAAACTTTATGGGGATGGGGGGCGATTTTGTGAAATGATGTAAGTAGTATTTATGCCCCAGCGCCATCTACCGGGAAACATTTTACTCTTTCGAAAACTTATCATGTCACATTGATAACTTATCGACGGATAACTGCGAAATAACATACGGACAAAGTTAATCGTTCACACAAATACGTTGGTTTTCATTTCATTATAAAACTTGTCAAATTTATGGAAACTGAATTTAATTCAACTTGATGTCAGACTCACCCGACGACATTAGGGAATACTCGTTTGGACCTGCCTTTTGCTTGAAATATTGATGTCAATATTTCGTTATTGTATCATACTTTTCTTATCACCGACCAATACTTAATAAAGTGACATTAAAACAGTAACCATTGTATGCAACATGTTCTACTTCTCATATCTCTCTGAACGTGAGACGTATCCACGTTAAATTCAACGGCTGTATCGACGATACAGCCACCTGTCATTTTTTTCCCCTTTTTTTTTCATTTATTCAGTCGTTTCTAATATTTTTGTCATCATTTATTTATTTTTTTTATTAAAATCCCTGTATGCGTGATAACTTGGAAAAATATTGCAAATAAAAAGTTCAAATTTGGCGTAATTGTTGGTCTTACAGAAGTGAAGGTTGCGATTTTGAACGGGCGGAAATTCGAAGATACAATGTGAGTTTACTTTTATTACGTTTTTTATGTAAATTTTGATGAAGTGTCAATTGTGAATGTAAAAGGTTATATTGAGATCTATTTTTTGAGGTTTCTTTTTTTCATCCGTTTGTTGTAGAATTCCGAGGAATCCCAATGGACCGGGAAGTGAGGACAAAGAGATTGACGATAGTAAGGATTTTTATCAACCTCTCACCGGTTCATCCATTCCTTCAATTCTCTCTCAATATTTATTTCTAATTTTTTCTCTAATTAAACTTGGATAATTCCGTTCTCTCGATGACCTTGAATAATTTTTTGCGCACAATTTTTACGACAATTAGTGTTTTTTAGAATTTTATAATTTTTTCATTTTTATTTTTATGCAACAATCGTTGGGATTCTTCCAACTGCCAATTTAGATTCTGAATTTTTTTTTTCTCTGGATTATTTCCCCTGTTTTCATTCTCTCCACGACGTTCTACCGAGGATTCTACCATCTCCCTTCACCCTCTCCTCCTGTTTCTCATCAACAATCATCTCATTTTCAATTTTACCTCCAATTGAATTTTGATAATTCCGTTCATTCAATGACCATTCATTTATTTATTTATGAAATTTTTCTCCAGTTCTTTTACAATTAAACTCTTTTTTCACTCAAATAATCGCTGGGATTTTTTAATTTGTCAATTACTTCAAATTATTATTTCTTTAAAATTGAATTTTTATTTTTTTTAGTCATTTGATAATAATTAAGGTTTTCTCTTAATTCTCCCCCCCCCCCTCTCAATGAAACAAAATTTTTCCGCAAGACAAAATTGAAAAAGATGTTTATGAGGAACCGAGTACAATTCTGGTTTTTCCGTACATGTTTATTGCCCTAAACCCAAAACAAGAGTAAATCCTTTGTCCTTTTCCTCCGTGGTCCAGCACACAGGCCTAAACAATCCCCACCCCTTTTTCTACCCATAATATAATACCTTGTCCTCTTGACCACTTTTGTATTGCTCATGCATTCGTTCGAAACAATTGTTTTTGGTAAATAAAAGTCCACAGTGAGGTGAGAATGAATTCCAGGAATTTTATTTTGAAAATATCTAGAAAAATGTATCCATTCAGTTTTTATTACTGCATTCATCATATAAACTATTAACAGTGTTAGTAAACAATATGTAGGTGATTTTTTTAATTTAAATAAATACATTTTTTATGGTGGCGTTCATCTCCATGATGTTAGATCAATTCATAAGTATACTCAAGGGTCGTGGAGAATAAAGTACAACATTAAAATTATGTCATAAATGCGACGTTTCGCTATTTATTATAGCTTCATCAGGCACTGGAAAATAAATACATTTTTTGTTTTTTTTCCATTTTTATTCACAAAATTTTTGGATTTTTTACCAAATTTATTTTCCCTTTTTTAAGAAAAAAACATTATCATCATTCAAAAATTGTAATTGATTATTCAATTAAATAATGAATAAAATTTATTTACAAATTTTTTAAATTTTCATATTTTTTTTCTCTCCTAGAATAAGCAATGAATATCAAAGAGGAATGCACAGACGAGTGGTACGACATTGACGACTACGTCTACACTCAAATCTCCTTCGTCGATGCGTCAGACGACGAGGACACATCTTCACCCCCTCACAGTCCCCAGGAGCGTCTATAAGAAGTGAAAAGTGAACCGATGAGCTTCGCTGAGCCCTCCGATGCTGTACTATCCAGACAAGACGTTTTGCTGCCAGAAATCTACAGAGGAAAGCCAATTAATGGCTTCGAGAATGAGTTGCCTCGAGTCCCTGAGGGTACAATTCAATTAGAGGCACTTGAGATAAAACGTGAGTCACTGGAGAACGTGTGGGACATACCCAGAGTGAAGGAGGAGATGGACTTGGACTCCATGAGGTCCTTCAGCCAAGAAATGTCATTTTGTCCAGAGAACACAGGCCTTTCCCAGAGTTTCAAGTCTCTCAACACTTCAGAACCTCTCCAAGACCTCGAAAATTTCACATTTGCTGGGACAAACAGAATTTCAATCGATAATTCATCAAACGAGAGCGAAAGCTCTGGAGAAAATGACCTGGAGGCATTTTTAGAGATTGATGATTTGATTTATAAAACTGGAGAGACAGAGAATTTTGACGAAATTGTATCAATGCTCGATTCTACAACTTTTTTTAATAAAAATAATGAATTTTCAGATATTGAAAACTCATTATTTAATACGAGAAATGACGAGAGGAGAGACGAGAATAATACTGGAGACGAAATGGAAAATACTGGAGAGAGAAATTCAGATGTGAATATTACTGATTATTCACAGTCTTCAGAGGTTTTAACAGCTGATGATACAGAGAACTTTTCACCGAGTTTGGCTCAAAGAGGAGGAGAACGTAGTCAAACTACTCTTGATGCTGATGATCCATTCATGGACATCTGTACCCAATCACAAGTCCTAGACTTTAATGAGGAATACTCAGACGACGAGAGTGAAGATGATTTGAGCTCCATAAGCCTCCAGTTATCTGATCAAGAGTTGAACAAAGTTGGGAATAATGAGGAGCCAGAAAGGATGGAAATTACGAATGCCACAGAGTCTGGAAATACCGGAAAAACAGGTTTCTGCTCGGTAGATGGATCTGTCGTGAGGGACGGATACATCCATTGGCTCAGCCTCTCTGTTGTAGAGGGATCAGTCGTTTTCACGTGTGTTGGGGATTAATTTGTATGAAGTGTTGTTCCTGTCAACACTCATCAAATGTAGAATTATGGTGGATGTTTCTGGAATGAAAAAAAGCATTATTAATTCTTCAAATGGTTAATAAAATAATTTCAACAACAGAAGACAAAAAAGAGGAAAAGAAAATGATATTTAACCTTTTGCAGCAAAATTAGCATCCTCGACAGGATCAATCCTGCTGGAGAAAGAAAAATCCTCCATTGTCTTGTCGAGCCTCTGTACCTTGGGTGCTGGTTGGACATCAACATCATCATCAGAGCCTTCCAGTCTCCTCTTTTGTCCCTCAAGAATCCAATCAGTGATATTAATACCTGTACATTCTGCAATTGGAATTGCTCCATCGATATTCTCGTCACTGTTGTCACCAAAGTCTGAATGATCATCAGGAAATTCATCCTGAATGCTCATTGTAGTGGTTAGAGAGAGGACGTCATCATTATCCCTGTTGTCATTCACTGATTCCTCATCTCCAGCACTTTCTCTCGAATTATCTCCAGTTTTTCCGGTATTTCCAGACTCTGTGGCATTCGTGATTTCCATCCTTTCTGGCTCCTCATTATTCCCAACTTTGTTCAACTCTTGATCAGATAACTGGAGGCTTATGGAGCTCGAATCATCTTCACTCTCGTCGTCTGAGTATTCCTCATTAAAGTCTAGGACTTGTGATTGGGTACAGATGTCCATGAATGGATCATCAGCATCAAGAGTAGATTGACTACGTTCTCCTCCTCTTTGAGCCAAACTCGGTGAAAAGTCCTCTGTATCATCAGCTGTTAAAACCTCTGAAGACTGTGAATAATCAGTAATATTCACATCTGAATTCCTCTCTCCAGTATTTTCCATTTCGTCTCCAGTATTATTCTCGTCTCTCCTCTCGTCATTTCTCGTATTAAATAATGAGTTTTCAATATCTGAAAATTCATTATTTTTATTTAAAAAAGTTGTAGAATTGAGCATTGATACAATTTCGTCAAAATTCTCTGTCTCTCCAGTTTTATAAATCAAATCATCAATCTCTAAAAATGCCTCCAGGTCATTTTCTCCAGAGCTTTCGCTCTCGTTTGATGAATTATCGATTGAAATTCTGTTTGTCCCAGCAAATGTGGAATTTTCGAGGTCTTGGAGAGGTTCTGAAGTGTTGAGAGACTTGAAACTCTGGGAAAGGCCTGTGTTCTCCGGACAAAATGACATTTCTTGGCTGAAGGACCTCATGGAGTCCAAGTCCATCTCCTCCTTCACTCTGGGCATGTCCCACACGTTCTCCAGTGACTCACGTTTTATCTCAAGTGCCTCTAATTGAATTGTACCCTCAGGGACTCGAGGCAACTCATTCTCGAAGCCATTAATTGGCTTTCCTCTGTAGATTTCTGGTAGCAAAACGTCTTGTCTGGATAGTACAGCATCGGAGGGCTCAGCGAAGCTCATCGTTTCACTTTTCACTTCTTGTAGACGCTCCTGGGGACTGTGAGGGGGTGAAGATGTGTCCTCGTCGTCTGACGCATCGACGAAGGAGATTTGAGTGTAGACGTAGTCGTCAATGTCGTACCACTCGTCTGTGCATTCCTCTTTGATATTCATTGCTTATTCTAGGAGAGAAAAAGAATATGAAAATTTGAAAAATTTGTAAATAAATTTTAGTCATTATTTAATTGAATAATCAATTAAAATTTTTGAATAATGATAATGTTTTTTTCGTAAAAAAAGGAAAATAAATTTTGGAAAAAATCCAAAAATTTTGTGAATAAAAATGAAAAAAAAAAACAAAAAATTAATTTATTTGAATTAAAAAAATCACCTCGATGTTATTTAATAAGACTGTTAATAGTTTATATGATGAATCCAGTAATAAACTGAATAGATACATTTTTCCACATATTTTCAAATAAAATTCCTGGAATTTATTTTCACCGCACTGTTCACTTTTATTTACCTTCGGCTTTGAAGACAGGGAAAAAAAATTGTTTTGAACGAATGTATGAGCAATACAAAAGGTAGAAAAAGGGGGTGGGGATTGTTTAGGCCTGTGCGCTGGGCCACGAATAAGGAAAAGGACAATGGATTTACTCTTGTTTTGGGTTTGGGGCAATAAACATGTACGGAAAAACAGGAATTATACTCGGTTCCTGGTAAACATCTGTTTCAATTTTGTCTTGGAGAAAAATGTTATGTTTCATTGAGGAGGGGGGGGGGGGTAATTAAGAGAAAACATTGATTATCATCAAATGACTAAAAAAAACAAAATTCAATTTTAAAGAAATAATAATTTGAGGTAATTCACAATTTAAAAAATCCCAGCGATTATTGAAGTGAAAAAAAAAATTTAATTATAAAAAAAGTGGAGAAAATGTTCATAAATAAATGAATGAATGGTCATTGAATGAACGGAATTATGAAAATTCAATTGGAGAAAAAATTGAAGACGAGATGATTGTTGATGAGAAACAGGAAGAGAGTGTTACGTCCTGACGACGTCACAGAATTTTTTTTTTTGAAATAAAAAAATTTTGAAAAATATATTAAAGGAAAAAGATCGAATATAAATTCCACAGGAATCAAATAAAGATTCTTGAGGAGTTGTGTTCGATCTGATTTCAATTTTATCGAATAGATCGAATTAAATACTCTATACGGGAGGTCTGGTGGTCTGAGACCCCACCATAGTCATCAGGAGTCATATTTCTTCTATGAGAAATAGACTCGATAGAGAAGAAATATTCATATCAAAAATTAGAGGAAAATTTTTGATTAACAAAAATATATAAATTCCAGTCAAAAAGATGTCTGGAATAATAGGAAAATTAAATTAAAGAAATTAAGAATTCTGATTGGTTGTTGATGACGCCCTTGACAACACCACGAAAAAACACAATAAGCATGCGCGTGCCACACCTCATTACACATACAGGGAAAAATTAGCGTGCATATTAATCCACACTAATTAATCCGCTGAAGCAACAGGTGGCCGTCCATGCGTGGACAGAGCATCAGTTCCGGCAACAACTTGAGAGTGAAAACATCTCAAAGCCAAAAAGGTGCAAAAATCAAAGATACTAAAACCAACCGTGAATAATATCAGTGCTAAAATTAAAACCAACTATTTTCGACGTTAATTAATTTTGAAAATTTAAAATTATCGCGAATAATTCCGCAAAAATAATTTTTAAATCATTAAATGACCGTTAATAATTCAGAAAAATTAATTCTGACATTTTAATTAATTTTCAAAGATTAAGTCAGTGTTTAAAAATTCAGGAAATTATTTCTGACATTCTAAATAATTTTTAAAATTTAATTCAGTATTTAAACCTCAGAAAAATATTCCTGACGCGTTAAATAATTTTTGAAAAATTAAATCATCATAAATAATCCAGAAAAATTATTTCTGAGGGTTTTAAATAATTTTAAAAATTAATTCAGTGTTTAAAATTTCAAAAAATTATTTCTGACGTGTTGAATAATTTTTGAAAAATTAAATCATCGTAAATAATTCAGAAAAATTATTTCTGACGGTTTTAAATAATTTTTAAAATTTAATTCAGTGTTTAAACCTCAGAAAATTATTTCTGACGTGTTGAATAATTTTTGACAAATTAAATCATCGTAAATAATTCAGAAAAATTATTTCTGACGGTTTTAAATAATTTTTAAAATTTAATTCAGTGTTTAAACCTCAGAAAAATATTTCTGACGCGTTAAATAATTTTTGAAAAATTAAATCATCATAAATACTTCCGAAAAATTATTTCTGACGTTCTGAATAATTTTTAATAATTTAATTCAGTATTTAAAAATTTCAGGAAGTTATTCCTGACGTTTTAAATAATTTTGAAGAATTAATTCATCGTGAAAAATTCGAAAGAATTATTCTCGTGTCGTGTTTGAAAACTTTGTCAATTTTAAAAATTTCTATACAAAATAATAATGATTATATGAACAATATTGAATTATTTTATAGTCCAGGAATAAATACAATGAGCATCCGGTATCGAATTTCCCCTCAAACGAAAACCATTCGATCGTGGGAATGCTGACGACAGATGAAAGCAAACTTACAGCCGCTCCTTATATGGGCAAAATTCAGGAAAGGCAAAAGCCACGTGACCGTTCCAAGCGAAAACGCAAAGTAATCAATTCACCTTTAGAACTGAAAATTCGAAAAATTGTAAGACAGTCGCGTCTTAGATGCCAAATCCGGCACACCAAATAGTCGAGCTCCTTGGATTTTTCGCGCGGTTACGAGTTCAGAGTCAGCAAACCTGCCTGACGTGCGGGCGAAAATTATTCAAGTAAAACACCGATTTTCGGACAATTACGCACACCTTCGTAGTACGAATTTCGGCGCGGAACGGTCGGTGAGCTGCGAATTGCTCGCTACGTTTTCGTGAATTTCTGTGCAAGGACACTAGTGATTTTATAGAAATCACGCCAAGAGGAAAATTGATTTAGCCAGTGGGCTATTAGTGAAATAAGAGTTAGAAATAAAAGTGAAATTATTGAGACTCAAATACTGTTTAAATTAACGTTTACTCACTTAAAGGGGTCACAAAATTGAAAAATCGAAAATACGTGCAACTAATTGGACATACTTTGAAAACAATCTGTGAACACCATTTGGATTAAGTGTGTGTGTGTGGGTGAGAAATCAAACAATTGGATTAAGGAATAATCAAAAATTACAAATTCATAGAAAGTGAGTAAATGAGCAAAATTCTTGTTAGAAGAAAAATCTGGCGCTAAGACCCTTTTTGATTGTGCAATTTTAAATTCGAGTCGATTGAAAATCTCTCTCCCGAATGTAAGCGTAGCTAATGGGGAAATTTATTTTGTTTAACTTTCAGTCGGGGTATATAAAAAGAAGTGCTGTCTACTAGAGAATAATGCCGTATCGCATCCTTTTTCTATCAATGTCAATGTATGAATGTTTGATAAGAAAGTTAAATTAAAGATACCAACTCGTCAGCATAAAAATTGAGTATTCGCTGTTATTTCAATTGCCTGTCCGGTATTATTAGATTTTGATAATTTCAGATGCGCCTAGCGCTTCAAAGGTAAGGATCTACTAAATAAAAATATTATTTTATTTAAGATAACCTGAAAGTTGCATTGACTTATTTGAATTTTATTTAAATTAGTCGATTATCGATTTTCCTGTTATCACAGTAAAATTGGTGTCAGAAGTGGGATCCTTAACCTGAAAAATTGAAAAATTTATTAATACAATCCGGAGTTTAAGAATTGAAAAGAATACTGAGTAGTTGTCGTTACCTTGGTTCAGTCCCGAAGGGTTAACATTTGATTATCGTGCTTTTGAAAATTTGCAAAAATGGTGTTGACTGAAGAAGAGTGCGAAAGACTTACCAATCAAAATAAGAAACTAATTTCTGAAAAACAGAGACTCATCCAAGAAGTTAATCAGCTTAAGGAGCAGTTAGGTGATGCCGAGGCAAATCAGAATGTTACTCAGAATATCACGGTAAATCCGGAGCATCTTGATTTCCTTCGAGTAAAGGATCTGCTCGATACGATCCCATTGTTCACCGGAAATTCTCCCAATGAATTCGAGTTCACTCAGTTTGAAACCGCAGTAAAAGCCTGTAAGAATCGTGTTGGGGATAAAAATCAAGATTTGATTTATTCACTAATTAGTAGAGTCAAGTACCCTGCATTAGCTCACCTTGAGGGGGTGGTCCCAACCTCCGCGACTCAATTGTTGGAAATATTAGGGGCAAAGTACAGGACTAGGAGAAGTGAGGCCTATTATGAGGGACTCATTGCCAACATGACCCCTCGTCAGAATGAGGAAGTCGATGATTTTAACCTCAGGTTGCAACACGTACTAAAAAATGCCAAGGCATCACTCATGAGTTCTTTCCCAGAGGAAGGGAAATCTCTTCTTAGGGTTTTGGAGAGATTTTGTTTGAGTAAATTCGAAGATGTCGTGTCCGACGCATATCGGAGTGAGCTCAGACGAAAGGATTGCAAAACCTTGAAAGAACAGTTCGATGTAGTGAAGCCTCTGGTCGAGCAAGATCGATTACTGTCAAAAAAACAGAGGTTTGCTGTGCCAGATGGGCAGAACTATTCTCTACCTAGTTATGGGCAGCAAAACCAAAGTTTTCAATCAGGGCAAGTTCCCCAACGTCGTGAAAGTTACTCAAATGCGTATTACAACCAAAATAGGCCTAGATTCAATAATTACTACCAACGTTACCCTAACAACGGGCAACAACAAAGCCAATTCCACACCCAGAATTTCGCTGGTGCCCAAACTTTTCAGCCTGTTCCTGAGAACGACCCTTCTCTTAATTATCCACTCATGGTCCACTATCGAGATACTTCCCCGATGGTACAAATGTATCAGAGTGATTTTGCAATGCCGCCGATAAACCAGGCTAACTATCCCCCAATTACAATGCATCATGAATACCCTTCCGGGCCACCAGATAATTTACACACGAGTTTTCAAGGGAGTCAATCTAGTGAAGGCCACATCCTGGCCGCTGCTATGAAAATCCTCTTAGAGAAAAATGGTCAGCCAGTACACACTTGTAACTGTGACCACTGTGGCCATTCTTCAAAAAAGATGCAAAATAATCATCAAGTTCTGAACGAACAAGGAATGATTCAACCAGTTAATGGAAGTGATCATTCTGGTTACAGAACCCATCAACATCAAGTTGAAAATACAAATTATCGAGCCAACAATTCATCTGGCTACCCCCAAGGATATCGAAGCAATTCTCGCGATCGTTCTAGGGGAAACCAACAGAACAGGAGCAGAAATAACTCCACAGATCGTGGAAGTTATCCAACCCAGAACTCCTCATATCAAACTCAAGCAAATCCAGCTTCGCAGCCTTTAAACGGGCAGGCTGCTCACTTCCAGCATCAGGAAGTGAGCAACAGCCAAAACCCCCTGATGACACAGCTAGGGGAGACGTCAAAACAGTAGATATAAGACCTGACAAACCCTCCAAAGCTTGCCCCGTTATAACTCTGCGACACCCCGTCTTCGTAAAATCAAAAGCAGAAGTTTTAATTGATACAGGGGGGGAAGCAAATTTGATATGGGCAGAAATATTAAACCCAGAGACATTTATTGACCAGGCCGATAAAATGTTCATAGTAGGAATAGGAAGTAATATATTAGAGACAATAGGTGCCATGGAAATTGAAATTAGAGGTATTAAAATAAAATTTTATGTTACAAAAATCCCTCCGGGAGGTTATCACGGTATGATAGGTCTGAACTTTTTAGCAGAAAAGAAAACTACGATCTCATATTTTACTGATAGCCTCGTGGTGGGAGAAAAATTATTCCATTTTGATTTGAAAGCTCCCAAAGAGGTTGATAAACTCCCTATATGTGCTACCGGTATGAACCCTTGTATTGAAATAAAAAGTCCTCACCTCAAACGAGAAAAAGCCCTATTCTTAATTGATACTGGTGCAAGTCTGAATTTGCTCGCGGCTCGTGCTCTATTCAATAAATCAGATATTACCCCATGTGCGTCAAGATATCTATTCGGAGTAGCAGGAGGCAAACAATACATTACAGGCATAATAACATTAGAAATAGAAGGTATACCTGCTCAATTCCATATTGTTGAAGATTTAGATGACAGTATTTATTGCGGGATTATTGGTAACCATCTTCTAGTGAAGGAGGAGGCTGAAATATCATTTAATCTAAATACCTTAAGCTTGAAATCCCTGCCATTCCAAAACATATTCTTTTACCAACCCCTTAATCCTAACAACCCAATCAGATTCCATCCTAAGTCGGAAATGAGAGTCCCAATGCACGTGAAGAGAGAAATTGGTGATAGAGGATATGTGACCAAAAGAGAGCTAGCACCTGGAGTTACTCTACTCGAGGGTGAAGTCGACGTCAACAAGGAGGGAATATTCTGGGCCACAGTGTCCAATGAGTCAGACGATGAAATACAAATTAAGATTCCTCCGCAAGCGATTGAGCCATTGGCTACAGTTAGGTGCGTATTCGACATCGAACGGGAGGGTCTGGAATTCCCATTGAATATTTTTGGTCCACCTGACTTTGAAATTGAGCTGAAACCGGAGGAATTACAATCAAAAACTCGCCCTGAAAAAATTCTTGAGGTAATTGGGAGGACAGTCGAAGAAAAGGCGCTACGAGAAATCCTCGAATACCTAGCTCACAAGTTCCCAGAGTCTTTTACCTTACCTGGAGAACCCAGCGGGAAAATTAAAGGAGCTATATGTCCAATCAGAACAGTGGATGACAAACCGGTGTATGTCAAACAGTACCGTTTTCCCGAGAATTTGCAAGTTGAGGTTACAAGACAGGTGAACAAGCTGCTCAAGGAGGGGGTCATTGTTCCTTCAGTATCACCATATAATTGTCCACTATGGATGGTGCCAAAAAAACCTGACGCTCAAGGAAATAAAAATTGGAGGATGGTCAACGACTTCAGAGGAATCAATAAAAAGACAATCCCAGATAAATATCCAATGCCCAATGTAAGAGCAGTTATGGCTAGATTTGGAGGATGCGACACCTTTTCCACGCTGGACCTAGCCGCTGGGTTTCACCAGATAAAGATGAAACCCGAAGATCAAGAAAAGACAGCATTTTCAACCCATGATGGCCATTATGAGTATCTCTATATGCCCTTCGGACTTAAAAATGCTGGGGCAGTGTTCCAGAGAGCCATGCACCAGATGCTGGGGGATTTCATTGGAGATAACGTACAAGTATACCTAGACGATGTCATCATTTTCACGAAAGGTGTCGAAAAACATGAAGAAATTATGGGAAAAGTCCTGGAACGCATCAGAGAATATGGAGCTACACTTCAAGCACAGAAATGTCACATGTTCAGGGAGGAGGTTTGTTTCCTGGGGTATATCGTCAACAAAGACGGGATAAGACCTGATCCTTCCAAAGTAGACGCAATATTGAAAATCGATGTTCCCAAGGACAAAAAGGATATTAGAAGCTTCATGGGGATGTGCAATTATTTTCACCACTTTAAAGAGTGGTATGCACCCCGAGCAAAGCCACTATTTGACCTGTTAAAGAAAAAAAATGACTGGATCTGGGGACCACGTGAGAAACTGGCATTTGAAGAGTTACAGCTGTTTTTATCACAAGAGCCTTTCTTGCGTCATCCAGATCACACTAAACCGTTCATGGTAACAATTAATTCATCGCCAATTGGAGTAGGGGCAGTGCTGACCCAGCTGGATGATGAAGGAGTGGAAGGACCCGTCGCCTATGGGTCAAGACAGTTGAATGGCCCTGAAACACGATACACCAAAGATGAACGAGAGTGCCTCGCTGTGACATTCGCACTTAATCATTTCAGACCTTACCTGTACGGACAACACTTTGATTTATACGCAGAGACTGCCGCCGTGGTGTGGTTACAAGACCACCAGGACCAGACAACCCGAAAGGCGGGTTTTAAGACGAAAATCTCAGGATTTGACTTCACAGCTCACCACCGGACACAAAAGACGAAACAGATAGCCAAGGTATTGGCTAGTAACCCTGTAGATCCTCCTGAAACAGACGAAGAAGCGGAGAAATTTGATTGTTTTTCAATAATGATGTATAAGCAAACTACGAATGATGTGCAACCCATGGGCTCGAAACATCAGAAGAACCCACCGAGGAAAAGAGGGAGGCCACCAGGAGTGTCGAACAAAAATAAGACAGTGGAGACACTAGGACAAGGGCCAAGTAAATCCAAATCCCAAGTAAGGTTTCGTGGGGCGTCGGATTCATCAACCTCCCCAGCGAAAACTCAACGGCAATCGATGGTAACGAGAGCAATGGAAAAACGTAGAATTCAATCAGAACAAGGTAGTACGTCGAAACCTCTGCTTGGTCCACATAAACCTACAACACCCGACCTTAAACCAGGTCCAGTAGAGTCCCATCCAATACCTGACCTAACCGATAAAGATTCCACCGAGTTACAAGAAGAACAACCGGAGGACGAGGTTTTTATCGAAGTTCCCAGGCAGCCGGAAAATCCTGCCATAATTGTCCTTCAAGAAAACCCGAGGAGAGAAGAAGAGTCCGAATCAGAAGATGAACTAGTGGAGGAGGCTCCTGTACAACCTATCGAGCCTGAAAAACCTCTAAAAGAAGGATCTCCGGAGTTGTCACCAAAGTTCATACAGTCAATGCGGGAGTCATTTTCAAAACTAGACAGGTTGATTAACAAGAGGGTAGATGGAACCAGGTCAGATGAGACTATACAAAAGGAACTGATACAAGAAATGGACGACATCACTTCGGAGTCTGACCTGGAAGATTCGCCAATTGATGAATATACTGAGACGAAAGCAATTCAATTATATAAGCAGTATCTGAGCTTAATGGATACGTTAGGTGAAGAAACTAGAGGTGAGCGTAGCAGGGAAAGTTTTGAGCTAAACCCAGGAGTTTTTGAAACAATGCGGCCTCCCAACCTAACTGAGCAACAGAGAAAATCGATCATTACCACTTCGCGCCCAAAAAGGGTATCCTTTGCTCCAACGCCTACACGGGGGGATGAACCAGCAGCTCGATCTAGCCCAATGAATAGAGAGGCAATAAAACCACCCGATTTATCTACAGCAAAACGCACCTTGTCCTTCACAAGACCCAGCACGACTGTAACTGAGCCAGACGCAATTACGACGTCGAACACAATTATTGAAGTGCCACAGCCTAAGATCCAAATACCCAGAAATCCCAAACCATCCCATACTCCCACTGAAATCACTGGATCGCTGTCACTAGAGGGTTTTATTGATGAGATTGGGCAGGGAAAAGCTAGTAATCCTGAGATTAAATATTCAAGGGATTGTTTAACATATCAACGTGATAACATAGTGCATTTTATAGCTGCCGATCTCGAACCACTATCCCCAATTGGCAAAGTTCTGCAATCGGCCAAACTAATAGACACAAAAATTTTACAAAATTATAAACCATCACTGGGGGACGTGTTTGTAACTCCTTTGGGTAAATTCAAAACGTTTTCTGTTGTCGTAAAAGAGTTCCATTTTAGAAAGCCCCGAATTCAGGACATAATGTTAGGATTATCCAACCTTAGGGAAGCCCTTATCCATTATGGGTGTAACACTTTTCGAATCTCGAAAAAGGGGGACGATATAGATCAAATGGATATTAAATTAATGTTGGAAGAAATTTTCGATCAGGACCCAGTAGATATCACACTTTGTGATGGAACGATACAAACCCCAGAAGAGCATCTGAGACACGATATTATCCAAGAAGCCCACACCAGCTGTGTAGGCGGACACAAGGGGGTGATTAAAACCCTGTGTCGCATCAGAGAAAGATTTAACTGGCCGGGCTTAGCCCAGCAGGTCACTGAATTCATTAGACACTGCAAGATCTGTAGAGAGATGAAAATCTGTAGACTCAAGACCGTTCAACCCATGGTTATCACTAATACCCCCTTAGAACCTTTCGAGAGGGTTGCTATCGACACCGTAGGTGCCCTTAGGCCAACCCCGCGCGGGAATGTTCATATACTTACAATACAAGATAATTTAACAAAATATTGCTTAGCCGCAGCAATCCCTGATTTAAAAACAACTACCATTGCCTTTGCCCTTGCTTCCACACTCTTCGCAGTACATGGAGCACCCAAAATACTGCTTTCAGACAGAGGAACGAGTTTTCAGAGTAAATTGTTCAGACAGATAGCCGAAATTTTCCGCGTCAAGCAAATAACTACTTCAGGTTATCGCCCTCAGAGTAATGGATCACTGGAACGTAGTCATCAAGCTTTGGTGACATATTTACGTACCATGATGGACAATCATGATGATTGGGACTTGATGTTGCCTTTCGCGATGTTCTCATATAATACAACTAAGCATTCGAGTACTAACTTCACCCCTTTTGAACTAATTTTCGGAAAAAAAGCGCGAGCACCATCGTGCTTTCCAGATCAGGAGACACTAGAAACATACAATGACTATATCGGTCAATTAGTCAATAAATTAGATCAGATCAGATTATTAGCGGCAGAAAACCTAGTAGAAGCAAAATTGAAATACAAAGAGACTTATGACCAGCACGTGAGACCGGTAAATTTCCAAATAGGCCAGTTTGTAGATATTATTAAAGAGCCGCGCCAAGGCAAGTTTGACAGTTACAACAAAACTTCGTATGAAATAGTAGACATCACATCTTTGGGAAATTTAATCTTAGAGGATGAAAATGGGAAAACTTTCATGCGCCACCCCAACAAGGCAAGATTAGCGCCAGATTAAATTTGTTGTTTTCATTTTGCTCATTTATTAATGATAAATATTGTGAAACTAGACTCTCGAGTAAGTGGCACGAGATGATCCGACTACACCTGCTTATACTGTCAGTGGTGCAGTTGACTGGGGGACGCCCTAGCGACCAAGCACCGCACACACGAGTGAGGATTGAACAACTACAGAACAACCCTGGGTTAATCTACGAACATCTTCAAGATATCCAGATCGTGAAAAAGGAGTGGCAACTAATAACCACTGTTGACTTCCTCGCATTCCACAACAAAGTCATCGATAAACTCAATCCAGAATACGAGAAAGCATGGAGCGAGTGCGCTAGAGTCTTCGGACTTGAATGTAAAAAAATCATGAAATTCAACAACTATATAACAATGAAAAAGGAGGCAGAAACCCTGGATCAACACCTGGAAGATTTATTGAAACAAAAGACAGAAGAACAGCGAACAGACCGGAGAGAGAGGGCCCCTCTATTCGGTTTCATAGGCACTCTTCAACATAAACTGTTCGGAGTCATGGATTACAATGACTACGAACACATAAACAAAGAGATTAACAAACTCTACAATAGCCAAGCGGAGATGACACATATTGTAAACAACCAGACACACCTTATCCGGGCAGAAATCGAGAAATTGATGGAAAACGTCGACCAATCCAATCAAAACCTAGTAATCCTGAAGAACTATACACAGCAGCTGCATCGTCGGCAAAATATTGTAAACAATGAACTCCTGAACATCCGTCTAACAGCAAAGTATGGGAGAATTGGTGATGAAGCGGTCAACGCTATGAAGATACTGCTGGAAACGACGAGGAAAATCATAGACGCAGTCGATGCGGCAAAACACGGGAGAATTTCACATACCTTGCTAACTCCAGCACAGCTAAAGCAGGTAATGAACCAAATCCAGTCAGAGCAACCTGAACTAGAATTACCAATTCCAAAAGGAATAACTGACTACCCTGCCCTATCAAAAGTTAGTTCAATAGAGCTGGCCCACACTCGAGGAAAAATCATGACAATTATCACTCTGCCACTGCTAAGCAGAGAAGTATTCCAGATGTATCGAATGCGCCCCTGCAAGCAACCTCAAGTGGGTGGCACAAACGATATTTCAGCCCATATCAATCCAGCAAAACCATATATCATCATCACTGAAGATCGCCACCGTTACGCTATCCTAGATCAATCGACCATTGACGAGTGTGCAGCATTAGGTAACCGCCTAGTATGTATACCTAATTTCCCAATCTCAGTGTCAATGATGAAGCCCATCTGCGAGGTCATGTTATTGCTGCAGACATCACCAGAAATATTAAAGTCATGCGATATAAGAATTACAAAAACACAAGGGACAGAATGGACTAACCTGGCAACATCGAACCAATGGATATTCGCCACCAGACAACCAGAAATTGGAGACCTGTACTGTGACGGTAAGTCAGCTGGCAAAATAAAGGTAAATGGCACGGGTATCTTGACATTGGAAGAGAATTGCTATTTACAAACTCCATCTGATACGATATCACACCTAGGAAAACTAAAATCTATAGAGATAGAAGTGCATTTACCACAGATTAACCTAGACATCGCCAGCATATCTCCAGGGTTAATGGAGGACACAAAGCAGCCTGATCCACTATCCAGCATCAAACTGGAACCAATCCCAAAGCGGAAGAACCACGCAGCTTTCGAACTACAGTTGGATGAAGCTGAGCAACGCTTGGAAGAGATAGGGTTACAACATCAAGAAACCTATCACCATAAATTAATTACTTTGGGCACAGTTGGAGGTGTAGGACTGCTCACAATCCTAGGTCTTGGCTATGCCCTTTGCTCCAAACAAGCTGCAATTAAAGTATTAAAATGGTTATTATTATGCCGATGTCGAGGCAAACCTAAACCAAAGGAAAAAGTTAAGTCAAAAAAAAATGAATCTCAACTACAACTCGAAGATATCACCTACACTCTACCAGGGCGAGGAAGCAGTGTGGACTATCATCCGAAGACTCATTCTGAACCAAATTTAAACGTGGTCCAGGCGATTGAAGTACCCGTCCATACAGTTATCAGACGCAGTCCATCAGCTGAGACAACCCTGATGACAAAATCAGCCAGAAAGCAACCAGTTCCTCTCGAGTTTTAACAATAATCAACAACCTATAACAGAGAAATTGATAAGTAATAAAGTCTAAGATAGGATTCTCATCTAATTCGATTTTCAAGGTTTATGAAAGAATGCTAGTTACACAGAACATTCAGGAGTTGACACAGGTAATCAAACTGATTCCAGAAATCAATCTAATAATGTAAAAAATTATAGACCTTGAAATCAGAATTAGATGAGAATATACAACTTAATACATACAAATAGTGATAAAAAGATAAATAAATAAAAATAAAGAGGGGTAATCAAAATAATTATTCAATTGAAAAGAATTGCTAACACGTAACCAATAAAAACAAAGACGTGCCAACAAAAATAGATCAATAATCAAGTCATGGGGTCAATATCATGGGGTATAATTATAATTTAAAAAAAAAAAAAAAAAAAAAAAAAAGGTATAAAAAAAAAAAAAAAAAAAAAAAGCATAAAAAAAAGGGGAAATAGTTTAGCACATGGACCTCCAAGAGGAAATTTATCCAAGGACAGAACAAACGTCATTATCAATGGACTTAACCTCACTATCTAAATAACGATCTGAAAGAGAAACACATTGGATAAACATTCTCGAGGAACTCCATTAGACATTAAGTACAAAGACAAATGGGAGGAAATTTTGCTTTGTTCATAATAATAAGGAATAGAAAGTGCAGGAGAGAGATTGGATGACAGAATTTAAGAAAAATTTTAGAGAGAGAAAATGACAATTACCTTTCTTTCCTCATTTAAACAAAACCAGACATGTAATAAAACTCACTACCTGTTCTCCTGCTAACAAATACTCCACAATACCTAAAAATGACTCCCACAAAAAGAAAATTCCTGACAAAAGAATCTGAAATGAATTAAAGCCACAATAAAATATAATCATTAACAACGCATGGACATAGAGAGGCGTCACTTGGATCGCAGGTCGATGACCAACTCGATCAAGTGGAGTCACTTACCTGGGTTACCGACGTGAGTATATCTCAGACCCAAGAGAATTAGCAATGAGAGTCACTGACAACTCAAACTATACGTTACTGACATGAAATTTATTCAATCAGTTATACAAGCTCAGATAAGATACCATGTGGCTAGAAAGGCAATGTCCGGGGCCAAGTGACAGAAGTACCTCCAGGAGAATGAAGTAAAATAAGACATTTCAATGGAGCTATAGCTCCGTCCAGCCCTAGGTGACCTACGTCACAGTAGTAAAATCGAATCATTTTTCGCTCTTTGGCAGGAATTTTCCGATTGATTGGGTCTGATTTCAGCAACATAACCGATATCAGACCAAGAGAGCATAACTCCACGTCCACAAAACCCCCCCCCCCATCCAGAAAATCCAAAAGACATCGGAAGCTCAAAAAGATTGTAGTAGTCATAACGAGTCAAGGCGCCACATAAGCAGTACAGATGCAATCGAAGCCAGAACAAGAAGTTCTTGCTGAGATAAGGGAATCTGAACCAACGTCGAGCTAGAGGTTATATGTGTAAACATGATCGAAGGTTTTCAATCCGAGTAAGGAGATAACGTAAATAAAGTTTCCGTGACCTCCTTAGGGGGACTGTCGTGTTTGAAAACTTTGTCAATTTTAAAAATTTCTATACAAAATAATAATGATTATATGAACAATATTGAATTATTTTATAGTCCAAGAATAAATACAATGAGCATCCGGTATCGAATTTCCCCTCAAACGAAAACCATTCGATCGTGGGAATGCTGACGACAGATGAAAGCAAACTTACAGCCGCTCCTTATATGGGCAAAATTCAGGAAAGGCAAAAGCCACGTGACCGTTCCAAGCGAAAACGCAAAGTAATCAATTCACCTTTAGAACTGAAAATTCGAAAAATTGTAAGACAGTCGCGTCTTAGATGCCAAATCCGGCACACCAAATAGTCGAGCTCCTTGGATTTTTCGCGCGGTTACGAGTTCAGAGTCAGCAAACCTGCCTGACGTGCGGGCGAAAATTATTCAAGTAAAACACCGATTTTCGGACAATTACGCACACCTTCGTAGTACGAATTTCGGCGCGGAACGGTCGGTGAGCTGCGAATTGCTCGCTACGTTTTCGTGAATTTCTGTGCAAGGACACTAGTGATTTTATAGAAATCACGCCAAGAGGAAAATTGATTTAGCCAGTGGGCTATTAGTGAAATAAGAGTTAGAAATAAAAGTGAAATTATTGAGACTCAAATACTGTTTAAATTAACGTTTACTCACTTAAAGGGGTCACAAAATTGAAAAATCGAAAATACGTGCAACTAATTGGACATACTTTGAAAACAATCTGTGAACACCATTTGGATTAAGTGTGTGTGTGTGGGTGAGAAATCAAACAATTGGATTAAGGAATAATCAAAAATTACAAATTCATAGAAAGTGAGTAAATGAGCAAAATTCTTGTTAGAAGAAAAATCTGGCGCTAAGACCCTTTTTGATTGTGCAATTTTAAATTCGAGTCGATTGAAAATCTCTCTCCCGAATGTAAGCGTAGCTAATGGGGAAATTTATTTTGTTTAACTTTCAGTCGGGGTATATAAAAAGAAGTGCTGTCTACTAGAGAATAATGCCGTATCGCATCCTTTTTCTATCAATGTCAATGTATGAATGTTTGATAAGAAAGTTAAATTAAAGATACCAACTCGTCAGCATAAAAATTGAGTATTCGCTGTTATTTCAATTGCCTGTCCGGTATTATTAGATTTTGATAATTTCAGATGCGCCTAGCGCTTCAAAGGTAAGGATCTACTAAATAAAAATATTATTTTATTTAAGATAACCTGAAAGTTGCATTGACTTATTTGAATTTTATTTAAATTAGTCGATTATCGATTTTCCTGTTATCACACTCGATAAATTAAAAATCTTATTTTGAAATCCAAAGCAGGTACTTCCCACAAAAATCATTTACCCCCATATACACCAACTCAATCCGACTCTTCAATCATCAATAACAATTGGCTATTGCAACAAAAGGACATTGAACCAATCAATCAGAATCTGAAGGAAGGAAGGAAGTTTATCGATCAAACCCATACTCAAAAATAACTAAAATTATTCTTTGAATTACTGAGATTCAACGTGAGTAACTGGAGAAATTATTATTATTTTTTTTTTCGGTTGTTAAAGGAAACAGATTTCTTTACTCAAGTAATTAATGTTAAAGTTCATAGAAGAATTATTATCCGGGATAAAAATAGAATTAATTCAATTTATCCAAGAATTATTCAAGGAATTCAAAACCAATCCATGGAAATTAATTAAGGGATTAATTATTGAAATATCGGAAGAAACCAGGGATTTCCTTCTTGATGTAATATTTTCTCATAGTCAACATACTAAGCCTATTCAGGAATTTCTTGAGAATTTAGAATCAATTGTTTCCAATAAGGTTTGTATGATGATTTGTGAACTAATCGAGTTATCATGGGAGTAATTAATAGGGAAAAATTTAATTTTGAGTCTGTGCAAATCGAACATTATTACGCAATTGTGTGGAATTATATTGTAAGGGTTTTGCAAAACTTTATGATCATTTTGATTGCTCTTTATTTCATCAAGTTTTCTGTGAACCAATTAACTAAATTATTCTCTATTTGTCTGTATCATTTGAGAATTAAATTTTGAATTTCTAATCAATAAGTAAATGCGAAAAAAAAAATAATAGATAAAGAATTTCATTATAAAAGGAAATTTTTGTAATTAAGAATTTTGTCAAGCAATAATCAACATCCAGGTTAAGGATAGATTATTCTATTTTTGATTGAATATATTATCAGAGAAAAATAATTAGAGTAATTAGAGTCATTAGAGTCATTAGAGTCAACTAAATCCTCGATGATTAATTACTGCGTTGATTCAGATTGATTTCTGAGGAGCAGAAGGTTATTGGAGTAATGCCCAATAAGATGAGAGGATTCTCAAATAAAAACTAACTTTCTTATCAGTTGTTTTAAAATCACAATATAGGGAAAAATTAATTTCACTGATAATTTTTATGCTGAGTTCAAGAATAGAGAATTTATTCGGTTATTGGAATACTGTACGCGAAAAATTGTTCAATTATTAAATAATTTTATGGGAAATTTATCCAATAAATTAATGTTGTATGAACCTTAGCAAATTGCAAGGAAATATTGTCAATTAATTCAGTTAAAGGGAATAATTAAAGGAAAATTATATATATTATTGGGAAATTTTTGAGTATTTATTCCTAGAATTATATCGAAAAATCACCTCACCTATCCCAAGCTATTGTCGCAAGACAGGCTTAAAAAGGTAAAATCAACTACATCATATTTTGTGGATATTATTCAAAAGGTAAGTCTACGAAATCATGACGTAACAAAAGTGGGGGCTCGTCCGGGATTTGAAGGTGATTTTTCGAAAATTTTAGGAATATTTTATTGGTTGAAAAATTAAGAAATAATGGTAGAAAAGAAATAAAATTGAACATTGATTTTAATAATTATTTTTACTAGAAAAAAAAAAAATGATCAAATGTCGTCTAATAATAGACCACTAACCAGAAAATATTTACAAGATAATCCACATATTGAATTGTACTCAAATAATCAGCCCTTGGCTATTATAAACGAGGAAATTAATCCAGTAGTTGTGGAAAGTAATCAAGAAGGTGAAATTACTGATTTAACTGGGGAGACTAGCGCTCCTGTGAAACCTTACGTTCCCAGACCTCGTGCATCTCTGAGAAAAGAATCTGTTTCCTCACAAACTGAAATTTTAGAAGACAATGCATATGGCATTAGTGAAAAAATAAATTCGGAAGAAGGTAGTGTTGCTTCTGCACAATCGAAAGATTCATTCGCAGCATTCGACATTCCATCAATCACAGGCATTTCAACACACTCAATCGATAATCGCACACCAAAATATTCACATTATCCATTGACTACAGAGCTAAACCTTTCACCTATATTTAAATACAGAGAAAAATTAGAGCTTACAGATCAGTCTGACGATGACGAATTAAATTTGGACAATTTAACACAAACCCTTCAAGATAAATCAGAAGACGTAGGAAACGAATTATATGAAACTGGTGTTGATTCCATTCTTAAAGACGGTTCATTTTCAATTCATCCAACAAGGTTTACAAATATTTCTGATAAAAATCATCAAAATTCTCTTGTGGAAAACAACCAAAACCCAAGAAAATTTTGTGAGCAACTTGAACAAATAAATCATAAATTCCAACAATCTTGCCACATTGCCTCAAATAACGTAGAGATTGGAAATTTGAAAATTACTGAAAAAACCAAAGACTCAGAAAATATAAATGCTTTAAGAGACACAGGAAATTCAGAAATTCCAAGAAATTCAGAAATTCCAAGAAATTCAGGGTATTTAAATAATTTAGGTGGATCATTGGGAAGTGGCATCACTCCCCCTCCCAATCCAAACAATTCAAATCAAGTCCATCAAAACTCTCTTGCACCACATATTGCCATGGCTGCCCCAAGTAGCACGGTAAAGGATGCATTGCGATTTGTATCAGATTTTTATGGTAAAAATATGGCTGTTTTACAGTTTATCGAACAATGTGAAGAAGCACGAGATAGCATTACACCCGAAAATGAGATAAATTTAGTAAAACATTTACGAAGTAAACTTACTGGTGCAGCGCGAGATTCAATTTTTGGTTTAAAATTTAACTCTTGTGAACAATTTTATAAACACTTGAAAAAGGCTTATATACCAAAAAGATCTGTAAATCAGTTAGAAGGGGATTTATCTAACATGTATCAAGGGGATAATGAAGATATTACTACTTTTGCCACTCGCATTCGTACAATGGGTCGAGTTTGTAGTGAAGCGAATAAAGCTGAAGAGGGTGGAGGACTTCCAAATTACGAAGTAGTCATTCAAAGAAAAATGTTTGAAGCATTTAGAGACGGAGTATTGAGAGGAATTAGGCGTGAAACAAAAGGAGTTGCTCAAAATTTTGAGGAAGCGGTTGACTTTGCTCAATCGGCCGAAGCTACGCTCGATAAAGAAAAAGGTTTAAGAGATGCTGATAGGAAAAAAAAAAAGACTGTGTTAGTTTGTAAACCAGAGATAAACGAAAATCAAAACCAAAATCCTAGTTTAGTTCAAAAACCAATTGAAACTGCAAAATCAACTGAAAAATCAAGTTCAGCTAAAGGTCAAGAGCAAAGTCAATCGAATAATCCAATGAAAAAGAAACAATTACCCTGTCAAATTTGTGGTATCGCTAATCACGGTGCACCTCAGTGTTGGCAACGATATCTGCCTGATCCAAACGCAGGATCAACAAATCAAATCTTATTGGCTAGATCAGGTGGATTTTCAAATCCGGTGGCAACTATCGCTGCAAATATACCTCCAAATAATTCAAGAGGAGCCATTCCTCGTGTTACTTGTCAAGTTTGTCAAAGAACTGGTCATGAAGCGGCACAATGCTGGACTATTGTTGGTCGACCAAATCAAATCAATAGAAATAATCAGAATAATGGAATGAATCAAATTAATTTCGGAAATAATCAATCTAATCCTCAAAATCGATTACCTTTGATTTGTCAAATTTGTAATGCCAATAATCATATCGCTCGAACATGTCCAAATCTTGGAAAATTAAATCAAAATCAAAATTCTAATGCTACAACACCTCAGAATGTCGGAATTAATAATAATGGTCAAAATAACAATACTCCAGTCATATGTAATAATTGTGGATTGCCAGGACACATCTCTCGAAACTGTTTTTATGTTCCAAAAATTTGCACATATTGCCAAAAAGCAGGTCATAATGAAAAGGTCTGTTATAAACGTCAGAGGGATGAAAATCAAGCCGCGGGAAACGTGACGGTACCCTCTCAGATGGGCGCGCAGAGGGCACCGCAGAACCAAATGCGTCCAGTCCAAACGATCACAGAAACCACCCTAACCGAATAGAAATTGTCCGATTGAGTCAAAATAGTGCGAATCCTACATTACAGTTGGGAATGAGTGCAACTGATTACCGGGAAATGGTCACAGTTTTATTAGATACATGTTGTAATCCAAATCTAATAAAGCAACGATTTGTACCTGGACAAGCAAAAATAAATACAGATATTAAAGTAGATTTAATGGGAATAAATGCTCTTCCGGTACCCACAAAGGGTGAAGTAATTTTATCACTCTTTGGAAAGGAAATAAAATTTTTGATTGTTTCGGATGAATTTCCAATCGAGACTTCAGGAATATTAGGAAATCAATTTTTCTTGGAAAATAAGGTGCTTTTTGATTATGATAAAAGAATTATAACAATTGATGATGAGTCATACTCTTTCACTTGTAAAGGAGATGTATCTGATGAAACTGTATTATTCCCTGCACGTCATTGTTCAGTAATGTATTGTAGAGTATTAAATCTTGAGGCTAAAGAAGGATGGATTCCGAGAATTAACATCGCTAAAAATGTTTTTGCGGGAAATTGCTTAGCAACAAATAATAATGGAAAAGCATATATTAAAGTTTTCAATACAACAAAACGTGCTATTAAACTCAATGTTCCTAAAATTGAATTAATGAATTTTGACATAGTAACAGAAGATCCAAATCTTAATGAGGAATTTAAGAGGAAGTCAGAGTCTTTGCAAAGAACCTATGACACTTTTTCCTCAAAAATAAGACAAACTTGTGATGAGGAAAATTTTGATTCATTAACAGAAAATGAAAAATTAGAACGAATAAACGAAGTAATACTTAAAATCAATACAAAAATTAAAAATAATGAAAATTTAGTGGACAATAATGAAGATGGAACTGAGTTGATACTAGAATCACCAAAAATTGAAGAATTACAAATAATAACAAATAAACACGAGAGATATGAAAAATTAAAAGAATTATTAAGATTGGATCATCTGAATGAAGAAGAATTACGATATTTGAAGGATCTATTATTAAAATCCTCTGATAATTATCAATTACCGGATGAACCGATCTCTGCTACTGATCTACATCCTCATAGGATAATCACTACCAACCCACATCCGGTTCATATTAAACAATATCGACAACCAATGTCATTAAGAGATGAAATAGACGTACAAGTAAATGAATTAAGAAAGAAAGGATTAGTAAGACCATCCAAATCGCCTTATAGTAGCCCAGTTTGGATCGTTCCAAAGAAACCTGACTCTCAAGGAAACAAACGATGGCGTTTAGTGATTGATTTTCGTGCATTAAATGAATTCACAATCGCAGATGCTTATCCGTTACCCAATATTGAAGACATATTAAATCAGCTCGGTGGAGCGACATATTTTTCAGTGTTTGATCTTGCTCAAGGATTTTATCAAATTAAGATGGATCCTCGAGATAGACATAAAACTGCTTTTACAACACCTTTCGGACATTACGAATTTGAACGAATGCCGATGGGGTTGAAAAATGCGCCGGCCACATTCCAAAGAGTAATAGACACGGTTTTAACTGGGTTACAAGGGATTGAATTATTCGTATATCTAGATGACATAGTCATTTATGCGGTAAACCTCGATGAACATACGAGAAAATATAATTTATTAATGGATCGATTACGCGAAGCGAATCTTAAATTACAACCAGACAAGTGTGAATTCTTAAAAAGAGAAGTTGCGTATCTAGGACATATAATAGGTCAACAGGGACTTCAACCAAATCCGAAAAAGATAGAGGCTGTAGAAAAATTTCCTACTCCTACCAATCAAACAAAGATTAGAGAATTTTTGGGATTATCAGGATATTATAGGAAATTAATTCCAAATTATGGGGAATTGGCAAAACCAATGACTCGATTATTACAAAAAGAAATTAAATTTGAATGGACTTCATCCGCAGAGAAAGCCTTTCAAGAATTAAAAAAGAGATTAATTACAGCTCCAATATTACAATATCCAAAGTTCAACGAAAGATTTATTATCACTTCAGATGCCTCGAAAGAAGCAATCGGGGGGGTGTTATCCCAGGGAGAAATTGGGAAGGACCTACCTATTGCTTATACTTCACGAGTTCTTAGAGGGCCTGAATTGAGATATGAGACATATGAAAAAGAAGCATTAGCAATTATGCATTGTGTTCAAGCATTCAGAACTTATATTTATGGAAGAAAATTCATTTTAGTTACCGATCATAAACCTCTTGTATGGCTTAAAACTGCGAACGGAGTCAATAATCGAGTAATGAAATGGCGATTGGAATTGGGTGAATATGATTTTGAAGTAATATATAAACCAGGGAAAATAAATTTAAATGCAGACGCGTTATCTAGAAATCCTGTTCTGATAATTGAACAAGTCAAAGTAATAACGCGATCGGGCAAGAAAACGACAAAAGAAGAAAGAGAATTAGAAGCAACTAAAACTCACGATGGGTTAAGGGCTTTATGGGATCAAAAACCACGCTTACACCGACATGGTCTCGGGTATAAAGAGGGTAAAGAATCACCGTATAAATCAAAAATGGTTATGTTTAAAAAAGGAAGTGATAGTGAAACTGAAAAATCTATAGAGAAAAATGAAAAAGGAAACGTTGAAATTGATAATAAGAAAATCAAATTAAATAAGAAAATAAATGGAACAAAAAAGGAAAATGAGAATAATTTAATAAATAAAAACTTACGACAGTCAGATGGGATATCTGCTGTCGAAGTTCTTGATAAAGTAAATGAGAACTTACGACAGTCAGATGGGATATCTGCTGTCGAAGTTCTTGAAAAAGTAAATGAGAACTTACGACAGTCAGATGGGATATCTGCTGCCGAAGTTCTTGAAAAAGTAAATGAGAACTTACGACAGTCAGATGGGATATCTGCTGCCGAGGTTCTTAAAAAAATAAATGAGAACTTACGACAGTCAGATGGGATATCTGCTGTCGAGGTTTTCGAAGAAATAAAAATAAAAAGGAATAAAAATAAAAAGGAAATTGATAAAAATTTGGGTAATAATTTACAAAATGAAATAAAACGACCGCGGGGAAGACCTAAGAAAATGCCGAAAGGGAACCCTGAAGTCAAATTAAATATTGATAAGAATTTACACGAAGATATCAGACAGTCAGATGGGATATCTGCTGCTGAGAGTCTCGGGAATTCACAAAAAAGGGAAATTGAAATTGAAAATATTAAGAGAAAACAAAATGAAATAAAACGACCGCGGGAAGACCTAGGAAAATGCCGAAAGGGAACCCTGAAGTCAAATTGAATAGAGAAAATAAGAGTGAAAATTGTAGTGAGGAAATTAAAAATGGAAATAAAAAAGAGATAATGGGATCACCAAAAATAGGGGTCTTTAGTACAGATGAGGAGTGGGTTTTAACTCCTCGAAAAAAGGTTTTGCGAAAGAGACGGGGACGTCCTAGAACAAAATCAATAATTTATAAGGAAAATAGTAGTAGCGATGATAAATGTTACCAGGGTAAACATCACGTCAATACAAAGAAAAAAATTAATAAAAGAATGAATAAAATTGAGAGGAAAAAGAAAATCAATGAACAAATTGAGATTCGTGAACAGGAAAAATTGAGGAAAAAAGAAATAGCTAATGATGAGATCATGAGAGAAAATCGAAATGATTCATTAGAAATAAATGTTGATGAAATTTTGAATACTGAAGGAAAATCTGATTCAACCATAGTTGATGACGAAAGTTCTATCAGTCAATTATATGAACAAGTTGAAAATGAAAATATTAAAGGAAAATTGGACACTGATAAGAATTTTGGATCAATTGTGAGTAATGCCAGAGGTTCAGTTAGTCCAATAGATAAAAGAGTTGATAAAGAAAGTAATGAAGAACCGAATAATTGTCTCAAAACTGACAAAGAATCTGCTGAATCTGAGATAGCTAAAGAGAAATCCATGAATCCTTTCAATGTCAAAGAAATCAAGGATCTTTTTCAGTTGAGAAAAGACAATTTAACGTACTTCATTACAGAAGAGAATAAACCATGCGATCAAGGAAGTATGAAATTAAAAGAAGTAGGGAAATTGCCTACTTTTCAGGATTTGGTTGAAGGGAATGTCCTAGAAAAGAAAATAAATAGTCATTATCATTTTGCGCTAATCATAAAAGAACACATGGAAGAATCGTTATATCGCGTAGCCGAGGCAATAAGTCAATCCATAAGTAAATTGAAAAAAATTGCAGAACAATTGAAACTTGAAACAATTAGTATTGCACATAGTAAGAAAATTTTGAACACTGATTGGGATCTCGTATTGAAACAATTGAAACTTGAATTTAATACTTCCAATATAAAAATTCTTATTTGTATGGGAACTATTAAATATGTCCCTTATGAAAGGAGAGATCTTGTATTTTACGAAATGCATAGTGCTCCTTTAGGTGGACACAAAGGGGTTTCAAAAACTTACAATAAGATTGAACAAAATTACTATTGGGAAAATTTAAAAGAAGACGTACAGCGTCGCATTCAACAATGTCTAGAATGTCAATTAAAAAAATTACATCGTGTAAAAACTAAACAGCCAATGGTCATTACTGATACACCAGGTTCTGTATTTGAAAAAATCGCAATGGATCTAGTCGGTGCAAAACAATTAACCAAGAATGGAAATGTATGGATATTAACTATACAGGATCTATTATCTAAATTTTTGATTGCAATTCCGCTTAAGGACGCCTTAGCGACAACTGTGGCGGATGCATTTGTAAAAAAATTTATTTGTGTCTTTGGTTCCCCTAGAACCATAATCACAGATCAGGGTACAAATTTTAAAAGTGGAATGATGCAACGTGTTGCTACTAGATTCAAAATAAAGAAATATACAACGTCGGCATATCACCCTCAATCTAATGGTTCTCTTGAAAGATCACATCACACATTGAGTGAATATTTGAAACAATACACAGAAACAGACGAAGACTGGGACGAATGGTTAGAATTAGCCACTTTTTCTTACAATACTAGTGTACACGAGGGAACAAAACACACACCATACGAAATAGTCTTTGGAAAACTTGCAAGGTTGCCTTCAAGTGAGCCATTGCATGAGTGTGATCAATTGCCCACGTATCAGAACTATTTGGTTGAATTGGTTGGAAGATTACATGGTATCAGACAATTGGCATATGATAACTTGGTATCTGCCAAACTCAAATCAAAGACATATTATGACAAACATATTAATCCTCAAAATTTCAAGGTTGGTGATTTTGTCTTCCTCTTGAAAGGAGGAAAAATCGGAAAAACTAAAGATCAATACACTGGACCACATAAAGTCTTAGAGATCTTTTCAAAGGGTGAAGCAAAAATTCAGTTAAATAATAAGACTCAAATTGTCCATACTAATCGTTTGCGCTTCTCATTCATTAATTCCATCAAAGAACTAACAAGAAAACCCAAAAAGAATAAAGCTTGTAGAGAAAAGAGTGTAGAAGAAAACCCGCAAGGATAAGAAAAGAGAAGAAAAGAGCAAAATCTGGTAATAAATATTTCTTTCAGGATGAGGCTAATAATCCTCGTCGTATTTTGTCTCTTCAAGACAACCCATACATTGGTTGGGTATGATTGTGGGGTACCAAGATCCAGCATCTCTACCATCTCGCTTCTCGATGTGGGAAGATGTGAAATACCTGAGGGAAAAATTCGTGTCAACCAAAACTTCATTCAATTGATTCAACTGATTGATTATCACGAAACAAAAGTGTTTCAATGTAAAATGGTTATTGACCGACTTGTTACATACTGTGGGTGGAGTTCTTATGCCTCTGTAGTAGAAGGGGGTAAAATGCGATATATTCGGGAAATTTCAAGAGAAGCCTGTTTAGATTTGCATAAAAGACGGGAATTAATAATGGGAAACACCTTGATTACTGGATTAGTAGTAAATGGAACAACTAGTAGATCAATAACATTTGCTGGATCAGTCGATTCCAGTGGAAATTGTAAGACTGCACATTATTCTGATCCTTTCGGAAGCTGGGATAATGTCGTAGTTACAGGCTCTATTGAAATAACATTGCAAGAATATACAGCTCAAATCCAATTAAAATCTGACGAGATATTTCTCCGATCACGGGAAACTTGTGTTTTGACTGATTTGACTTGTGACAATCATGATGGTGGAAATACTTTTTGGAATTATATACCAAATACTGATTGTAATTTCAACAAGTATGGTGTACTTTTTAATGGTCAAGTAAATAAAACTGAGGGTGATGATCACGGACATACCCAGACTATTTACGCTATAGAAGCGGATCATTATGTCTTTGCATTACAGACAACAGGTTATGATCACATTTGCGGATATAAGATTATCAGAACCGAACACCCTGAGCTATTTATCATAGAAACTAGTCCTAACAAATTAAATATTGAACGGGAAGTATCTACCATAAATCTGGATCCAGTAACTTACATGAATTCAAAATTTGTTTATCTCGAAAGACACCTTCAATATCAAATGAAAACTTTATATAAAGATATCTTGATACAAAAATGCGAGGTTGAGCGAGAAACTATCAAAAATTCTTTGATTCTTGCTACTTTGTCTCCAGACGAATTTGCATATAAATTAATGAAGGGTCCAGGCTTTATGGCGGTAGTTGCCGGTGAAGTAGTTCATATAGTTAAATGTATTCCAACTGAAGTTGTCATAGAACATAAAGAAGATTGTTTTCATCATTTGGCAGTCTCCCGAAACAACGAGAGCTTCTTTTTGACACCGAAAACTCACATTCTCATCAACAAGGGCATACAAGTACCTTGTGAGTCGATACTCCCTCCATATTTCCAAATAGATAATCATTGGTATAAATTCAATCCAAACTTAATCGAAGTCATGCCTCCAAACCAAGTAGATCCAAAACTCAATATGACTTGGAATTATACTACACCTTCTGTCTCATTAGCAGTGGGAGGAATTTATAGTCCCAAAAGACTGAAAGGTTTCCGCGATACTGTCTTGTTCAAAATGAATGGGAAAAGCGTGATGAATAAAATCTTAATGGGCGCTAGTGGTCAAGATGTTATCGATCAGGGTGAATCTTTTTATAAAGTCTTCGATCCAAAAACCATAAAGAAACTTGTCGAATCAACTTGGGAATTGACATGGGGAAAATTCATCACATTTGGTACTGCCAGTGCCGGAATTATTGGTATTATAATGATTATCAGATTCATCAAATTAATAATTGATACAATAATTCATGGGTATGCACTTCATGGTGCTTATGGATGTTCTTTTGTTCTCTTCGGAGCTGTGTGGGATTCTCTCACTGCTCTCTTACTCTGGTTAGCCGGTAGAAAGGAGGAGGAAAAAAGGAAACGTTCTGATGAAACTTTTGGATTAAGACAATTGGAATATTCGGGGTTCAATCAACCAATTGCTCCTCCATATGAACAATCAATTGTTCAATCAACTAGTCAACCAATTGCTCCACCAGTCGGGTTACTTATCGTACAAAGTCCCAGCCAATCGATCATTCCATCAATTGCTCAAGCCAATAGTTCTGATATAGTACCAATCGATAAACCAAGTTCCACTCATCAGGCACAAGATTCCAATGAAACTCCATCAGTTGCTACTTCCAATATTTCTATACAAACAGATGAAATGCGGTTATATCCACAAATTCAGATGCGCAGTCCTCGTAGAGAAAATATTAATTAGAATCACATTCAATTAGTAGAAGTTACAAAAGTTTGGCATTTAAATCTTCCCAAAAAATATTCCAAATTACAGATGAAAATAAGTGAAGAAATTTTGGATCAAATGAGGGACGACGAGGCTAAGGACCTTGCATATACTATTCCGTACGCTCGAGTTCCGGGAAGAAATACAAAATTTTATCAAAGTATCATAAAAGCCTCTTGTGTCACTCTTAAATCAGATGAATCTGTAATTCATTATCATCTAAGGAAAAAAGTTTGTATTTGTAATGATTGTCGGATGAGTTATGTACCAGAAAAATCTGAATCACACTATTCTGAACATGGGAAATGGCACGTCTTGCATCCTGATTCAACTCCTTTCCTAGAATGTTGGTTTTGTGATAAGCAATTGCTCAATAGACAAGACGCTTTAAATTGTGAAGAATGTAAATTCATTTGGCTAAATCACCGTGATATACTTGAGAAAGAAATTCCTATAGCAATTCAGCATTAAATACCAAAAAAATTTTATAATTCAACATTGGAAATCATTCAATTGCAGATGAGTGGAAAAAGGAAAGTAGATGAAATGTTGAATGGCGAACGTGATCAACGATGTGTATCCCAACCAATAGTAGATGCGTTAAAATTCTTTGAACCTCTTATAACAAATTGGTGCATTAAAGCAACCTTTGGAAATTTTTACATTAGAAACAGACAATTGTACTGTTCTAAACACATGCAGAAGACTGATGAACCACTTTTTCATTGTATGATTTCAACTAGAATCTCAGATAAATGCCATATATGTGGTATTCCTCTTATAAGACTTGAAAATGCAGAAAATTGTGAAGGTTGCATGAATTTTTATGTAGAAAATCGCGCATTATTCCATCAAGAAGGAATGGTTGAAGTTTATAATCATCTTTAAACACCACGATTAATATATCTAACTCCGATCTACCCCAATTTTCATCCTTCCACAGATGTCAAGAGGGAAAGATCTCCAATCTATTCTGGATGATTTGCATGTACTGAAAGCTTATACTGGGAAATCACCTATTCGATTATTAAAAACTTTGAGTATATTATGGGACCTTAGACTCCGTTATGCCTATCATCGAATTGATGAACTTTATTGTGTCACTATATCATTATCAGATGGGCCAAAATATCTAACAGTAGTATAGGAACCACTATAGCGCCCCCCACCGCCACTCACTTACACCCCACCACTTAATACAATAGAGCTGTACAACTCCGTTGCAACTGAGTGGTGGAGATGGAAGTGAGTGTAAACATTGAGATGCGCTATAGTACTACTACTATACGGGAAAAATAAAAAAAGACAATTGGATATGGTTCGATTAATACATTATATTTTCTCAACGTTACAGAACCATACTTGCATGAGTTTAAGAAAAATGAATAAAATTTTTCACATTTCGTAGAGGAATTCACAACGATTGTAGACTCCTTCCAAGAAACGAATTTGTAATACGCCCTCAGTGACCTTCGTCTGGTGATAGTCAAATTCCTCTGGATCATTCACTAGTGCAGTAGAAACTCGAGCAGGGAGGAAAATGACACATTCGTTGTCGAGTGTGGCCAGTACTTTTTTTCCATATTTGGTGTTTGCCGTCTTCAACTCAGTAATTTTGTATTTTTCGCCCACAGTCAAATCCTCTATTTTCACTGTTGGAATCTCCAAACGTGCAATTTTATTGATTTTTCTTTCAGCCATATCTGAGCGATTTCTGGGAAAAAAAATTAAAGATATAATTATTAATGAAATAACGAATTTAATCAAAATTTGTCTACGGTCAATTCAGTCACTACTGAGCGAAGTGGTAGAGGGTAACAAGTCGGCTTAACCTGTTGTTCACTTTTAAAGAAATATCTTCGAATGTAAGAGACATAGCAAAATTTTTATAGGAACATTTTTTGTAGACCGAAATGATATCTACAAGAAACGTCTCTATAAAAATTTCGTTATCTCTCTCAGAAACTGGTTAAATCGACTTGTTACCTTCTACCACTTCACTACTGAATTTCATCGAGTAATAAGTAAAAACACACCTTTATTTTTAATCACTGAAGAAACACTGAATAATTTCTCTGGACACTAGCTATTTTCCTGTATACGAAATCGACAACTCCTATGAAAAGAGAGAAGATATAATTATTCAATTGTTCCAATACTGTTTAATTCATTTTTTCAAGTGACCACTTAGAACGTACCTTTATTTTATTACTGGAAAAACACTCAATAATTCCTCGGAACACCGAATAATCGAAAGCTCCTATGAAAAGAAAGCAGATATAATTATACCGGGAATTATTCGATCACTTTTCGGCTTATACAATCTCACCAAGTAATAATTGATAACGTACCTTTATTTTTCTTTGCTATGGAGACACTGAGTAATTCCTTCAAACACAAAAATGAACTCACGACCCGGCTATAACTGGAGATAGAGTTTTGTCTATCTTTATGGTACAATGAATTATTTGTGTGATGGGGGCTCGGGAAGACACTGAATGATCATATGAATCGTCTTGTCGAACATACGTCTCTCTAGCTGTTTCCTCCTCTTCAAACATAAAAACTGCAATTTCAGCAACTTTTTGATGACAGAACTGTATCACGTGTCTGTCTACTACATGCATGGCCCAAAGAAAAAGAAAAGTATACGTAGCAATCTACTGTTACTAACTACATTTGTCATAGTATTGAAATCTTGATTCTCCTGATTACAGTTAAAATAATAAAATTATCCACTGTATGTCATGTCTTTAATGGTACAGTCAAGATAGTACGTTTTTCTTTACATTCGTTAGGGTTGGCTCACATAATTAAATTTACATAGAATCACTTAGAACAATTATATAAAGAAACAAAATTTTGATGAATGTTTGACATTCTCTCGTTAAATAACGTATCATTCAATCAATTAAATGCAATATATGTCAAAAAAAATCTGAATGATAAACAAGGCACTCATTTGTAATGCGTTTGGAATTTAATAAGTAAGTTAATTTAATAAGTAGATGACATCATTGCGGGCGGAGAGGGATATTCACGTGTGTTTATTCACACATGCCTCCGTGCATAGAGCGAAAACGATTTAGTTACATTGTTTGGCAAGTTTTATATGATGATGCACATTTGTTGTGGCAAATTGGCAGTATGCATTTCTTTCTCATTCTGTATCCTCCTGTCGAGGATAAAAGATTTCACGAAAGAATGGAGCGATTTGAGTGTCCGAGACGTCGAAAGTATCTGCATTTTCTCTTACGACTGGTTGAATTTATTTGTAATTATCTACCAATATATAGAGCTCGTTTTGATGATTCGCGCACCAAATATTGGAGTAGCTTATCACGATCGGCTCTTGATCGAATTCTCGAAAAAGTGATTCGACATACGCCATGTGGAGTATTGAGTGAAGCATATTATTCAGGACTTTTAACTACTCAACGAGGGATACTACGACTTGTAGGGCGTGTCATCGACCGTAGTCCAAAACGTAGGGCAAAGTGCTTACAGTCATTTTTGGCAATCTATGAGAGTAAGTAATTGTACTTAATTTTAATTACTGATTGAGATTTTTGAATCATTCAATTTTACACTTCAAAAATGATTTCGGTAGGAAAGAGAAACAGACACGATTCTGGTAACTCTTCGACGACAGATGATGAGATTTCCATATCAACTATCGACCTTACGGACTCAGGTGACAGCGATAAGGAAGTGTCTATTCATGATGATACAAAACCGGATGAACAAACTCTCTCTACATCAGTTGAATCACCACAACCTGGACCTTCGGGCGTACAAAATTCACTTAATCAAACTCTCACTACATCAACTCAAGAAATTTTCAATGCAGATTATGGAGACATTAATACGCGACAATTGATGAGCAGTGCAAATTCTTCGATAGCTGAAAGTCAAATGGATTCACTAGAACAAGAATCTACAGGTATGCAGAATTCAAATAATAATGATTCTCAATTGGTGACACTCTCAGATTCCCCGATATCTGGAAATGAATTTATGATGAAGAGGGAACGGTGTGAATCACCTCAACCAGGACCTTCGGGCATACAAAATTCACTTAATAAAAGACAACGTTACGAGTCTTCCGATAGTGAAGATGAAGAGATCAAGAATATGTGGGATACATGCACTGACCAAACTGATAAACGTCTAGCTATGATTGCTTACTGGAATATGCAGTATGATATAGATAGGCAAGCTCATATCCCTCGCACTACAACGAATGTGGAACATGAGTGTTCCTCAGAGTACTCTTCTGATTCGGATGATTCATTTTCAAGCAGTTGGCTAGACGCTGAAGAGCGCAAGATGTTCACTAGACTTGGACACATGCCTCGTCGTTCTTCTGACACTTCTACTGGTGAGGATAGTGATGAGATTGATGTTGATGAAAACGAACATGAGGGACATGAAGAAACTGACTCTGAAGTGAATTCACAGCATGAGTACACCACAGATGAGGACAATGACGTAACTTCGGATTCATCAACGGAATCTAGCCGTGAACTTGGTAAGAAAACTCATATATTTGAAATTTCTGCATTTATCATTTATCCTACATTTAATTATTTATTGAAATTTTAGAGCAATTGAGTTTTTATCACTATATACCTGAAGAGTAGAAATAGTTGTTAACAAGTAAGAGGTAAGCAAAAACTTACCCTCGCTTTTCAAAACTAGTTTATGGTGAAGTTAATCCCTTGTTAATCATAGTAGCATCACCTCTTTCCTAATTTTTTTTTTTTTTGTTGCATTTACAGACATACAAACTGGTGGTGCATTAACGAGATCTGCTCGGAAACGTTTGGACGAGGAGCAACAAACTAGTACTAGTGTCGATAATGATGAACAGTATGAAATCGTCTTACCACCAGGAAAACGCTTTAAAGTATTGTCTCACTCAGAGAAAAAATTCCGTAATTTTAGAACTAAAGGTAAAGAATATGTTATCAAACTATTAGATCCACCATCAAGCTTCAATATGCTCGATTGGGTAGAAGGTAGTTTCCGCGACTTGACTACACACATAACCGAATCGTGTAATCCATACGATTATGTAGGTTTTAGTATTAACTTTGACAGACTAAATAACGGCCCCGTTTGGTCAAGGCCAAAACACGCTCGTGATTATACGGCCAATGACCTCTGGAATGTAATAAGAGGAATCTCTCAAAGCACAGGTGGTCTTTCTACAAGTGATAATATTGTTATTACTATTGCTATCGTGAAAGGTGTAGAAGGTTCGGGACGGAAACGACTGACGTATGAAGCTATCTTCAAACGCTCAATCCTCACAATTACGAATGACGATAATCTTTGTCTTCCACGTTCTCTCGTAGTTGCGAAACTCTATGCTGAACGGGGAGAGATCCGTACAGGTACTCTTCAAACACGCTGGAAAGCAATTACTAATCGGACTCGAGGAACCCAAAAGAAAGAAGCCCTAGCATTAGTACAGCAAAGTAGAATAAATATTCCCCACAGAGGTTGTGGCATACCACAAATCAAAATGTTTCAGGACTATTACTTACAAGATCAAACGGCTATCGTAGTTTTTGAATTTCTTACGTTTGGAAAAGGTGCTGCACCTATCTTTGATGGTAGACCTATTGTCAATCGCACACATAATAATATTAAACACATTCTCCGCAAGGAGGTGTCGCGTAGGCAATAATATCCTGCTCACGACACTTACGGGTCTGACGAACCCGCGGTTCCCGAGTCAATAGAGGGCACTGGTGGCGCCCTGCCTACGTTGGTAATCCCACCCTATGGTGGGGTGAAAACGTACCACCAAACGAGGGCTATCATATAGGGGGGGTTTTCGCGCCCCTAGGGGGGATAAGAGGGGCTGGGGCGTGGAAACGTTTGGTAGGGGGCGGAATAGGTTCGGGAGGGTTTGTAGACGTTTGGTAAAAGGGTTGGGACGTTTGGTAGTCCGCAGCTAGGGAAAGGGGGGCTAATTGGTAGGAGACGATTGGGAAGGGATCAGGAGGGTTTGGGAAGGTTTGGGAAGGGTTCAGGGGGGTTTGGTAGTCGGTCTGGGGGGAATAGAGGGGGGATAAACGTTTGGTAGGCAGCTGGGGGGTTTGGGAACTAGGATAGAGGGATAGGTGACCGACTTGGGAACAATCGGGGAGACTACCAAGCGGCAGAGGGATGAAGCAGCAATGGGTGGGAAGGGAAAGGGGGGTAGGGGGGTGGCTGATGGTTCCGCGTAAGCGGATGGCTCACGCCCATTCACGCGCTAGTAGTTCTTCCCTGAAGGACCTGTCCCCCGGATGGGAGGGGCGAAACCGCGACATCAGCCAGGATAGGCCAATCGCGCGGGCCAACAGGGAGGGAAGGGTGTTGGTGCCTCGCGAGTCAGGGGGATGAGCTTGCGGTTCTCGCAAGCCATTGTTACATGCCGTCCTAGCCCAGGCTACCGGGTAGGGATCGGGGTGTGACACCAACGGGGGTGGGATGGGGCGTGATCGCGGGGTGGGGCGGCGAGGGAGGCAATGGGGTGGGTGAGCTTCCTCTCCTTGGGGTCCCGGGCCCCCCCTATTCCTCTTCTGGGGGAATCGAGGGGGTGGGAAACCTGTGGCTCCACTCGGGCCCTTCCGAGCTCCCCAGCTTGGCAGGAACCGGGTGGCCTTTTCCCCACTAATCCCCTCTTCTTTCCAGGAATTCTAACTCTTCCGGGGTTTTTACTCCACTTTCAGCAAAACCGGCGGGTTACGCGTTTTTAAAAATGGGTAGGCATAAGGAAATTTCTAAATCCGGAGGTAAAAAGCCCCCAATCGGATCTCCGGGGGGGCTAACTTGTGCGTTTGCCCATTGGCATACTGGTCGTCGCCTTACGGCGGGGGACCCAACGGGGGAGCAGCTTCCCGTGCTGGACACAGGGGTGTCTGGTGCGTTGGCGGTGCCCTCGGGGGTTCATCATCTTCACCCGTCGCAAGCCATGGCACCGCACCACCTCCTATCGCCTCTATCTTCAGGGGCAGGCAGTCTTCGTGCTGCCAGAGTCAACCTGGTCCGCCTCGATATGGGTTTCCAGCCATCTTCAGCAGCTGGTCGCAGTTCTACGACAGGAAACGGTGAGTCCAATTTTAATATCCGCGAATGTAGAGTTAATTTAGTTCCGGTAGATTTCGACCGCGCCCTTACCCCCAACACTCCGGGCTCACCGTCGGCCCCTTCTTCAAATTCCCTACCCCCAAACTCGATACGCGTTATGCAGTTGAACGCGGACCGCTCGGGCGTAGTCGCCGGAGAAATTTGTCAACTCATCGCGGAAAAGAAGTTAGATGTGCTCCTCCTCCAGGAACCACACGCGATTTGTAGAAATGGGAGCTGGTCCCTCCCAGAGATAGGAACGTTTCAGGTTGCTGCCACCCGCACGGAGCGCCCTTGGGCAGCCGTCGTGGTGACCAACCCTAATTTCCATGTAGTTTACGTAGGTCACCTTAGTACGACGCACACCGTCTGCGCCGAGATCAATGCGCCCAATTTCAGTTTCTACGTTATATCCCAGTATTATCAATACGGGGATGATCGGGAACCCTATGTCCTCGAACTCGACAAAATTCTTCATAGCTTACGCGGCAAGCGTGTGCTCATCGGCATGGATGCCAATATGCGATCGCGATTATGGGACCCCTCAGCCATGCCCAATGAGGATGCTGAACTTATCGAGGGTCTGATTAGCTCTTTTGATCTGTCGGTCCTGAATGACCCAGAACAGGGCCCCACTTTCTTTGCAGGGGATAAGACGTCCGTGTCTAACCCTACTCTTGTCCAACCCAAAACGTCGTTTATCGACGTAACCCTTGCTACACCCATCATGGATCCGTATATTCATGCATGGAATCTGCGGGAGGACTGGACGGTCTCCGCACATCGGGTGGTGGTGATCGATCTCCGGACACCTGTGGCACCGACGGAGGGCGGCGCGGCGGAGGCGGCGATCCCTCCTATGAGGTTCAACGTTCGTCGAGCCGACTGGGAGGGTTTTGCCGTCGTCCTGAAGCGCGAGTCCTCGTCGTGGTCGCAGGATCCGCCGTTCGAAACCACCAATGCTGTAGAAAGCATGGCAAAGACACTCGAGGAGGCTATCATCAGGGCCTGCGAGGAGTCCATGCCAAGGAAGAAACGTTTCCGCAAATCAAATCCATGGTGGAACCCCGAACTAGGCCGTAAACGGAAACAAACCTTCAAGGCGAGACGAGCCTACCAGAAAATGCGCGACCCCGCGGAGCGAGTCGAGAAGGATCAGCTCTATAGGGAACTCTTAAAGGACTATAAATACGCGATCAATAAAAGTAAAACCGATAGTGCTAGGCAATTCATTACTAAATCGGGGAAAGAAAATCCATGGGGATGGCCGTATAAATATGCCGCGGATAAACTTAGAGCAGGGACGGTGCTGAGTACCCTCCGGAAAGGGGACACGACAACGACGGGCATGAGGGATACCGCGCGTCTCCTTCTCGACACACACGTCCCGGATGACGACCCCAACATAGACACACCCCAACAACGCGTCATCAGGGAGAGGTTCGAGACCTTGACCCGCAAACTCCCGATGCTGCACACTTTACAGCCGAAGATATCGGGATCGCCCTCAACACCATGGTAAACGGAAAGGCGCCCGGATGCGACCTCGTCGAAGTCCGAGTACTGAAGGAGGCATTTAAAGCTATTCCAGAAATATTCGTCACTCTGTTCAATGCTTGCCTCGACCGGGGCGTCTTCCCAGCACCCTGGAAGGTGGGCTCATTGGTCACCCTTCTAAAGGGCCCGGGCAAGGACGTCACGGATCCAAAGTCGTATAGGCCCATCTGCCTCCTCTCGGTGGTGGGAAAACTCTTTGAAAAACTCCTCAAATCCCGCATAACTGCAACGTCCCTCGCGCCGGGCAGAGTCTCCGAACAGCAGTTTGGGTTCATGCCCGGAAAATCCACGGAAGACGCAATCGTGGAAATGCGCCGCATGGTGTCTGCTTCTGAGGAGAAGTACACTATCGGACTCCTCTTCGATATCTCAGGGGCCTTCGATAACGTATGGTGGCCCCTCGTTCTCAAAGCCCTCGCTGATCGAGACTGTCCAAAGAACGTCTTCAGAGTTATGAGGAGTTACTTTGACGACCGGAGGGTCAAGATCATGTGGGGCGATCAAGAAGTCGCGAAGCAGGCAACCAGGGGCTGCCCGCAAGGGTCAGTTCTCGGACCTGCGTGTTGGAATCTCATGTTCGATGGCCTCCTCCAAGGCGTCGAAGAGAAATTTGGAAAGATAGAAGTCGCCTACGCGGACGATCTCATTGTCATCATCAAAGGCAAATCCCGCGAAGATCTCGAGCGCAAAGGCCAAGAGGTCACGGACTTTATAGTTTCATGGTGTGATTCGGCAAAACTCCAATCATCCAAAAGTAAAACCGAAGCCATCATGCTGAGGACTAATTGGATAAGGAGGGCCCCAATTGGTCGTAGGAAATACGACGCTCCCCGTAGGAGGAAATTATATGAGAAAAAGCCGCAGCTCGAGAGCCACCCTCCTACTATCAAGATAGATGGCTCAAAAATTAAATTCCGAGACAGCGTTAGGTATCTAGGGGTGCACTTTGACAAGAATCTATCTGTCAAGGCACACATACGGCATATTAGGGAAAAGACGGGGAAGCTTTTTGGGCGACTTAAGAGACTCGCGAAGGTTAATTGGGGAATCAGGTTCGGGGCTCTGCGGACGGTCTATCGTGGCGTGTTTGAATCGGTTGCGACGTACGCCGCGGGGTGCTGGTTGGATCTCTGTGACGCGGGCGATCTCCGCGCGCTTCGAGCGATCCAGCGAAGTGCCCTGATCACGGTCACTCACGCATACCGGACCGCCTCTCACGAGTCCCTTTGCGTAATAGCCGGTGTTTTGCCGATAGGTCTGCTCCTGGAAGAAAGAGCAGCTAGGTATAAAATACGCGTGGGGAGGGAAGCGAGTATAGGTAATATCACGGTACAGCCACGGCGTAGAAGGGAGGAAGTCGGTCAGTGGGGGGGGAGAAAGGGTCGCGCAGGTGGCGGAAGAGGCTGTGGCTGAGGAAAGGGATGATGGTGATGAGCCGGATCCCGTCGCGCTCATTAGGGATGAGGCCAAGAGGCTGTGGAAGGTGCAATTCGAGACCGCGGTCACCGGTCGCACCACGTTCGCGTTCTTTAATGATGTTCACAAAAGACTGAAAGCGAAATATGTTCCAGTCAACTACTACACCACGCAGGCTCTTACGGGGCATGGCCAATTCCGGGCTTATCTTCAGTCACGGGGACATGCCGACGGGCGAGACTGTGAGTGTGGAGCGGAGGAAGACAGCGTCAGGCACCTCCTTTTGGAGTGCCCCGTGTATGCGCCCCAGCGGGAGTGCATTGATAGGTTCACCGGGAACCATGGGTGGCCTGCGGCGGCACACGCTCTCGTGTCGTCGAAGGAGGCGTCTATTGCGTTCTCTGAATTTTGTACCGAGTGTCTCTGGATTAAGTCCGAGCACCGGAATGCAGTCGAAGCCGCAGCAGCGGAATCCGAGGACTAGAACCTGGACTCGCAGTCAGGGTTCCTCAACTCATCTGAGGACCCTGCAAGCTGGGAACTCTTTCTCTTTAGTGGGGTGGCAAATCACTACCTGTCGGAGGCGGTGATTATGGGACTGGGGTCCCGTAATCTTCTCGGGGCAACCCTAGCTCTCGCCACTTGGGAATATTATTATCTACTAATCAATAATTTCTTTCAGGAAACTCAGCGGGGTCAAATGTGGACCGCCTTCCCGTGGTTCCCCGTACTAGTACCGAGCCCTCTTACCGGTCATCTATTTGATCCGGCTAGGGGACTCGGGAAGCTGAAGGTCCACTTACGTGGCGATCTCATTCGTCACGGCTGGATTTTTCTGAGCTGTTCTCCCTTCGTAGTGGTTTTTGCTAGGTGCGTATGGCCTTAGTGCTAGGTAGCATTGGAGACATTAATATTAAACACTTTCTGTACATATTATATTATGAACGTACGAATCATTACCAGCCGATTTTAAATCTCCCAGGAGCTATTGCAGGGCGAGGTTTCTGTACTGTTTGTAACAGGTCATTTACTGATAACATTGAACACCGATGTGCACAACGATGCCCCAGATGTAAAGTATATCCTTTGTGTCAGAATACTGAGAACATCGTGTGTGATATCTGTAAGCGATGGTTCTTTAATCGTAGATGCTTTGACAATCACTTAATCAGAGGTTCAGCCAAAATAAAAAAATCGAGCGATGCTACTGTGTGTGACGTTTTAAAATTATGTCAACAATGCTTCAAATTGATAAGGATAGGGAAACACGAGCATCAATGTGGTATAATCTATTGTAGAACATGCAGGAATCGACGACCAATTAATCATCATTGTTTTATGAAGTCATTGAAATCTATTGATCACCGATTGAGTATGTTCATATTTTATGATTTCGAAACACAACAAAATGATAGATTACGCGGTGACCGAGATGTGAAATTACATATTCCTAATTTTTGTGTTGTACAGCGGGTATGTAACGTATGCTGTAATGATAATCAAATTGAAAATCCTTGTGATACATGTGGAGTACGTGAATTTATATTCAGAAACAAAGAAACTGCTGTATCAGCTCTAGTAGACATTGCTTTTGAAAACTATCTGGATAAGTTTCAATACATTATCTGTCTGGCTCATAACGCACGTGGTTTTGATGCACAATTTATTCTAAGGTTTCTAGTTGATACAAAAAAGACTCAATTTCCGAAATTGATACTCAATGGTACCAAAATTATTGAAATGCGAATTGGAAATATTGTATTTTTAGATACTCTAAATTATTTTCATATGCCTTTATCGAATCTCCCCAAGTCTTTCGGATTTCAAGACGAAGAAACGAAAGGTTATTTTCCTCATTTGTTCAATACACCTGAGAATCTCGAGTATGTAGGACCAATACCAGACATGAAGTATTATTCACCTGATAGAATGTTTTCGAAAGAGCGACAGAAGTTTCTAGAGTGGTATCAGGTCCAATTAACAAATAATTACGTTTTCAATTTCAAAGAAGAACTTGAATTCTATTGTCGTAAAGACGTTACGATCTTGAGACGTGCTTCGGTCCTATTTAGGAATACGTTACTCGACAAAACTGGAGTATGTCCGTTTACTCAGTGTAGTACAATTGCCTCCGTATGTTCCAAAGTTTTTAGGACGATTTGTATGGAACCAGATACGATCGGTATTTTGCCACAAGGAGGAACGTATAGATATACCAGTACTCAATCAAAAAAAGCAATATCGTGGTTACTATTAGAACAGAGACGAAGAAATCACACTATAATTCACGCCGGTAATTCAAAAGAATATCGCCTACCCTGTGGGCTGATGATAGACGGTTATTATAAGAGTGACGATGGAACTGAATATGTATTCCAATTTTATGGTTGTTTCTGGCATGGCTGTAATACATGTTATAGAATCAATAGGCATCAAATATTACATAGAGGAGACTCATTCGATTCTAGATACGAGTGTACAGTTCAAACAGCCACTAAAATTCGTAAGTTAGGTTACAATTTGATAGAGATATGGGAATGTGAATATGATGCAAATCTGGCTAACATGCAGGATGACCGAATTTTCCTAGAGAATCACCCAATACTGAAGGATGATATATTGAATCCTCGTGACGCATTTTATGGAGGTCGTACTGAAAATTACGTAACCCTGTATGATGCGAAAAATTCAGAAAAAATTAAATATTTTGATGTAACCTCACTCTACCCTTGGGTTAACAAAACTGGGAAATATCCACTCGGCCACCCAAAAGTTTATGTTGGGAATGAATGCACAGCGCTTATAGGCAATAACAATGATTTAGAACACACAAGTCGAAGGCTTGGTGAAATGTATAGTACTACCGCCACGCAATCTGTACATACCAGTATTACCATATCGAGCTCATGGACGACTCATGTTTCCCTTGTGTCGTTCCTGTTGCGAAACTCTCAATCCAAATCCATGCACACATGAACGGAAAATTGATGGACAGTTTTCAGGTACATGGGTAGTAGATGAGCTCCGTAAAGCAGTTGAATGGGGATACAAAATTGTGAGGGTAACAGAAATCTATCAATATGAAATGATTCAGTATGACCGCGATAATAACACTAACGGCTTATTTAATACATATGTAGACAAATTTTTGAAAGAAAAACAGGAATCTTTCGATTTTCCATCTGATTGTCAAGCTGAAGAACAAAAAGACGCGTACATTCAAGATTACTTTGAAAAAGAGGGTATTTTGCTTGAAAAGAATAAGATCAAACATAATCCGGGATATCGAGCTTTATCTAAAATGATACTGAATGCATTTTGGGGTAAATTCGGGCAGAGAGAAAATTTACCTCAAACTGAAATTGTTTCAACCAGAGAAAGGCTACTAGAAATGCTCAATAGTCCTGAGATGATCATCACAGGTTTGTTACCTGTTAATGAAAGAGTCATGTATGTAAATTATGTATTTGAAGACGACTCAGTATTACCAACGCCAACAGCAAACGTAATTATTGCAGCCTATACAACAGCTCACGCACGTCTCAAACTGTACAGTTATCTAGAAAAACTGAAAGAACGTGTTCTTTATTGTGATACCGACTCAATTATATTCATCTCCAGAGATGGCGAGTGGGAACCGCCATGTAATAAATTCCTTGGCGATTTGATAGATGAACTTGAAGAGTACGGGGAAGGTAGTTACATTCAGTCATTCATTTCAGGGGGCCCTAAATTTTATGCTTACCTCGTACGAACACCTAGTGATGTAAGAGAGTTGTAAAGTCAAGGGAATTACACTAAACTATAACAATAGTCGTCATATAAATTATCAATCAGTAAGAGATTTAATAATAGGTAACCGGCAAGAACCTATTGTATTGTCGTACGATGCTATTCGACGTACTGAGTTCCATCAAGTTATCACTAAAAAAGAAGTTAAGGCAACATCAGTTTGTAGTACTAAACGTCAATGTAAGGATAAATATAGAACAGTACCATTTGGTTATATGAATATGTAAGTGAAAATGATACACGACATTTTACAAAATCTGCTGTATTTGCTTTTCTATTCAACATAAATCCCTACCTCTTACCATTTTCAGTAACACTCCTCATAAGTAGCTACGCTGTGAATATATATTTCAGTAACATCATGGATATTGTAATTGACATACAAGAATACAAAGGGTATCATGGCAAATTTATGGCAAAAGAAATCGCTATATTGGGTATTAAAAACAACTTAGAAAGACATTGGATTCTTCATCCTGGTAAATCAATGAAATTTCCTGTTCAATACAAACGTGAATACAAATGGCTAACAACACATCATCATCGTATGAAGTGGCACACTGGGAGTACTAGTTTTCTGAGTTTAATGAAACACATTAGTGAATTAGTTGATAGTGTTGATCGAGTATATGTACGTGGCGCTTGTAAAAGTGAATTCTTAAAACGGTATATTAAAAAGGAGATAATAAATCTCGAAACAGAAGAAGATTGCCCTTCTTTCAATAACATGCCCAAGTCTTCTGTTGTGTGTAGTTATCATAATGAGCTCGCAACAGTCGTCAAGAACAAACATGTCTATTGTGCTCTGGCGCAAGGACATCAACTCCGCACATGGATTCAGGAAAACTCATCCACAGAACAGTTCTTCAATGATGTATTGTAAGGTAAGATAGTCCAAATTTGGACAATTCCTTCCCTATTGACTCACTCGAACTGAATATTTCAGGAGATCTGCAGAAGAGGGCTACATGAATAAAAATCAGGACGGCTTCGTTGTTCATATCATAGATATAAGCTGTAACCCAGGATATTAATAAGTAGTCTCCATTATGGACATGCGGTGGAAACATCCCTGGACGTCTATTATTAGTGGTCCTACGGGTTGCGGAAAGACCGTTTTTATCAAGAAATTCTTAGAGTGTATTTCCTATATGTTCGACACTAAATTTTCCAGAATCCTTCTGTATTACGCTGAGTGGCAACCAACATACACTCAATATCCATATGCTAAATCGATTGAATTTCGAGAGGGTTTACCTCAAACTGAAGATTACGATGATTTGATGCGTGAATCATCAAATAATATAATCGCAGACCTATTTACGAAGGGCAGTCACCATAAAAATCTCAGTGTAATTTTTATTACACAGAATATATTTCATCAAGGGCGCGGTCAAAGAGATATCTCTCTAAATTCCAACTACATTGTCATCTTCAAGAACCCACGTGATCGTGCTCAGATACAACACTTAGCACGTCAAGTTTATCCAGAAAACCCCAAGTTCTTGCAAGAAGCTTACCTTGACGCCACCTCGCGACCACACGGGTATCTTCTACTAGACTTGAAGCAATCGACATCAGAAAATTGTCGAGTGCGCACGTCAATCTTTCCAGATGATCCAAAACATTATGTGTATGTTTCGCGGAAGTGTATAAAGTCAGGATAGACTATCACTGGGACAACAGTGTTTCACTTGCAATGGAATTGTACGGAGCACCGAAGAAAAAATTAGTCGTGATTCTACAGGCTCTTTGCCATTTGAATAAAGACCAGCGAGTAGCCATACTTCGGAAGGCTGACCCATCTTTGATACGTTGTATATGTGAGTGTGCTCTCAATATTTTGCAAGGGAATCTTCCTATCAAAAAGGGCGAAAAAGAGAAACTGAAGCCACATAGAAGACTTCTCAGGACTCTAGCTACTCCAAAAGGTAGTATAACCAAAAAGAAGCAACTTATCGTTCAAAAAGGGGGTTTTTTACCTCTTCTCCTGGCACCTATTCTTGGTACAGTTATAGCAAATGCTATCGCTCATTGAGCAGAAAAAAAATGGAATACGCACGAAAAATGGTATTGGTACCCGAAGATAGAGCCAATAGAGTTACGGATGATAGCCTGAGTACTCTCATAACCTCCGACAATCGTATTGTGACTCAAAAAACAGTCCAAACACTAGGAACTACACTCACGCGACTTGATAATGAAATGAAGGAGATCTTGGAATCGAAGTCATACACGGATGAACGGGAGAAATGGAATGCATATCATCAAATTCTACAACGTTACTTAGGGCTAATACACAATCATCAATTTAAGGAAATGGATATGTGTGAAGAGAGAAAAGACCCGTCACACTCTAAACATCGTAGACTATCCCCGATTAGGCCTCAATTCTCGAGCTCATATACTCATCAGAGATCTTCCTATAATATTGACAGTGATTCAATAGTTGAAAGTGTACCTAAAAAATGGAAATCGAAGGCTCTTTTACTCGTTCGTAAACTCCAGAACCTGCCAAGAGACACGATATCATGGGACGATACTGGTGTAGTAACTATCAATGGCAACATTATCCGTGGTTCGAACATAATCGACCTGGTTAATGAGGCAATGAGATCACGAAAGAAAAAAAGTGCGGTCGGAAGCAAACAGTTCGGACGAGTATTAAAAGCCCATCATGTCCCTCGAGAGTACATTGGTAATGATGATCTCTTACGGTCCAGTATGAATTTGGAGAGTTCTACACCTCAAAGAGAGTACCCATCAGTGGAAGAAGAGGAGGAAGACAATACTTCGTTCAATAGTGTTGGCAGCCACCAAACAGGATCTGGCTCACGACAAATTCACTGGAAAAAACTGAGAAAATGAAATCACTCCACAAAATCTATTATGATCCTCAACACCCTGCAGGATTTACAGGTGCACGTAAGCTACAAAATGTTGAGGAACACAGCAATGTTGAAAGTTGGCTGGAAAGCCAAGACGCATATAATATGCATAAGTTGGTGCGTCGGCGATTCGATAGGTGTGGGTATAATGTATCTGAAATCGATGGAGTTTGGGAAGCTGATTTGATAGATGTCCGCTCCATACCAACATACAATGACGACTATTCCTACATGTTAGTGGTCATAGACGTACTAAGTAAATATGCATGGGTTGAACCACTGAAAAGTAAAAATGCCAAGGATGTGACTGAAGCCTTCAGACGAATTCTGTCAAATAATGAAAAGAAACGCCGAATTCCACGAATGCTTCAAACTGATCGCGGAAAAGAGTTCATCAATACTCATTTCCAAAAATTATTAAAGAAATATGCCATACAGTATCGAGTAGTACGGAATCCTGATATCAAGGCTGCAATAGTTGAAAGATTCAACCGCACGCTCAAGGAAAGACTGTGGCGCTTTTTTACATACTCTCGGGCTAAACGATACGTAGATGTTCTTCAAAAAATTGTAGATGCTTACAATCATACTAAACATTCTGGAACTCGATTTCGACCGTGCGATGTGAATCACAATAATGCATTAACGGCTGTCGATAATCTTGCAAGAAGATATAATAATCCTCGTCGAACGAAAATGCGATTACCCAAATATGCATGTGGAGACTTGGTACGGATCAGTAAGGCGAAAGCAGTGTTCGCGAAGGGATACGAGTCTGGTTGGAGCAGTGAAATTTTCAAAATCAAACGAGTATCGACTTACCGTATGCCTGTAGTGTACATCTTGGAGGATCTCAACGGAGAGGATATCAACGGAGTTTTTTACGAGGAAGAATTATCTAGAGTGCAAGTTTTAGAAAATGACAACCACAAGTGACAGTTTTTCAGTTGTACTTCCTAGTAATAGCAGTATGCAGTACTACCCTGAAAATAAAACCACTTGTTTTATTACTCATTTACCACAGGTTATAAATTTACCAGGTAGATGGAACGTGGCATTGACAGAGATACATATACCAATGACCTTCTTACATGTACCTATGAGCACCAATGACAATTACGTGTCACTTGAGAGTCGGAATTATCTAACAAAAAATGAACGATTAAGAATGGAATTACTAACCAATACCTTTCTGGGTAACGTAGATGAGAAGGATTCATCAGCGACAACGGATGAGGAAGAAGGAAATCTCCCTCATGGTGTCTATAATAGTGTGACAGATTTATTGAACAGTATAAATGAAATGTCTTTCATGAAAAATCACGTGAAATTGACCGTTAATTGTGGTGGTTATGTGTCGGTCGAAAGGATGTGTGATGCTTCATGTAAACTCTATCATATTCTTTACTTGGCACCTTTAGTAAAGAAACTAGTGGGATTTTCATCCAAGGAGGAATGTATGATACTGTCTGATCAAACACGCAAATATGAAGGAGAAACGATTGCATCTCTCTCACGAGCTCTGCCTCAGAGTATGTATGTGTACTCAGATATATGCGAAAGTTATATAACTGGTGATGTACATACACCATTGATGCGTATTGTACCTCTGGACGTTGATGACTACAAGTATGGCGGAATGAAAATCAAAACATTTTCTTCACCCCTCTTTATACCCCTGCTACGCACGAAATTCCAAACGATTGAAGTAGATATAAGAGATGAATATGGAGCATCGATACCATTCGAACACGGAACTTTAACAGTGACACTTCATTTTAAACGTATCGAATAGTTTACAGAAGAAAACAAAAAAAAAAATGGCTGAATATTTTTTCGATGATATTGTACAGAGTGGTGGAAGCATCAGTTATGGAAAAGGGCCACGCAGCGGTATCAGCAGTGTATACATTGGTACAGCAAACCAGAAGGGACACGGTATAGGCAGTTTTTTAGGAGGATTGTTCCGTCGTATATTACCGTTACTCACAAGTGGAGCAAAAGCAGTTGGAAAAGAAGCTCTACGTACCGGTGTTAACGTAATGGGTGATGTTTTCGAGCGTGATGTCCCAATTAGAGACTCAATAAAGTCCCGAGTGAGGGAGTCAGGGCAGAATTTGAAGAGAAAGGCAGAAACAAAACTTGACACGTTAATGACTGGCTCTGGTTATAAAGCAAAGAATATGATCCGACACACTCATTCAGTCGCGAGACGTGCAACGCGTGACTCTAAACGTCGAAAATTGAGCAATACTGCAAAGACGAAGAACAAGTAGTCCGTAGGCTCCTATGTGGCAGGAGTTAATATGGCAGAAGTCAATGCGACTGTAGCTGAACGTTTAACAAAATATGTAATTATAACTCGCGTTTCTTTTCGTTTCTACCAATTTAATTGGTAGTATGCTTCCGAATGGATCTCGAAACACTGTAATATCGTGTGATTGATTCAAAAGACCCACCTGATCACAACCATGCGGAATACTATGCATTCGTCGAATGCATTAACTGTTTTTTTTTTTAGGAAAAATAAAAAAAATATTGAATTCAGTCCACCAGTTTTAATTTAGGTATTGAAAGTTGAATATCTTCGAAATCTATCAGTCGATTTGGTCCATCCACAATACAGACCTTCATTATCATAAGACCTAAAATTGTACCAAGTTTGAACTTTTTTTTTCTGTTATTTCTCTTTTTTCTACCAATACCATTGGTAGTGAGCTTCCCGAGGGGAAGCACAATTATCATGTATCATGTCAATTCATAAATAATTCGTAAGTTAAATGCAATTAACCAAATCCTTTTATTACATTGCGTAAGTAAAAACAATTATGAATGACTATCAGAGTATAAAAGTACATTAGTTAGTCTTTAAATTATGGATAATTACACTAAACAATTGAGCATTTCTATCTGGTACGTATTGTCAAGCCATTCAAATTCAAAGATATAGTACATCTGGGAAAATGTTCACAAATTTATGAATTATCAGATTTTACATACACACATAAATGTGGAGAAATCATCTGCTTATCATCCATCTCAATAATTTCATTCGGCTTCAGATCATCAATCTTATGCCATTTTTTGTTTCTGTTTAAAATGCAAGCATTGTAATGGCCAATAGACTCATCACTAAGAGTTTCTGGATTAATATAATTCACGACTCCAAGTAAATGATATGTTATGTTGTTCACATTCAATATTTTTGAGAAAGCATCTAATGATACCTCTAAATTATGATCTGAAGGACATTCAATAAAAAGATGTTCATGAAATACAACTGATTGATCAGCATCATTATGATTTACACATTGCATAGTAGTTAGAATTTTTTCAACTGTTATATTAATCACAGTGAGAAAATCGTTGTAACCGTATTCAAATATTGCTTCAATGTCCAGAGTGATTATGATTTCATTCCTAGTCATATTACCACATATAGGACAGTTTGCATGTACCGAATAGCTATGATATCCGCCTAATATTCTCTTACATAAAGGAATAATATTCTTAGCAGTGTCGAGAACAACATAATTTCCGTATGATTTTGTTTTGTCAATGAAATATTCTCGGTGTTTTAAGAAAATGTTCAATCTCATTTCATCAATACTTGAACTATCATTACTATTGAGTGTAACGGACATGTGGGGATGTCCGTTGAAAGAACCCAACCACCTAATCAACAGCAACCTCCTAACCAGTACATCCACCGTCCACGGGTTTAGAGAGAGAGAGAGAATTAATTTTAAGGTTATTTTCCCGCTTCGGTGTGGTCATTTTTCCCCAAATTGGTGGTTTAGAAGTTGTTTTTGGGGTTATCTTTCTCGAGAACAGGAAAATCCTGTCCGGGCTATTCACTTTTGAGGGCCCGTAGACTCTCCGCGAAGAAGGGCCAAAATAAGAGTCATCCGGTTTGTCTACGGGAAGTACCCTTCTGTTAATCACACGGGGAATCGACCAAGTCTGATTGCAATATCAGCGCTCCACTTCAGTTGGATAAAATGGGATTAATTGGGTCAGTTTTTGGTTCGGTGGAAGGTCGAGGGAGACAAGTGCAACCCTTGTACTCCCCGAATTGCCAGGTTGCATTGGGTGAAGTAGTATTTTTCTTAGATTAATTTTTACATTTCATTTATCAATCCGATCCCATTTATCCCGGAGAACCGATCCGTGGGAGGTACCAAGAGTAAGTATTAGGTCTTTGGGACTTCTATCCGTCCCTATGACTCGAGGTGGCAACCCCGAATCTAGTTTGTGGCGTTAGAGGAATATGATTAGAGTTAGAGTCTTCCCTCAATTCAAGTTCGAATTGAATTGGTCGGGTCAAGGTGCGACGGCGCCACCTCCCTAGAATAAAAGTTTATTAGTTATCCGAGTGTCGCGCTCGCGCCGATCAGGACCGATCCTGATCTGCCCCCCCCCATTTTCCAAACGGGTCAGTGTCGCGACACTGACCTAGTGAGGCAGTCTTCGTCTTGACCCCGGTCAAGACAGGTCAATCTTTTAAGTGTTCCCACCCCGGGTGAGGATTAAGTGTAGTGTGATCAGAGGAGGCCACCAGCTATAGAATGGTGAAGAAGGTGCCCAAGAAGGCGAAAAAGGTGAGTTTTTGGGTTATTTTCTGAGTGTTATCCGCGCCATTAAAATAATGGCGCCGGCTTTTCCGTCTCACGACGGGTCGACCACGTTGGCCTTCAGCCCCGTGCGTCGCAATTTTTCCCCGATATATCGGGAGATAAATAAGTATTTGTGTGGGTTGAGGTGTTGATTTTTCACGAGAATCTTTCTCGTGGTTTTCCCTATCATAGGGTTCTCCTGAGGGTTTTATTTTTATAAAAATCCCGTGGTAAAAGGGAAATACCTCGCGGCGTCTCTTTCCGACGCGCAGTCAGCCATTTTCCCTCTCTGTCGGTGTTCACCGTGCAGCGTGGGCTCGAGTACGGTGAGTTGCCTCACCCCCTCTCGTTCCCCGCGCCTACGAGCGTCGGCGGTAAGTGTTGCGCGCTGAGCGGCACAGTTAGCCGTTTAAAATTACGCGTGTTTTATGTCCTCGTTTAGAGGGGTAAATTTTAATCTTTATGCCTGAAAATGCATAGGTGGTATCCGTGGATCCTAAGGATCACGGCAATATCCGAGTGGACACGATCGGCCTAGTGGTTTGCGAGTTTTCGCGATTTTAGTGCAAATGAATTAATTTCTCTGATTTATTTTTCTCCACTATCACTGCGTATGACGAGTGGCATATTTTTCTTCTCTTCTCTCTCTCTCGTTCTCACGTTCCCGTATTGGGACTCCGTCTCCGTTGATTCTCAGAATCTCGGATTTATTTTATTTTAATTCGGAATTCCGATCTCCCCGGGAATTAAAATTTTTGAAGTAAATTATTTAGCGTTGTTTCAGCTCCGTTGAATACAACGGCCTTGCGGGTTTACGAATCCGATTAAATAATTAGTATGATTATTTTCTATAGCCTCTGAGGAATTATTATTATTTCCATTATTTTTATTATTTTTGAAATTTCCGGATTTGGTACCGGTTGATTCCCGTTATGGGTTACAAATGTGAGAAATAGTTTCGAAGTGTATTGTCTTAAGTTTTCAATAGTGGAACATGTAAACATTATTTTGGATAGTTTTATTTTCTTTCGTTTCAAGCCCGACACCTCGTTTCCACCTGAAATCCACCCCTCTCTCCATAACCCCGCCTCCTGAGCGACACCGGCAACCGTGACCTTTCCTTTCCAATCGAGTGACCTTTTTTTTTGGATTTTCACATTAGTTTGAGTCTAGCGATTTAGTGAATTTGCAAATTTTATCCGGTTTGATCGTTCCGGTGAAAAATGATCTGGCGCCCAATACTTAAATTTTAGGGTAAAACTCGATTGGGAGGAAGAGGGCGAAGGTAACTCTCATTTTCCAACCCCCATCCGAAAATGTCACGTTACATGAGGCAAATCTCTTTTATAAATCTCAATTCGTCATTTTCTGAAACATCCACATGATTTTTGCAAAAAGAGTTTGATTCATATGCTGCTATTAATATCTGCATGATGCTATCAAAGCCGCAAGTGTTTTGTAAATGGAATGAAACATTTCCACGTCTATTGATGTCGGATATATTACCATTTCTGAGTATTTTTACTTTATTCATTTCATTATTTTTGATGTCATGATGTGTACTGGATTTATACGTTCTATATCTCTTTAATTCTGGTAACATTATATCTGAAATCACTTGAGGTCCCTTCGATGTTTGACGCTTTGGTGAATTCGTTCCGAATGTTTTTTCATTGACATTAATAATATTGGAGGTTTCGTCTGTATTTCGTTGCTTGAGAAGAATTTCTCCGTCAATAGCATCATGCAGTCCTATGAATATTGGCTTATGATCTGAGAAGAACGTTTCATATACTCCAGCCACATAATATAGTACATTACTGACAAATACAACATCGATTTGAGTGTTCAAATTAGTTGTCGAGGTTTCCAGTGGTATCCCGCGTACGAAGTTATGAATTTTTAAACTCATCTCCAGAGTATTATTTGAGTGAAATACATCATTATTGAAATCACCAATTCATATTCGTCTTGTATTCGAGTTAGTTGCTTTGAAAAGATTGTATAAATTTTCTAAGAATTTTGAGTTTTGAAATGAGGGTGATTTGTATCCTGTTATTATTTCTACATTATTACATTTGAAAAGGATCAAGTCCAAATGAGATCGGTTTTTACCTTCCAATAGTATATGTTGCAGTACAGAATATTGAATATTTGCATCATGTTTTATGAATATCAAAATACCTCTTGAGTGCTCTCTAATATTGGAATCAGTTCTGAATATCAAACTGAAATTATCAAGTATAACATCGTCATTGAGCTTAGTGAATGATTCTGAAAATATAAGACAATCTGCTTGTTTATACCATCTATCACATTGTATGTGCCGAATATTTTTGTTGAAAGATCGCACATTTTGGTAAATAATTTTTATGCCGTTAGTATCGATTTCGTCGATGAACGAGAGTTTCAAACGCCTCTTATGCAATTTCTCATATTCATAAATCAACGGATCATCAATTGGAGGTTTTTTTGGTGGTTTGAAATTTCCCAAAATATAGAGGTTGTTCAGACTACATACTTTACTCAGAGCTACATAGAGTAATGCCCTAGATAATGACATAGTATTAGGTCCAAGATCTATGCAAACTTCCTTGTATGTCTGACCTTGACTTTTGTGAATAGTTATTGCTTCCGCAGGAGCGACTGCGAATTGTGTTCTCATGACTTGATATGTATTATCTTTCGCATTTGCCATCGGTAAACAAATTCTTGAAATGGGAACCAAATTTTTATCGATATTATTCTCCAACATATAGCGTAGGAATGGTTCTCTTTGTTTGACACCAATACATGGACTGTCAAAATTTATCCATAATTTTTCTGGTTTCTGTGTATTTGGGGAAAACGTTATATGCTCTAAAATTCCCCATGAACCATTCACAAGACCGTCTGAGATATTTATGTTCGATGTAACCATGTAACGAATTCCACATTTCAGTTTAATTTTGTATTTCAATATTTTTAGTTTTTTATTCTGAGTATTATCATTTCGTAAGGGTTTGAGTACTCGGTTCTTGAATTGATCTGATCCTGTCCCTAAAAAATCATCGTTGGCGGTAGCAGTATAGCAATCTCCAGGACTTTTATCAATTTTAGACTGATTGTATTTATCAACATGTACATTAGCATAGAATAATCTGATAGCATTCTCTGGAACTTCTTTTGTTGATACTTCTCTAGTTTTAATCAACGCTATATCCTCATCTGTCATCATTCCTATTGCTAGATTATTTAAAGCGTTGATAAACATCCTATCGTCTTTCTGCCTCATTATTTCTGTTAATTCAAAGAATTGAAATTCAACCCATAACATTGTATCTGACAATAAACTTAACGCTCCAGAAGTTGGTGGAGCAAAGATTGGTCTATCTCTAACCGGTGGTAATTGATGCAAATCTCCTATCAAAAGAACTGAAATCCCCCCAAAACTGCGGTTAGTGCCCATAATCTGCCGTAATCGAGTATCTATTCGCGTTAGTGTATTTGATCCAACCATTGATACCTCATCTATGATCAATAACTTTATGTCAACTAAATCACTGCGAATTGTATTCGCTACAGCGGCTGATAATTCAGCCATAGGCCCTCCACATTCTACCAAGGGTAAAGCGAATGCAGTATGTAATGTTACTTCTCCAATTAAATGTGCTGCCTTCCCACTCGGCGCACACAATAGAATCTGCGGTAAGTCATTTTTTTCACCTGGCATTTCATTAAAATATAAAGATAGCAATTGATAAATGCAATGAATAACTCTTGTTTTGCCAACACCGGCCGAACCAGTCATAAATATTCTCAGAGGTAAATTGTTAATTTTGAAACATTTCAAGATATGCATTACGATTCGTTTTTGCAAAACATTGAGAGTATCCACCAAATCAAATGTTTCTTGCTTTGATAATGTTGATGGTTTAGTGTATCGTTTCTGCGTCGTTTTGGCGATGTTTTCGACACCTGATTGATTGAAAATATCGACTTCTTGATGCTTAAGAACTTTATGTTTATTGAAATCATTACATTCATCTTCATGTTTTTGTCTATTGTCGTTCATTGCATCTTCTATAGCTTTGTCAATTACTTCATCACCAACTATGGAATACTTCGCTCGATTATGTTTGATGATTGTGATATTTTGATGATATAGATTTTTACAATGAAGGTTTTCAATATCTTTTTCTTCATTTTTCCAAGGGTAAAACAATAGTACTTGTTCTCGATAATAATTGTATTCATCTTGTTTTAATTTGTACCTGCGATATCTAATAACCTTCATCTTGTTTCTTGCCGTAACTCCAGTGGTTGATTGAGTGTTTGGTTCATTATCATCACCAGAATTCTCTTCATCGGAAATTCCATCAAGATTTTCATCATCATGATCATCATCATGTTCCCCCTTACGAGATGATTTTGAAGATGTCGTATAACATGCTGCGAAATCGGCAAGGCAAATTTTGTCTAATTTAGATGATCTTCGTTCATATTTCTCGAAGATATTTTCACAATAAATATCAGTAGAATTTCCATCCAGAGAAGATAATTTTTTACATGATTTAAGCATTCGTACTCTTTCGTTCTTAGGGGAAGTATTGATGAAAGTGACTCCCCTACTAGATTGACAAAGGGGTGATCCTAAGACATGATACACTGCTTCTTGAGCTGACATGACATTGCCGTTGATGAATATATTACCATATTTCCGAAATTTATCTCGAAGATTTTGATTATTATTACTCAAATCATTAGCAGCCTCACGTAATAGTTTGGATAATCCTGCGTCAATTTTTGAAATGTAGTTAATTATATACTGTGCACAAGCATACGGGTCTAGAACAAATTGAATGTCCATATTGGCTTCTAAGAGTGTCAAAATTGTTTTGTTGTAGTTATTTATTGCGACGTCGCACGTTCGTCTTTTGATGAAAAGTTTGTCCTTATCTAAAGTACTCCGTATAGCGTTCAGATATTCTTGCTCAGTTAATTTTAATTCATTGAGCATGTCATCAAAATTTATCGTTAGGTTACTCTTGAAATAAACTGCCAGCAATGTTTTTATCCTCTCCAAATTTTTTTCTTCGTCACCTTTTTTCTCACTTGGAGTTAATGGTTTCAAAATTTGAGTGGATTTCATTACAAATTGAGGATAATGAAATCGACATTTCTTTTTATTTTTTCTGCCTTTATGACAAGTAACTGTATGTTGATGTCTCTGGAAATTAAGAAATGGATTTGTGGAATTAAACTCACAAGATATGTAAGTATCGATAAAATTAATAATTTCTTTAATAGAGTCATTGTTATCTGGATCATAATTTGGCGCATTATTACACCATAACAGCATATGAATGTGAACAGTGCCTCTACCCTGGAATTCCCTCCTATTGAAATAGTCAATCACGAAATGTTTCTTAAATGGACCATCAGGTTTTTTCAATAGTCCCATAATCTCTGCAAATCGATTGTCTATGTAACGAACTACAGAGACAGGATCATCACGAACTAATTTATTTTTCATATCTTCATCAAGCATTAAAGCTTCTTTCAAGCTTATTTTTTTATTACTGTGTTTCATTCCATAAAGAAACTGAATTAATTCGGGATTATTAGTTTCTGATGTAGAGAGAGTTAAGAATAATGTTGGTGTACCTAATTGGCGAATCATTGCGCGAAGATTTTTCTTTTTTGCCTCCCAAAATGCCGGAGATGGTCGCACTTGTTTTAAAAAAGAATAACCGTCATCATGGCTAATAATATCATTGATATAATTTTTATCTTTGACATTCCTGACTGTTATTTGATGGTTTTGTTTAATTCTTCTCAAACATGTGTTAATATTAGACATAACAATCTGTTCGAGTTTCCGTTTAGCCATAAACAATATTCGAGTTGTTTCACATGATCTTCGATCCTTATTTCTCGCTTCGAATTTGACCCGTTCAGAATAATGTAATTTCATATTTTTATCAAAAATATCACCTACGAAAATTTTTGGAAAACATAATTCGTCAATATTATCAGTCATATGCCAAGGTACTGGGTAATTATTTTGACATGGTGCAATAACCCGTGTCTCAGCAGATAATTCATAATTTTCGTCAATAATCAATACGTCGTCTTTATATGTAGGTGATATGAACTCATCGCCGTCGGATTCATCTTGTAAATCAGAATCATATAGGTCATTACTTTCCGAATCTTTCGAAAAATTCGATTCACTATCGTCATTTACATGAGTATTCTTTTCTTCATCATTTTTAATGTTATTGTCGTAAAGATCATCATCAACGATGAAATTCAAACGAGAATTATCATTTTTATCATATTTATCAAAGAAATTTTCATCGATTGTTATCTCATTTTGAACATATAATGGTGTAGACATAAGAAACTGCAATGCAACACATACTTTTGAAGGTTTTATCGTTTCATACATATAATATGATTGATGATCCAAATGCCGTTTGAGTTGGATTTGTAGTGTCGACATATCATTGAATTTTCGAGGGAGTACATCAATCATATCATTAATTTCTGCATGAACATTTACTACACTACCGTGAATGGATAATTGTGGATTTTTAAAGCAATGGGGTTTCAAAGCTCGTATTTGCATGAATGGTACGTATGGTGATATCATACGTTCTTCGAGTGGAGATAGATTTTTTATTTCATCTGGTATGTCCGGAAATTTCAAGTCATATGCACATGTCTTTGGAATTTTGCCTTTCAGTACGCGTTTATGACAAATTTTGCATATGTAATTCGATGAATTATTTTCAATTTTCTCGAAAAAGGATTCCAAGTTTTTTGGTTTGCAAGTGAACTTCGAGAGAACACGCGATCGACTGTATATTATCATTGATTTCCGGAAAAATAGATTGTCACAACAAATACACACAACGTCTGGAGTATTTTTACGATTTTCTAAGAAGGTTTTGATTAAAGAACATTCTCCTTTCGATTCGTCATTTTGTTTAAATTGTAAGTTTATCATATTTCTATAATTCTCCCGAAATCTGAGTATATCAATTGCCCGAGATGATTTCTTATTTTTAATATCTGTTATGTTTTCTTTTGCTCTAAAATTTGGCTTTTTTCTTAATTCTTTGAGTCTTTTAGAATTTTTTTCCCGTTCGCAAACGGAAAAATTTTCATTCTGACGGAGAATCTTTATCCGCTCTCGGTTTTTGACCCGCTCCCGTGAAAAGTATCCAATATTTTTGGTTTTTACTCCGTTGTTCAATTTGAAAATCTTTTCTGGAGGTTCATAATCATCAATTTCTCTTTTAATTGATTTTTTTTTTGATATTGATTGAATTTTTTTACGAGTCAGATAATTACGAGTATTATCGCGAGTGAATTGCATTCTCAAAATATTGGACATTGACTCTTTGATTTTATATTCGGGATTTGTCCTGATATCTTTCATTCGTTCACAATTAGATGCTTTCTCTTTGTCAGTATAATCTTGTTGTTGACGTTTATCCCGCATTCGTATGGCATTCGATTGAGTTTGATTAGCAGAAAAAATATGATTTTCCCGACGAACTTTTTGGATTCGACTTCGATTCAACTCTTTTTCTCTGGTAGAATAGTCACTGTCTGTTGCGCGAATGTTTTTTATTCTTATTTGATTCGATAGTTTTTCTTTAAGATGATAATCTTCATTTTGTCTTAGGCGTCGCATTCGTAGTCGATGAGCAATGTTAGTTTTAGAAGAGGACTGAGGAGCATTATGTCTAACTTGTGTTTTCAGGCAATTTACATGCAGTGCGGTTTCTTTCTTTTCGTTTCCATTCATTGTTTCTTTGGCCTCCTCTTCGTATGATGCATCATTTCTTCTTAATTCGTCACCATTGGTTTTCCGCGACTTATTTTTCTTTCCCACGTCTTGAATCTTGGTTTTACCATCTCGTAATCGATTTACACGTCGTTTAGTTTCATTTCTTTTAACCCCACTACTTTTTTTCTTCAATCTTGGCATTATAGAAAGATCTGTTTGAAGTAAGGAAAAAATATGGATCAAAGTGCAATAAAGACGAACAAAATAAATACAGATGATTGTGAATGAAGTTGAGTCAATTTGGTCAAATATAGCTCATAATAATGAATATTTTTTGATACAAAAAAATGAAAAAAATCATTTTAACTGAAATCCATTTATCCCCGTGAGTAGGGACGTAGTCCCTACGTGCTAGGCGCGATTGACAGGATAATGGATTTGATTAATTTTAAACAGTATAAACGGAGCAAAAAATTCAGTAAAAATTTCGAATCAGTTCCGTAATCGTGAAGCGACCTTAAAGTGTGGGAAAAATTACGTGGAATTCCATAATTTTTTACTTAAAAGCACGGAAAGACTACGTTCACTTGAAGTAAAAATTACAGAAAGTCATGTAATTTGTCCCCATACTTCAAGGTCGCCCCACGATTACGAAACTAACTCGAAATTTTTACTGAATTTTTTCTCCGTGCATAAGTTGAGAAGAAAACCGCGCCAAGGACGTTGGTCCTGCCTTTACTGATTTTTTCCCCATAAAGACTACTTTTCCAATTATTTTCTCCAGTCAAATTTTTCAGTCTAGCTTGGTTGACTTGGCGTGTTTTTAATTTTTGGATTTTTTTCACATTTTATGTAACAATATTCGGTCGATAATTTCTAACGAGGGTTAATCATGACTGCAATTCGAAAAGAATAAGAATTGCGTGGATAATTGCATTCATGAATGGAGCGGGATTTTTAAATTCACGAATCTCACCGCATGTTTAAGGAGCGTTTGCGTCTAGACAACAATATTTGATATTTCTATGCAGTCTAAATATATGTCAGTCTAAATATATGCAGTCTACATATTTCATTGACTGAAATACTCACGGAAAATTGATGAAATACTAAAATGGAAAAATCAATTCACTATGAAATTGTGCATCAGTGACGACCATCAAATTATTCATAAAATATAATATTTCCAATGAATTTGTGATCAATTGAGTAGAATTGACAGATGGCAATCAGTGTGAAGTTGAACCAACAGAAAAAAATATGAATTTAAAAAAAACAATTGTCATTGTGATCTTTGTAAGGTTACAAAAATAACAAGAATATTGTACTATCATCATTATTCCTGTGGATAAAAACTTGGAGGAATAATGGAGGAATTAATGAAAAGTAAGTATACTCTTATCAATAAAACAAATATATAAAATCAATGATTTTCAATTCTCATGTCTCTAAGTAACATATTGTTTTCTATCATTGTAAGAGTAAACTAATCTCGTACGTGTTATCCATACAGTCCTCAATGACGAGTGGGATGAAGCTCTCATCAAAGCATTAGACGACTATGAGAAGAGAGAGAAAATCAATGAAGAAAAAAATGCATCGAAACGATATACAAGGTAATTATCAATGAGAATGTGATGAATATTATATCCAATGTCAATAATTGCTGGTTTTTTCACAGAAGTCATACAGCTGCTAATTATAAGGATGGTGCAAAGAAATAATCAATGGGAGGAGAATTGGACCGAAAAGTGAAATATGTGGAGTGATAAAAATTGGAAGTTGATCAGAAAAAAATTTGTGATATTTTGAAAAAAAAAATATATGGATATTATATTTAAATTTTTAAACTGGGAAAATCAAGATTTATTGATTTATTTATCCATTCATACAAATCAAAATAGGTGTTTGTGGAAAAAGATGATGCTTCAGTCATTTTTTTCGAAATTTTTTTTTTCTCGACATTTTGGAGACTTTTTCTTTAGTTGTTTGGGAATTTCATATTTTATTTGTCATTTTTCCAACTTGTTAATTAGTCATCGTATGTGAAATGCCAATAGATACATTTTATTGGATATTTGACCCTCTACGAAGAATCTTCTTTGATATTTTCTCATGAAATGACTAGTTTCTGAAATAATTACATAGTTAACGAAAACAATGAATTAAACGCGATGTTTCAAAAGTTAGAGTTGTTATCATGTATCGGATTATCTTGTGAATGAGTAAATCTATGATAAATTATCAGAAGATAATTTTTGTTGACAATTTTCTCTTGCAAAACAGGTCTCTTGATATTTTTCTCTGAATCCATTTGTTCTCGAGATAAACCCCCAATTACCACGCAATGTTCCTGTGGTCTTGAATGCAAACAGTCTAACAAAAAAATTTAATTCACGTCGTTACATCTCGTTAATGAGTAATTTTATCCACAAATATGAAAATACTTTTTTGGATAGAAAAAATTTGTAACAAAATACTCTCATTCTCAAAAAAAACTCCCAATAACTAGGAAATATTCATTTACTCCTGAATTCAAATGATTTACCAAAGAGATTTAATCCATACCCTCGTATCTCGTTAACTAATTATTTTATCCAAAAATGTTAAAAAACTTTTTTTGTAGAAAAGAAAACTTGTGACAAGAAAGTTCTATTGCTTTTTCCCCTAAATCCACTGCCTCTCAAAATAAACCGCTAAAATAAAAAATGTCAGAATACCCAATCACAAAAATATCAGAATGAACTCCATAGTCAGAGTAGAAGAATTCACGCTCTTGGACTCCTCGAAATTCATATCCACCGACAACAAAACTCGAAATGTTGGATCCAAATGTGAACTCTGATATGAATAAACTCCGTGCTCATGATTGTCGACAAAAATCACTATTCTACTCTGCTAACAAACAGAATAATTCAATTATCGGTAATCACGAAGACAAATTAGTAAGTAATTTATAAGTGAAAGACTCATCTACAGGTGCCTAGAACAACCGTTGACCGTGGAAAAATGGAATATTCTCTAACATTCGACAGAATTAAGATTAACCAGCTTAACCAGCAATCTGATTAAGGGGAAACGGATCTCCTGTGTCTACACGAAATTTCAGAATTGTATTTTCTTCTTCAATTGTTAATTTTCCTGACTGAAACTACTTCATTAACTGCACAATGAAGTGATCGAGTCAATGAAGTAGTTTCATAAATAAAAACCAACGATTTTAGGAGCAATTACAATTCTATAAGTTCATATAGACACAGGAGGTCTGTCTCCCCTTAACTCAATGATCAATTATGATAATCATCACGAGGAGAACCAGCTGAGGACAATCAGACGAGTTGGATACCTTATCAGGAGAATAAAAAACGATGTTGATGTTAGGGACGAAACGTACAAACAAAATCTCAAAATGAAGCTAAAAAGTGAATATTTTGGTAGGAAAATTATCACAGATTTAATAATAATGATTTTCCGACGATATCCTCTGTAATTTTTAAATATCAATCTTCTTCTGATTCAATCACTACTATCTGTTGAGTTCGTATCTGCCCATGGTAACTGATTTGGTCATTTCCATATACGTGCCAGACAAATTGAATTGGATCACGATCTTCATATAACTCTGCCCGCCAGTTTTCTTTTTCTGATGGTTTCTCTGGTACAGCATTGCGAATGTACATTAACTGTTGATTCAATGGTAAGTAAAATTTAAAAATCATTATTACATATGAATTATTATAGATTAATTGTTGATTCAAATTGATTCAACTAACTTGATGAATATTAGAATTGGTCAGTCTTGCTATGGCTTCTCGGTTGTGAAATTTCACCTTCAAAAATCTTTTGTTACTATCTTTGAATCCATTAAACAGGAATATACCAGTCAATAGAGTCCCCTCCATCAACCGTAGTGGACGTATTCCGGCCATTACATCTGTCAAACTGTTTCATAATTTTTCTTTATAAGTTGAGATTTTTCCTAAATAAATTGAGAATGTTACGGTGGAATGAGCATGTAGGGGATGCAGGGAAATTTCTTCTCCGGCAGAAAATTAATCCATAAACAGGAAAATTGCCTTCGTATCTCCGGTGTTCCGTCCCATATGATTCTATCTCAAATTTTCATGTTGCCCAAGCCAGAATTACATTTTACGATTTTCCACAAGCATAAATTTTTAACCAAACAATAACCTCAGACTTATTATATGTATCATATGATAAATTGATTTAAATTTTTGGCATTGGCTAACTTTTTCTTTCAATCTAATAAAATTCATAATATTTCATGCGTTGTTGAGAAAAATATAGAATTTCATAATCAACCTCTCAATACGATCCATTTCTTGGAAAAAGTATCTACATTTTTCTAACCCATCATCATCGTCGTATTAATTTATTGGTAGCTACTCAAATGTTAAAAAATTTACTTTTGAGGTACTCCTTCTTGGATATTTTCGATAGCGCAAGGATATCGCAAATACATTCCCATGATGTAAATTCGATATTTCCCTTAAATTCTTCGAAATTACTTGTGTTTATATGTCGATAACAAAATCGATATGTGAACAACAGAAAAAGAGTGCATACAACTTCATGCGCTAACCTTGATTTTGATATGGATGGTTCAGATTTGTGTACATAAGTATATGTACATGAATTGAATTAAATTCCATTGAAATGGAATTGATATATCCCTGTCTAGTACAAAATATCCAAGAGAGCGTTCCCCGAACGTGAGTAATTAAAAAAAAAATGAATAAAAATGATAGTTTGGAGATATGATATTAATAATCAACATTTTTCATAGTTTCTCTGGGGTTTCTCTCGATTCTGTTGGCTTAAGGATAATAAATGGTGAATCCCTCTTCTGTTTTATCATTTACAATGGATACAATGGAAGACAATCAGTGTTTTCGAAAATCCTAGTGCATGACCTCCATCTAACCAGATCACTCACTCATCGCTTTCCAATGCATGAAGTCAGTATGAAAATTATAAATGATAATAATTTTATTATTAATCATTATTATATTCACCAACAGTTAATATATATAAGAGACGCAATACCACGAAGGGGACATAGTGTAATGTTGGTGGATGAGATATTGGGAAATGATGATGTTTGCGAGTTTGAGTGGCATGTATACTCGAGGACACAGATCTCTTTCCATGGAAGGATGTGTTTGCTAAGCAGAGTTATCATTGAATCCGAGTGATTCAAAATTTTCAACAAGTAATTCGAAACCCACGAAAATTTATCGACAAAAATCAACATTTTACTCAACTCTAGATCATACTCATCCAAACTCGTGAAATACTGAGGATTCATTGATGAAGAATCGACAAATACAAGAGTCCTCTACCCTTACAACCACAGAAGACAGGAATTCACGGAAAATTCTTTGAAAATTTACAAATAACAATCATTACCATCATCATAAGATAGTCGACAATAATCAGAAAAGCGTGAAACATGACTGCAAGTATGAAAGATAAACTCACGATCCCGGAAATTAACAAACGAAATTCCCAAATCAAACCTGAAGAGTCATTCTTCAAATGAAACAATCAGGACTGATTTATACATATTGGTCATTTGTTCGAAAAAAAATTTAGGAAATTTCCATAAAAAAAAAGAAAACTAATTTATTTTTTATTTCTTCTCAAGAAAATGAGAAACCTCTGAATCATCCATATTCTTATCAAAAATTAATCGTAACGTCTTCTGAATGATAATCACTTCAAAATATACAGATAAAAAATTACTATTGAATTTTTAATAAAAAATGATCATAATCTCTTAAAAAATTTACATTTTCTCATTTGCGTTTTCTCTTTTTTTTTTTCTAATATCACAAATCTATGGCTTCTGTGAACTGTAGGATAAAATTAATAGTTTGTCCTCTTTATGATTCTCATCGAGCGTCGCCTTCTTATTCCTCGTTTTCCTTTCCTACTGGAAAACGAAAAATTAACACATGAATTTAAAATTTTATTGACTACTACCGACGATATTATTTTTGTCTGGTTATCTACTGAATAATTTGTTGAATTTAAAAACTTATTCATTGTTTTTCAATCATCTGAATCATTGTGAGTTTTTAAGTACCAAAATATTTCAATTTTTTATAATAAAAAAGTTCTACCTATTAACTCTCTTCTTTTTCTGTTCACTGGTTGGTGAAACATTTCCATCATAAATTGACAAATTATTCTCGACTAATGAGGTTGGGGCGGGTGCAATGGGGTCGGCAGAATTGTTTGTGTCCATTTCATTCAGTAATTCCCTTGAATACCAAATTTCTTCACCAAAATTGTAATCGATAGGAACGATTTGTAATCGGTTAACGATTTGTTGATCCATTTTCGTTATCCTGTATTAAGTCTTCTCTTTGACGTTACGCTCACTTTTTTTTCCATCGAATAGAAATTCGTTATTCGTTTTTTTATTTAAATTATTTCCCTTGCCCGTCAATTATATGCGTGGTGACTCACAATCTAATCCACGCTGCAATATTATTATACCTTTTTCAGGCTTTGGAAAATATATTTAAGCAATTGAAGAATCAATTAAAATTAATTTGATTAGGAAATAAGAACGGAAAAGGAAAGAAAAAGAAATTGAATTTTTCACACAACAAACTTCAGACGGCATGGGAATTTTTTGAAATAATAAATCGTTTGATACAACGGAGAGTGTATAAAGAAAGGATTATAGGAGCACTAATTGAGAGAGATAAGGTAACGAAATAACAAAGAAAGGATAGTGATAAGTATTCAATTTATTAATAATCATTGAAAATAAAAATTATCTGGAAAGGGATACAATGGCGAAGAATGGACATGATAGTGACCTCTATGCTGGCCTCATCTATACAGCGAATGATGCCTTCAAAAAAATAGGATGGACTCATGAGATCGTAGAACAAAAAATTGGTAATTAAAGATTATAAATCAAATAATGATTATTCAAATAACATGATAATCAACTAATTGCATTTATAAATTATTTATAGACTTTGAAGAGGAGAAAAATGATAAATTTATAGTAGGCTGCTCAACAGTAGTGAAAATTGCTCTGAAGAATGGCACATACCACTCGGATTTCGGATATTTCGAGAGCAGCGAAACAACAAAAGGAGAAGCTTTTTTCAGGGCTAGGATGGTAAATGAATTTTTAAAAAATGGAAATAAAATGGGGGTACATGACTACACCCAAAAAAAAGTTATGAAACAATTCGAATTTCTCGACTTGACCGATTTCAACTTGAATCAGGTAGAATTCGCCTCGATTCGAGGCGAAAGCGACTTGAATTACCTAGGGTGACGACTTGATTCGGGGATTTTCGGACTTAATTGGGGTCGGGGGATTGGATTAATCGGGGCAGAAGCATCTTACTTTAATGAAGTAAATTATCTACTCAAATCAGAATTTTTCTGTGGGTATACGAAGGAATCTGATGAAATTTCGGGAATTATTGCATAGAATTAAGAATAGAAGAGAAATTAATTATGAAATGTTTACAGATATCAACCACCAATGCCTTCAGAAAAGTTCTCTATTTTTTTGAAGAATGCAGAGAAATAATTACGAAGAAATGGTCAAGCATACTGTTTTGAGACGAATTGCACAGAAGAACAGAGAGAAAAAAATAAGAAAAAAAAATACAAGGAGAAGGAGAAAGACGGAGAAAGAATGCAGAGTTGGTGAATTCCAGTCAAAAACGGAAGAATGCATATTGCGAAGAAGATGAAGGACCGAAACGAGAGAGACTAAGAAGAGCACAGGAAATGAAGCAACAATGGAAGTTGGAGTATGAAGAGAAATTAAAACGCGAAGAAAATACAGAAAAAAAGGAATAAAAAAGTTTCAAAATAATTACTGAAATCGAAAAAATTAAAATGAATCAGACACAGGCATGCACACATACAAATACAGATACATAATACAAGGATGAGAAAATTTAGAAAAAAAGAGAAACGTCAATCTCATTTGAATACTATTTCTTCCATTCCTTCTTTTCTTCTCAATATTTTATATAGATGTTTGAATTAGCGATATTAACTACTAGCCCAAATTTCGGATGTTTAGTCCAAACTTAAGTCGTATCATAGTTCGTATGAGCGACCGTGAGAGATGAAAATAGAAGAAAACGACAATATCTTGAAAAGTTTCAATGGGAGGATATATATATTTTGATCAAACTAGATAGAAAACATCGTGACGAATATTTTGAAAAAAAATAAAATAAAATCGTTCCGGTAGTTTTCGAGATATTGCATAAAATAGTTTTCCACATAAAATCGAATATCTCCGAAACCAACAGTCCGATTGCGCTCATACAAAATACCAACCTTTATTATAAAAAGACCTACAATCATACCAAATTTGAACATTTTATCTCAAATATTTTTCAAATTATCATGCGTACACTGATTTGAAGAAAAAAAAACTCATAAATTTGATGAATTGATGAAAAAGACCATTATGAATCGTTGTATCTCAGTGAAAAATGGGCAGATCGGTCTAAAATTTTGCACAGATATTGAAATTGATGATATTAACTACTAGCCCAAATTTCGAAACTGTAGCCCAAACTCAAGTGGCATTAGAGAGCGTTTGAGCGAGTTTTAGAGGTAAAAATAGAAAAACGCCAATATCTCGAAAACTTCCAATGGGGGGGTATGCATATTTTGATTAAACTGGATAGAAAACATGGTGACGAATATTTTGAAAAAAAAAAAATTGAAATCGGCCCAATAGTTTTTGCGATATTCAACAAAGTAGCTTTACACTCAAAGTCGAATATCTCCGGAACTACTGGTCCGATTGCGCCCAAACAAAATAGCAACCTTTATAATCATGAGGCCTAGAATGATACCAAATTTCAACTTTTTATCTTGAATATTTCTCAAGTTATCGTGCGTACAAGGATTTCAGTTAAAAAACAGAAAAAGCGCAATAACTATGTTAATTCTACATCCCCGAAAAAAATTCTATGGTTAAAAAAGATAGATATTTTTATGACAAATATTTTGAAAAAAAAAAAAAGTCGATACCTTGTATCGTTTTCGAGATATTGAAGAAAAACGATTTTTTGAAAAACGGCTATATCTCAGGAAGTAATGAACCGATTAAGCTGAAATTTTGCACAGACTTTCACCTAACTAATATCTATCAATGGCCAAAATTTCAAATTTTTATCGATGATCTTCGTGCAGTTATTAACATAATTCGGAAAAAAAAGCGCACATACATACACACACACACACATACATACAGACATTTTCTAAAAACATCATATCTTCACGTTTCATAACATTTTAGAACATTTCCAAGCAAAATTGGAAAAAGTCGAAAAAGTGCGATCACAATGCTTCCATTCGGAAGCAAAAAGAAGGTCAAATCAAAAAACACAAAGAGAAAGGTATCCAAGAAAAAGAATACGAAGAAAAAGAACTTAAAAAAGTCTGTCAAACGTACCAACGGCAAGAAATCTTCGTCAAAGTTGAGAACAGTTGCTGATATTTTTGCATAAATAATGGCTTTTCTACACACACATTCTTGTGAAGGCATAAAGAGTGAACTGGATTTATTCTCACTACCGCCAACTCAGACAGCAATTGAATCATCCTACGAAGTACATTATAAGCCCATAGCGTCACTTGTAGACAATCCACCCATTGAATTTGAAATTCCCGGACAAGGAGATGAATACATCGATTTAGCACACACACGAATATCACTACGAGTTACTATTCCTAAAGAGATAACAGAGAAAGAAAAACCAGCGTCAACAACTCTTGGACCTGTGAACAATTTTCTACATTCATTATTTGATCAAGTGGATGTATCCTTCAACCAAAAAGCTGTAAGTCCGGCAAATAATGCTTACGCATACCGTGCTTACATCGAAACATTATTGAACTACGGTGGAGACGCTAAGTCATCTCATCTCAGTAGTGTGTTATGGAGTAACGATACAGCAGGAAAGATGGATAATACAGGAGATGAAAATGTAGGCTTGAAAGCACGTAGAAGTTGGTTAAGCGAAGGAAAAACTGTCGATCTGACCGGTCATTTACACTGTGATGTTTTTAACCAAGACCGTGCGCTATTGAATGGCGTTAATATACATATTCGACTTGTACGTTCGAGGGATAATTTCTGTTTAATGGATTCCGTGGCAAGTGATTTAAAAATACAGATAACAGAAGCGACACTCATCCTACGACGAATGAAGGTTAGTCCAGGGCTACTGCTGGCACATCAGAGAGCCCTGGCGAAAACGACTGCCAAGTATCCTGTGACAAGAGTTGAGGTAAAGAGTGTATCCATACCTACAGGCGTTCGTGGCCATTCACTTGACAACTTTATAACAGGTCAACTACCAAAACGCATCATTTTTGGATTCGTAAAGAATCGTGCATATGTGGGTGATAGAATGTCAAATCCGTTCAACTTTGAGCATTTCGGATTGAATCATATATCCCTATACGTGGATGGTAAACAAATACCGTCAAAACCGCTACAGCCAGACTTCACGGAAAACCATTTATGGGTTGAATCTTATCACACAATATTCTCAGGCACAGGAGTTCACTTCTTGAATGATGGTAACTCTATCTCGCGAGGTATTTACCCGTATGGGTATTGCTTCTTTGCCTTCGATCTGACACCCGATTTATCGGCAAATGACAACTCACATTGGAACTTGATTCGAAGTGGTAATATGAGGATCGAAGTTCGATTTGATGCTTCTACAGTGACTACAATTAACGCTATCATTTATGCTGAATTTGAGAGTGTAATTGAAATTGATTCAGCCAGACAAGTAAGTTTGGATTATGCTTAATCAGCAGTACAATATGAGTCATGATCCTCACGTGTGATATGAAATATGCAGTGTCACCAAATTTCAAAAGACACTAGTTTTGATGTAAAGAACTTCATTAACAGTGCAGTACGTGCTTCAGACGTGTAGTGATCGATCTCAGTGTGATGTTGTCTCACAAGGATATATTGTCATCGGTAATCGTACATATCGAAGGCTTTTTGGGAATTCATGGTACATTTCTACCCAAAGAAATAGCAGTGGCCTCTACGACTTCAAATATGATAGGTCACTGGATTATCTGCCCGGAGTATCAGTACTCAGCAATACCTCGTAATATACAACGTTATAATAACCAATTAACAATTACACGACATGGAATAGAATGGTACGAAGGAGAAGCATCTTCGAAGTATGTCTATCCGGCATTACGTTCATTTGCTAAAGGTGCACAACAGGTATACACCTATGGACATGAGCAAACCAAATTCATGTCTCAACTCCTGTCACGAGAAGTTATAAATTTGAAGACATACATCACTTCACCTCTATTCGCTTACGAACCATCGTACGTGGCAGTGTGTCCTCTACATAGCACGCTATTACACACGACGTTTATCTGTGCTATGCGTCGAGTCCTGCAAATCAAAGCAAGTTTGACTTTGATCCTTGAAAAAACTGTGGAAGAAGGGGAGAGCAGACATAATTCAGAATCTAATGAATACCCTGGAGATTTTGGAGGCCTTACAATACATACCCAGTCACACAGTGGGTGTCTATCCAGCGGACAAAATTCCAACAGTGTGGTCGAAACCGACGGCCATAGTAGCGAACACACATGACCACACAAAGCCCGGAGAATATTGGGTCGCCATGTACGTCGATCGACATGACAGAGGATGGTACTTCGACAGCTTCGGATTGCCACCAATCAACACATACCACGCTTCCAGACTCAGAAAAAACTGCAAATTCTACAGATTTATCCTCAATCAGCTACAGAACTACGACTCCAGTGTATGTGGACAGTACTGCGTATTGTTTCTGCATTGTATGTCTATGTTTGGTGATCCTGAGAAGTTTCATTCTTTATTCACAGATCGATTCATTGACAATGATTGTTTAGTGCACGATTATTACGATACATTCATGAATAAGAAGCGTAGATTCACCCCTGAGGGGGAATCATGTACTGGTCGCGGATATCATTGTGCGGTATGGAATCAAAGATGTTACTAATATATAAGAAATAATAATCGTATCTATATAATCAGGGTTTAAATGTAACTCATATTGATGGAAAATATATTAGATCAATTCCAATGTACTTTATGCATTTTTTCTTCCTTTTCCCCTATAGTATAGTATAGTAGTATCAGGGGAGAGATTTTGTGTTATTCGTCCAAATAGTTTGGAGTAGAGGTCAGTAGAGAGGAGAAGGAAAGGGTTTTAGTTGTATCATATCTTAATTTTCGTTGAGTTTGAGACTACCCTCTACATCTGAAAGAAAAATCAATAAAATTGCACGTTTGGAGATTCCAACAGTGAAAATAGAGGATTTGACTGTGGGCGAAAAATACAAAATTACTGAGTTGAAGACGGCAAACACCAAATATGGAAAAAAAGTACTGGCCACACTCGACAACGAATGTGTCATTTTCCTCCCTGCTCGAGTTTCTACTGCACTAGTGAATGATCCAGAGGAATTTGACTATCACCAGACGAAGGTCACTGAGGGCGTATTAAAAATTCGTTTCTTGGAAGGAGTCTACAATCGTTGTGAATTCCTCTACGAATTGTGAAAAATTTTATTCATTTTTCTTAAACTCATGCAAGTATGGTTCTGTAACGTTGAGAAAATATAATGTATTAATCGAACCATATCCAATTGTCTTTTTTTATTTTTCCCGTATAGTAGTAGTACTATAGCGCATCTCAATGTTTACACTCACTTCCATCTCCACCACTCAGTTGCAACGGAGTTGTACAGCTCTGTTGTATTAAGTGGTGGGGTGTAAGTGAGTGGCGGTGGGGGGCGCTATAGTGGTTCCTATACTACTTCTAACCATTGCTTCTGGACATGCCCATTTAAATATTATTGCAAGGAATAAAGCTGCTAAAAAGGCCATAAGAAAACTATTGAACCAACGTGTAGCTTATCCTGCATTACATTATGAAGAATACATTCGGAAAATTCAAAACTTATACCAGCTATGTGAGAGGTTTGGATTGGCAACACCTACTTTCCATACAACTCGGAATCGAAGAGGGCGGTTGATGGCCAAATGTTCGGTTTATCACATTTGTCATTATGGTTATAGTTCCAGCATGCTACAAGCTTTCGGAGTTGCAGCAGAAAAAGTGACTGAAGAACTTGAGACAGTTAGTGATCTCAGTGATTAAAAATGACTTAATTTCGGGGGTAAGAGAAGAATTATTATCTCTATATTATATGCCAAAAAGAGAACAAATGAAAGTATTATTTTCAACCCAGTGAAAGATTATATAATTTAGTAAGATTGCTATTTATATTGAAATGTTACTCAATTATATTATGCTCAATTTATGGAAAATAAACTGTGATCGGTTCTGATACATCTGTTGACGATTGTTAAGAGTTTTCAACCCTTAACAACCGTTTAATCAGGGGGGTGTTACGTCCTGACGACGTCACAGAATTTTTCTTTTTGAAATAAAAAAATTTTGAAAAATATATTAAAGGAAAAAGATCGAATATAAATTCCACAGGAATCAAATAAAGATTCTTGAGGAGTTGTGTTCGATCTGATTTCAATTTTATCGAATAGATCGAATTAAATACTCTATACGGGAGGTCTGGTGGTCTGAGACCCCACCATAGTCATCAGGAGTCATATTTCTTCTATGAGAAATAGACTCGATAGAGAAGAAATATTCATATCAAAAATTAGAGGAAAATTTTTGATTAACAAAAATATATAAATTCCAGTCAAAAAGATGTCTGGAATAATAGGAAAATTAAATTAAAGAAATTAAGAATTCTGATTGGTTGTTGATGACGCCCTTGACAACACCACGAAAAAACACAATAAGCATGCGCGTGCCACACCTCATTACACATACAGGGAAAAATTAGCGTGCATATTAATCCACACTAATTAATCCGCTGAAGCAACAAGTGGCCGTCCATGCGTGGACAGAGCATCAGTTCCGGCAACAACTTGAGAGTGAAAACATCTCAAAGCCAAAAAGGTGCAAAAATCAAAGATACTAAAACCAACCGTGAATAATATCAGTGCTAAAATTAAAACCAACTATTTCCGACGTTAATTAATTTTGAAAATTTAAAATTATCGCGAATAATTCCGCAAAAATAATTTTTAAATCATTAAATGACCGTTAATAATTCAGAAAAATTAATTCTGACATTTTAATTAATTTTCAAAGATTAAGTCAGTGTTTAAAAATTCAGGAAATTATTTCTGACATTCTAAATAATTTTTAAAATTTAATTCAGTATTTAAACCTCAGAAAAATATTCCTGACGCGTTAAATAATTTTTGAAAAATTAAATCATCATAAATAATCCAGAAAAATTATTTCTGAGGGTTTTAAATAATTTTAAAAATTAATTCAGTGTTTAAAATTTCAAAAAATTATTTCTGACGTGTTGAATAATTTTTGAAAAATTAAATCATCGTAAATAATTCAGAAAAATTATTTCTGACGGTTTTAAATAATTTTTAAAATTTAATTCAGTGTTTAAACCTCAGAAAATTATTTCTGACGTGTTGAATAATTTTTGACAAATTAAATCATCGTAAATAATTCAGAAAAATTATTTCTGACGTTCTGAATAATTTTTAATAATTTAATTCAGTATTTAAAAATTTCAGGAAGTTATTCCTGACGTTTTAAATAATTTTGAAGAATTAATTCATCGTGAAAAATTCGAAAGAATTATTCTCGATAAATTAAAAATCTTATTTTGAAATCCAAAGCAGGTACTTCCCACAAAAATCATTTACCCCCATATACACCAACTCAATCCGACTCTTCAATCATCAATAACAATTGGCTATTGCAACAAAACGACATTGAACCAATCAATCAGAATCTGAAGGAAGGAAGGAAGTTTATCGATCAAACCCATACTCAAAAATAACTAAAATTATTCTTTGAATTACTGAGATTCAACGTGAGTAACTGGAGAAATTATTATTATTTTTTTTTTCGGTTGTTAAAGGAAACAGATTTCTTTACTCAAGTAATTAATGTTAAAGTTCATAGAAGAATTATTATCCGGGATAAAAATAGAATTAATTCAATTTATCCAAGAATTATTCAAGGAATTCAAAACCAATCCATGGAAATTAATTAAGGGATTAATTATTGAAATATCGGAAGAAACCAGGGATTTCCTTCTTGATGTAATATTTTCTCATAGTCAACATACTAAGCCTATTCAGGAATTTCTTGAGAATTTAGAATCAATTGCTTCCAATAAGGTTTGTATGATGATTTGTGAACTAATCGAGTTATCATGGGAGTAATTAATAGGGAAAAATTTAATTTTGAGTCTGTGCAAATCGAACATTATTACGCAATTGTGTGGAATTATATTGTAAGGGTTTTGCAAAACTTTATGATCATTTTGATTGCTCTTTATTTCATCAAGTTTTCTGTGAACCAATTAACTAAATTATTCTCTATTTGTCTGTATCATTTGAGAATTAAATTTTGAATTTCTAATCAATAAGTAAATGTGAAAAAAAAAATAATAGATAAAGAATTTCATTATAAAAGGAAATTTTTGTAATTAAGAATTTTGTCAAGCAATAATCAACATCCAGGTTAAGGATAGATTATTCTATTTTTGATTGAATATATTATCAGAGAAAAATAATTAGAGTAATTAGAGTCATTAGAGTCATTAGAGTCAACTAAATCCTCGATGATTAATTACTGCGTTGATTCAGATTGATTTCTGAGGAGCAGAAGGTTATTGGAGTAATGCCCAATAAGATGAGAGGATTCTCAAATAAAAACTAACTTTCTTATCAGTTGTTTTAAAATCACAATATAGGGAAAAATTAATTTCACTGATAATTTTTATGCTGAGTTCAAGAATAGAGAATTTATTCGGTTATTGGAATACTGTACGCGAAAAATTGTTCAATTATTAAATAATTTTATGGGAAATTTATCCAATAAATTAATGTTGTATGAACCTTAGCAAATTGCAAGGAAATATTGTCAATTAATTCAGTTAAAGGGAATAATTAAAGGAAAATCATATATATTATTGGGAAATTTTTGAGTATTTATTCCTAGAATTATATCGAAAAATCACCTCACCTATCCCAAGCTATTGTCGCAAGACAGGCTTAAAAAGGTAAAATCAACTACATCATATTTTGTGGATATTATTCAAAAGGTAAGTCTACGAAATCATGACGTAACAAGAGGGTGAAGGGAGAGGGTAGAATTCTCGGTAGAACGTCGTGGAGAGAATGAAAATAGGGGAAATAATCCGGAGAAAAAAAAAATCTAAATCTAAATTGGCAAATGGAAGAATCCCAACGATTGTTCCATAAAAATACAAATGGAAAAATTAAAAAATCCTAAAAAAACGAATTGTTGTAAAAATTGTGCGGAAAAAATTATTCAAGGTCATCGAGAGAACGGAATTACCAAAGTTTAATTAGAGAAAAAATTAGAAATAAATTATTGGGAGAGAATTGAAGGAATCAATGAACAAAACTCACTAGTGAGAGGTTGATAAAAATCCTCAGTATCGTCAATCTCTTTGTCCTCACTTCTCAGTCCATTGGGACTCCTCGGAATTCTACAACAATCGAATGAAAAACAAAACCTTAAAAAATAGATCTCAACCTAACCTTTTTCATTCACGATTGACATCAAAATTTACATAAAAATCGTAATAAAAGTAAACTTACATTGTGTCTTCGATTTTATCAGAGGATTGAACGCTCTCATACCTAATCCCTCGCCAGGACGGTTCCTCCTCTTTGTCAGAATCGATCGTAATCACTCTTCGATTATTGAACGTCTCCATTTTCACTTTCACAGAGGATTTACCTCAATTTTTTTTTTATTAAGTATTTTCTCACATGATATTATTTGCAACTTCTAAACAGAGACATATAGCACCATGATTATTTTCGGAAGTCACAAGATAAACAGCAAAAGACACGGACTGAATAAAATCAGCTGAAATGCTGCCGGCCGGGGTGTTGTTTTGAACAGGCTGAGACAGGCGTCTACCCCCTCTCCACGAAAAATAACGATCGCCGATTTGTTATTTCATTGGATGAACCGAGAGATAAACTATTGTCATTTCAAAACCAGTACAAAATAAAATAAAAATGGAAGGGTACCAAAAAAATGGAACATGGTACTTGCCCTCACTTTAGCCAAAAAAGTAACCACAAAAATTCCCAAAAAAATACTAAGCAGATATCGAGGTTCTCATTCGTTGATAAATGAACAAATAAACCTACCTTTTTGGCCCCGGTTTTCGCCTTCTGACACTAAGATACACTTTCTTTTTATCGTCTGAGTTATTTTTGCGTTTCCTCCCCATTTTTCACATTCACAAAAAATCCACAAATAATTTGGAAACACTGAAATAACCAAAAAAAAAACACGAGCACGATCCGGAATCTTAGAAGAATGATATGCATCATGGCGGGTGGTAGTTTTGGCGCGTACAGGAAATTGGTCATTCCCATGACTGACAGGTAGGAACCAATCACCGGCGATCTCATGGAAACGACTTACAGCCCCCCGCAATTGGGGTTGGGTTCATTCGGTTCCTAGCAGCCAGCATGGAAGGTAAGTGTTTTTCCTGTTTAGAACAGAGTTTTCGATAATTTTTTAGTAAAAAAATGCGTTATTTATCCTTTAGAGAACAATGAAGGCAGAGAAGGGAATTTCCTTTATTGGTTTTACCCTTCGCACATGCCGCAGCAAATGTACTGGCAACAACATGTAAGTATTTTTTTTCCACATGTAAGTGTCTTGTGCAATTTATGTGTAATCCTCGGGGCAAATTTCAATAATGATTACTAATATTTTACAGATGATGCAATCTCCATACCTAGGAGGATTCCCTCGAATGTGGACGTACCCCAGGGTGAGTAAAATTTTGCGATAAAAATTCCCCCATTTCCCTTAGATTCCGAGATATCACATAAAATTCATTTGCACTCAAGTGGAATTAAATCTTTTCTTCAAGACTCCTCTTTCGGGACATTTTCTATGATTATCTCGGAATCTGAGTGAGATAGGGGATTTTTCATAGGGACCTTTTTTGAAGCTCTTGCTGTGATAATAAAAAAAGGTCTTTATGGAGAATTCTCTATTTCACTCGGATTCCGAGATAATTGATAATATACATTTCTCCTCGAGTGAAATTCATTTGTTCTTTATTATCACCCCCTTTTTCGGGACATTTTCTATGAGTATCTCGGCATCTGAGTGAGATAGGGGATTTTTCATAAGGACCTTTTTTGAAGCTCTTGCTGTGATAATAAAAAAAGGTCTTTATGGGAAATCCTCTATTTTGTTGGAATAATGAACAGAAAGAGGATGGCTAATAAGATACAAGTGAGTCAGTATTGAATTCGTACAAGGCACGACTGCACTGTCTGGTTTATTCGATACGACTGAATAGGATTGATGGGACATGCGGCTGGTGAGCTGTGTAGAGTGTATGTGTGAGCGTGTATATGGCCGTGTACGATAGAGTGACCATCGTTGACTCTCAACACTTCCCCTCAACGATGGTGATTCAAGTGTAATGTGTGCATGTGACCATCATTAGAAATATTTGACATTATTTTTATTTCACAGTTTTAGATTTCAGCTTCCTCAGTTGTGAGTCCAACCATGGCTCCTAGTGCTTTTGTTTTTTGTGGTCCCAAGGGTTTGGTGAGGATGTCGGCTGCATTTGCTTCTGTTGGACAATATATCAGTTTTATAATGTTGCTCTTTACCAATTCTTTGGATCGGAGATATTTTGAGTTTATGTGCTTCGTTGCTGGACTCTTCCCTTCGGAGTGAATGTTATTGATGCAACTTTGGTTGTCTTCGTATATTATTGTGGGATTGGTTTGTTCCTCATCGGAGAAATTTAGAACACTCCGAATTGCTTCGCACTCCTTTGATGCTTCTGACAGAGCGACAATCTCAGCTTCGGTTGATGATGTGGTCGCGTATGCCTGTTTTTTACAGCTCCAGCTGATCGTACCACCGAATAGCTTAAATATATATCCACTATTGGATTTTCCTGATTCTTTGTCATCTCCAAAGTTTGCATCAACGTATGCAATCAACTTTTGTTCTGTGTCTAGATGGTTGCTCAGCCTTAGCTCGTATTGACTTGTTCCTTTCAGGTACCTGCAGATTCTCTGCGCCTCAACCCAGTCAACTTTCGTAGTGTCCTTGATGTGCTGGGCTAGTAGAGCTACTGGAGCTGATATGTCCGGCCTTGAGTTGACTGAGACATAGAGCAGAGCCCCTATGAGCCTGCTGTAATGTTCATTTTTAACTTCAGGTGAATTGAGCCGGAGTTTCTCGTAGGCTGTGCTCATGGGATACGTGGATGATTTGGCTGATGTGAGTTTAGTTCTCGATATAATCTTGTTGATATAGTCAGATTGATTCATTAGGAACTCTCCGTGTTCATTCCTTTTTATTTCTATGCCCAGGTAGTGTTTGATGTCTCCCAGGTTTGTGATCTCGAATTCTTGGCTTAGTGCTGTTTGAATTTCCTCGATTCTCGTTCGTGAGCTGCTGGCAATGATAATATCATCCACGTGTACCACTAGATAGCTACGGGTATGATTTCCATGGTGATAAAGACAAGGATCGTCATCGCTTCGTTCAAAGTTGTAGTTGGTCAGTGCTTCATGTAGAGTTTGATTCCACATCCTGGCGGATTGTTTGAGTCCGTAAATTGTTTTATTGAGTCTGAAAGCCCAGTCCTTGTGTTGTTCATCAGTGTACCCTTGTGGCTGATTCAGGTAGATCACTTCGTTTAATTTTCCATTCAAGAATGCTGTTTTAACGTCGAGATGTACGACATGGTATTTTTTAGCTCCTGCAATCGATAATAGGGTTCTGATGGTGCTTGCTCGGGCAACTGGTGCGAAGACTTCGTCGTAATCTGTTCCATATTTTTGTGAGAATCCTTTAGCGACTAATCTGGCTTTGAATCGACTTGGTTCTCCGTGCTTTTTCTTCAGCTTGAACACCCACTTGGTACCAATCGCTGATTTTCCTTTTGGAATGGGTTCCAAATTCCACGTCTCATTTTCTTCTAGTGAATTTATTTCTTCCTGGATGGCTGCTCTCCATTGCTCTCCGTGTGGCCCATTGATAGCTTGTTCATACGTTTTGGGATCTGCTTCATCATTTGGACTATCATTGTTGTAGATGAATTCGTCTCCTCCATCGGATTCTTCAATTCTTTGAATAAGTGGGATTTCCTCTGCATCATCGTAGGTTGATTGTTGGCTGGAGGATTCTTTTTTCTGTGTCTTTTTGCCTTTTTGTGATTCCTGGGGAAGATCAGCGGGAAAATAAACTATTTCACTTTCTGTTTCCGTTGAGTTCTCTGAGGCTCTGGTGTAATGTTCGATTTTTGGCTCAGATGGGTGATTTTCTTCCCCTCTTGTTCTCGATTCTTCCATAAAAATCACGTCCCTGCTCGAGATTATTTTTCCTGATGATGTTCCCATGAGTTTGTAGCCTTTTGATCCCTCTGGGTACCCTAGAAGTATACAGTCATAAGCTTTTTCATTCAACTTTGTTCTTTTTTGTTTCGGAATGCTGAACATTGGGTTTTTTACCGAACCAAAGCTCGTAGGGTGTTGCTGATTTGCTTGTTGTGGGCAATCTATTCTGAAGATATGTGGCAGTGATGACAGCTTCTCCCCAATATTTATCAGGGAGTTTTGCGTCTATCAGCATCGTTCTCACAGCCTCCATCAATTATCTGTTTTTCCGCTCGGCCACACCGTTTTGTTCGGGGGTGTATGGCATTGTGTGCTGAAATTTGATACCGTGGCGATTCAGATGACTTTTCAGCTCGTTTCCCATGTATTCTCCACCGCGATCGGATCGAAACATTTTTGGAATTTTTCCATGTTGGGTTTTACTGATTTGAATAAATTCTTTGATTACCATTTCTGTTTGAGATTTATGAGTTAAAAGAAAAGATTGTGTATAACCACTGTAGTCATCGATTAATGTCATCACATACCTGCGGCCACCTGGTGTCTGAGTCTGCATTGGTCCACATAGATCGGTGTGGATGAGCTCCAGTGGCTCCTTTGTTGTTGTTTTTGATTTCTTTGAGAATGGTTTTCTGCAGATCTTCCCCTTGATGCAGCTTTCATAGATTTCTACAATCGGGCAATCCTCGATTTTCATTCCTTCTGTTAGATTGTGATTGGCCATGTACCTGATGGCGTTTGGGTCTCGATGGGCGAATCTTGCATGCCAATGGTGTATGCAGTTTGTTGGGTGTTGAGGCATTGCTGAGAAGGCGTATTCAGGAGTTCTCAGCTGGTACATCTGTCCTCTCTTATCACCAACAGCTATCTCTTTATCTTGTTTACAAATTATCATCTGATTGTTTTTTATTTTCAGTTGGAAGCCATTTTCGTCGAGTGAGCCAATTGATATCAATCCTGATTCAAAATCAGGAATGTATAAAACTTTGTTGAGTTTTAGTACACTCTTTTCTCCATCTTTTGTTAGACACTCGATTTTTCCTTTTCCAATTCCACGCACAGTGCAGGTTTGTCCGTTGGCAACGCGGACTTTGGATGTGTATGTTGTGTCAATTTCGTCGAAAAATTTTAAATCACTTGTCATGTGACTGCTCGCTGCTAAATCGAGGTACCATATTTTCTTTATTTTTCTGTTATTCGCCTTGACCATAAATGCAAATTGAGGTATACTGTTTGTGTCACTGTCGTCATCACTGCTGCTTCGTAAGCCCTCTTCTATCACTGCTCTCGCTCTTTCACTATTGAGGGTCTTATTGTGTCTCCTTTTCCAATTTTTATATTTGCTACATTGGTGTTTGTGATGACCAAGGTCGTGACAAAAGAAACATTCAGGTTGCTCGAATTTGGAATTGTTTACTTTTAGTGCCATATCGCTTCCTTCAGCCAGCGATAATTTTTTCCTTCTTTTGAATTCTCCAAGTAGAGTTGCCTTGACAATGTCCAAGGTCAGCTCGTCTTTTGATTTAGCTGCTAATATTGAGACTATTGTGTGGTATGAAGATGGCATACTGTATAGAATAATCCAGGGTGCAAATTCTAGGATTCCTCTACTTCCAAGTGCAAGTAGATTGTCAATAAGCTCTTGAATTTTTCCAATGTGAATCTCCATATCCCCCTCTTCATCGAGTTTTAATTCTAATAATTCCACTACTAATGCAAATTTATTTATTCCACTTGCCTTTTCATGGTATGCCTTCAGATTATCCCATATCTCTTTAGCTGTCGCTCCATTACCCGTGTGGCTAATTTGATCGTTTTCAATGAGTAGCGAAATTGTTCCTTGTGCTTTTTCATCTCTGATTTCCCAGGCTTCAATTGCTTCTTCATCTCTTGTTGGTTTTTCTACTGTTAACGCCCTCCACGAGCCTTCTCTTTTCAATAATTTCTCCACTTTAAATTTCCATATTTGGTAGTTACTGTTATTGAGTTTGGCGATTCCAAACGTGTGGTGCGGTGGATTACTGCTTTCGGCCATCGTGGTATTTTCACTTGACTTTTCTTTACTGCTGAACTGAAAAACTTTTCTTTACCTTACTGGACTTTTCTTTACCGTACTTGATTTTTCTTGATCTTTATAAACTATACCTCTGTCTGGCACTGGGCCCATAACCTGTTGGAATAATGAACAGAAAGAGGATGGCTAATAAGATACAAGTGAGTCAGTATTGAATTTGTACAAGGCACGACTGCACTGTCTGGTTTATTCGATACGACTGAATAGGATTGATGGGACATGCGGCTGGTGAGCTGTGTAGAGTGTATGTGTGAGCGTGTATATGGCCGTGTACGATAGAGTGACCATCGTTGACTCTCAACATATTTCACTCGGATTCCGAGATAATTGATAATATACATTTCTCCTCGAGTGAAATTCATTTGTTCTTTATTATCACCCCCTTTTTCGGGACATTTTTTATGATTATCTCGGAATCTGAGTGAGATAGGGGATTTTTCATAGGGACCTTGTTTGGTGAGGAACTTAATTTTGCCGTGGATATGGGTGGTGTGATGGAAGTGGTTATTTGTGGAAAACTACATTGATAACACAGTTGATTAAAATCACTCTCAAAGATTTATTGACGGAATTGAACCGCACGTTAAATGATTTATGTACAAAGTTGATAATTGTCTCAGAATTGTTGATTAACTGCATGGACTTGACTCTAAATAATTGTTGATTGAATGACTGACTAAACTGCGATAAATACTTGAGAAAACACTATTGAGATTGACCTTGAAGTGACTTGAGATAACTATTTAGATAATTTACTCGTTGATTTACTGAATTAATGGTTGATGGTTTACTCGGTGATTTTACTAATTGATTTACTTGTTGAATTACTCGGTGAGTTTACTAATTAATTAGTTGCCCGAAGGCTACATGACTACATGTTGAGTGCTAAGTTGATACTTCTTGCTAGCCCGAAGGCTAGTTGGTGACTGATTGGTTTAAAAGTGAGGTGATTTACTCCTGGACAGACTGTTGACCCGAAGGGCCTCGATTGTTTCCGAATTTGCTCGAACTGACTAATTAAATTGATAGAAATCTTAGTTGCGTTTCAAACAGACCTTTTTTGAAGCTCTTGTTGTGATAATAAAAAAAGGTCTTTATGGAAAATCCTCTATTTCACTCGGATTCCGAGATATTTGCTAAAAATACAATTCTCCTCTAGTAAAATTCATTTGCTCTTCATTATCACCCCCATCAATATCTTACATTCAAAATAATTATTTTTTTTTTGTTCCAGTTCAGGCAGCAGTTTCATGCTGGTGGCATCCCTCAGCCCGAGGGCGCCCATAGAGTCCCTGAGCAAGAGAAAAATGTTCCCAACGGCCCTCCAGCAGGAGGTGCCGCCAACATCCCTCCAGAAAATGATGGGGCCCAGGTTTCCCCAGGAAGGGAAGTTCCAGACCCCCATCAAGAAGGGAATGGGGGAGATGCTCCTGGAGGAGTTGCTAGGGAGGGCAATCGTGCTGGAGACGCTGGGCAAAGGGGAGATGCTCCTGGAGGAGTTGCTGGGGAGGACAATCCTGCTGGAGGCGCTGGCCTAAGGGCTGGTGCCCCTGGAGGGGCACGTCGAGCTCAATTCCCTGATGGAGGAATAGGGGGTGGAGCTCATGCATGGGGTGTTCCGCCACAACATTGGTTCCACCCATATGCTCGAGTAAACCCACCCCAGGCATATGCCCCACCTTTCAATCCTCAGCAGGGCCCGTTTGATGGCGACCAACAGCCGGTAATTATCGTAGGGCTCTTTCTCTCTCTCTCTCTCTCTCTCTCTCTCTCTCTCTCTCTCTCTCTCTCTCTCTCTCTCTCTCTCTCTCTCTCTCTCTCTCTCTCTCTCTCACTCACTCACTCACTCACTCACTCACTCACTCACTCACTCACTCACTCACTCACTCACTCACTCACTCACTCACTCACTCACTCACTCACTCACTCACTCACTCACTCACTCACTCACTCACTCACTCACTCACTCACTCACTCACTCACTCACTCACTCACTCACTCACTCACTCACTCACTCACTCACTCACTCACTCACTCACTCACTCACTCACTCACTCACTCACTCACTCACTCACTCACTCACTCACTCACTCACTCACTCACTCACTCACTCACTCACTCACTCACTCACTCACTCACTCACTCACTCACTCACTCACTCACTCACTCACTCACTCACTCACTCACTCACTCACTCACTCACTCACTCACTCACTCACTCACTCACTCACTCACTCACTCACTCACTCACTCACTCACTCACTCACTCACTCACTCACTCACTCACTCACTCACTCACTCACTCACTCACTCACTCACTCACTCACTCACTCACTCACTCACTCACTCACTCACTCACTCACTCACTCACTCACTCACTCACTCACTCACTCACTCACTCACTCACTCACTCACTCACTCACTCACTCACTCACTCACTCACTCACTCACTCACTCACTCACTCACTCACTCACTCACTCACTCACTCACTCACTCACTCACTCACTCACTCACTCACTCACTCACTCACTCACTCACTCACTCACTCACTCACTCACTCACTCACTCACTCACTCACTCACTCACTCACTCACTCACTCACTCACTCACTCACTCACTCACTCACTCACTCACTCACTCACTCACTCACTCACTCACTCACTCACTCACTCACTCTTCCTAATCATCGTGAATTTTTTTTCTGTAGAGAGATGCTGATATTGCCAGAATTGGTAGAGGAAGGGGCAATCATTACAACAGAGGGGGAACAAGGGGTCGAGGGAAACAGAGAGGTAGAGGGGGAGGACGAGGAAGAGGAGGTGGGAGAAGACGAGGGGACAATAAGAACACTATAATAATAATAAAAAATTAAGTTTTTAATAAATATTGAAAAGAAAATCGTCAAGGATTTGTCATACGTCAATAAAATGATTTTGAATCAATAATGGACTAAATTTTATTCGAAAAATAAATTTTATCAAATATATCTTATATTATCTCGAAATCCAAAGGTATGGGAGATTTTTTATAGGGACCTTTTTTGAGTATCACATCAAGGGCTACAAAAAAGGTCCTTATGAAAAAACCCCTATGTCGCTTAGATTCAGAGATAATCATAAAAAATGTCCAGAGGGGGGGTGATAAGACAAAGAATTTTAATTTTACTGGAGGACGGATGGATTTTATCAATTATCTCGAAATCCAAGGGATATGGGGCATTTTTTATAGAGACCTTTTTTGAGTATCACATCAAGGGCTACAAAAAAGGTACTTATGAAAAAACCCCTATGTCGCTTAGATTTCGAGATAATCATAAAAAATGTCTAGAGGGGGGGTGATAAGCCAAAAAAATGAATTTTACTTGATGACAAACGTATTTTATCAAATATCTCGGAATTCGAGTGAAATAGAAGATTTTTTATAAAGACCTTTTTTGAGTATCACATCAAGGGCTACAAAAAAGGTCCTTATGAAAAAACCCCTATGTCGCTTAGATTTCGAGATAATCATAAAAAATGTCCAGAGGGGGGGTGATAAGCCAAAAAAATGAATTTTACTTGAGGACAAACGTATTTTATCGAATATCTCGGAATCCGAGTGAGATAGAAGATTTTTTATAAAGACCTTTTTTGAGTATCACATCAAGGGCTACAAAAAAGGTACTTATGAAAAAACCCCTATGTCGCTTAGATTCCGAGATAATCATAAAAAATTTGCAGAGGGGGGCTGATAAGACAAAGAAAATGAATTTTACTGAAAGACGGATGATTTTTATTAAATATCTCGAAATCCAAGAGTTATGGGGGATTTTTTATAAGGACCTTTTTTAGGTATCACAGTTAGGGCTATAAAAAAGGTCCTCATAAAAAAACCCCTATCTCGCTCAGATTGCGAGATAATTATGAAAAATGTCCCAATGTCATAATTACGAAACTAAATGAATAATTTGACGTTATATCATAATAATAATAATAATAATAATGATTTTTTTATTATTATTATTATTATTATTATTATTATTATTATTATTATTATTATTATTATTATTATTATTATTATTATTGTTATTATTGTTATTATTATTATTATTATTGTTATTTTTATTATTATTGTTGTTATTGATATTTTCATCTGTCGGGAAACATTCGTCACTCGTGGGGTCCCGTTTGCTATACACTCCTGATCTACTCGCTGCAGAATTTTAATTTGACTGCTCGAAGTTTTTCAGGTCTGGGTGTCGCCATCTGTCATATGCCAGAATGACTATGAAAAACAGTATGGCGACAGTCAATCGCCTCAGTTACGGGTACACAAATTACGGGCTCTATAATCCTCTAATCGCGTCGGAAAAAATCGTGAAAAATAGGATGGAAAAGTTCACAGGGCGGTAATTGGGTCTCGGAAGTGTTTAGTGCCGGTGGAAATAATAATTAGTATTTTTCTTTTCGACATTTCTAGTCGCCATATTGACAGGCTGCCGTGGAATGTTAGTTGTGTTGGGGGCGCTGGAGGTGTTTTTGCTAGGATAATTTTCTATCTATAATTAAAAATCAATTTATTATTTCCCCCCCCTCCAGACCTAATTACCGCCCTGTCGCAATCAATTATCTTTTTTTTAAATCATAAATCGGATTTTTTCATTGCGTCATAACGTCGTAATTTGTATACGCGTAAAGTGTTATTTTTGTGCGAATTCATAGGGAATTTACTAGGGACATGTACATGTTCATTGAGTTTATGAATTTATGGCAATTCATTCTGATTTATTATTGTTTTTCTCATCAATCAATTTTTTTTTTTTTCAATTAATAAAAATAACGTGTACATGTCTATCGAGTTCAGACATTAATCGCGATTTATCATTATCATACTTATCTTTTTTCTCCATGTTTTTTTCTTCGTTTTTTGGAAGAAAATGCATGTAGAGGATGCCCAAACCCCCAGACTTCATACCATCACTTCGGTTTTTTCTTTCCCTGAACTTTTCAGAATTTTTATGCGGTTCATTCAGTCTTATGATAGAACAAAAATCATATTCTTCACATTCTGGAGTACTGATATTGGAGAACAAATTACCACCAAACAGATGAATTGGGGAACTTTGAATGAATTAAAAAAAAAGAGAGCGTAGAAGCTACGCGATAGAAGTGAAACTTCATGGAAAACGATGTCGTCGCCCCCCCCCCCACCACCACAACAGGGAACATCGTTGTGCTGTGCGCATACCAATTCACGGCGCTGCCCCCTCCCCGATGGTGTCGGTCTTCCGTTGCATACGGATTTTCGTGTATTTCATTTCACACCCAACGCGCCTATAGAAGTTTCACTTCAAAAAAAATGGAAGAGGAATGTTATGATTCATCAGGAAAAAATTTCGCAATTACGTGAATCTTGATGATGGGAGAAGAATGTTTTTTTCTAGGAATTTGGAGCATTTGTCTCGGAGAGAGAGTCAAAATAATTCAGGGAACTTTAAATGAATAAAAAAAAGGGAGAGGGGCTCGATAATTTATGGAACAGAATTTCACGATGACACAATTTTTAATGAAGGGGAGGGGGGGGGGGGGAATTTTTCTCCAAGCTTGGAGTATTTGTATTGGAGAGAAGGTTCAACCCATTCGCTTCCCCACTTTTAGCCATTTTATAGTAGTGTGCGTGCGCTATTGTGTTCCTCTTATGGCGCACTAATACGCTGATAGACCCCCCACTCTAAATGGATTTTAAATGTTAAATGGATTGGGAGGACTTTCAATGAATTTCAGAAGCGGGAGTTGAGGCGGGTTGATGATCTGTGTTATAATCTTTTTTTTACCGATTAAAAAAAAATATTCCAATATATCAGTATTCGAAATTAATGAAAATGTCGCTTGCGCTTCTATTGCGTTTGTGCATCACTCTCAATCAACCTCGATGACTCATTCCTTTCGTCTGTTTGAATAAAAAGAATAATTACGTTCCGTTGAAAAAAGAATTTAAATATTAACTCAAGTACCCTGGGCGTATTAACCCCTAGTTATAATACGGTTGTTGAAACCTCCCTTGTGTAACAAATTAATTGATATTTCTTCTATTTATTCCTATCTTCCTGTCGACCGTTCGAATTATCAACTTAATCGTTATTAAGTCGATATGCACACTTCCATTGAATTCGTATACTTATTTTAATTCAGTACTGAATTGGTGCTGTGAAGTAAGTTAATTCTAGTTTATGCTGAGTTAATGACGGGAAATTTTACAAGGAGTTCTTTTTAGCGAAAATGTTTGTTTATAGAAAAGATTACAATGAAAATTATGATATCACCTTTGGATTTTGATATATTCCGTAAAAACGCTGTTCTAAACGGAAATGTACCTATTTTCCCTTCCCTCACGCTCTGGAATGAGGGAATAAGAAAGCGTAAAAAACGCATACCGCCTTACTCACGATTTGAACGGGGCCTAGCGATCTGGAAGGAGTGGGGAGTCTGCGAAACACAGCACGAAGAAGAGAGAGATGATAGGGGTAACGTTTCTGATGCCCGATGTAAACTCATATCGAGATTTTTTTCGGTCAGCTTCCACTCCATTTTTTTCGGGTATAATTTTCAAAACTCATCAGGTCTAAACAATCGATATCAGGAATATATCACCGCTGACTTCTTTCTAGGCAATTTTGTTGTCAACAGAAAAGTTCCTATCAGCATACGCTCGTTTCATAACCCACATAACGCACAGATTTTTGTGTGTGCAGTGGAGCCACATAAATTTGTGAGTTAAGTATATGGTATATTACGCACGCTTTGGCAATAAATGATGATCACACGTGCGCGCACCGCCAAAACCGCCAAAACCTCACTCGGGCAACTGCATTGCCCTTGTGAGTCATCGGGCGCCTTTACACACTCGTGTCGAAATAGTTCTTAGCGTTCACACTCGAGATTGCGAATAAATACGCAGCGTTCTCGAAGCGTTCCTGGGTCGTGGAGCGGACCTCAGTTGGGCCTCAGTATCGTCGTAACGCGTGACACGGTGTGGATCGGAGTCCTTCTTGTCGTATTTTTACTTCAAAAATCACCAAAATTTGATATTTTTTCCTGTGCTATGAGTTTCACCGAGACAGTGTTAGGTGAACATATCTCTAATAGGTATGTTAAATAATCTAAACACAAGTCCATTCTCGGTATAATCCATGAATCCTTAAACAACGGCCATCCTCTGGTTATTTGTCGTTGCATCTTTTTTCGTATTTTTTTCCTCTGTTCTTAAAATACTTGATCTTTTTTCCAATTATTTTCCGTTTCAATAGGCGAACGAATGTTTGAGGATTCATGGAATGCATTAGTTCGCATTTATGTTCTTGTGGGAAACATCTCAGGATCCATTATTGTGTCCCCTCAATTTTAATTATCAGTATTTTTTCCTCATATATGCATATTATAACCTGTATAACACACAGAATTGCGTGCGCGAACCATGAAAAACCGCGAGATATTGTCGCTAATGAAATAGAAATTCGATGGCAATGGACCACCCCCTAAAAATTGCAAAGGCGAGATGTAGATGTCAATTTTCAGGCTCCCACCGGTCACCCGAGTTCTTAGAAAAATACATGGCCTTCTCTTAAATAAAACTTATTCGAGTCTCTGTGTTTACGAATGGAGCACAAAAGGAGGCGATAAGGCGGCCGAGAGGAGAGATAGCACCCGAGTACTTGGGAAGGGGATTAGAAGTTCCAACTATCTCGAGTCCACAATATGGACATCTTGATATTTAGGTTCTGTATATTACTTCCGGAAAATGAAATGTTGTATTTGATAGCAGCATGTCCGGTTTTCCTCCTTTTATATTCATGACTAGTGAACCAATTGATAAAATATTTTTAAAATTATCGCGTGGGTCGAACCAAAAGGGAATTTGCGCCAATTTTTTTCTATTTTTCGAAATTTTGAGCCAAAAGGTGATATATACACTCTCTTGGGGGATAGCAAATCTCCACGTTTTAGATAATTCTGCATCATTTGAGCATAACTTGTTGACTTTTTTTTTAAACTACAACTTGAAAAATATTTTTTCTATATTTTTTCTTTTTTTTTTTTTTTCATTCAAAAACCTCTTGAATGTAGAAAGTGCATTCGTCATTTCGCGGAATTTTGGAGTATCTCACTTCCCTGTAGTTCCATGTTCTTAGAAAATACTTTTCGTAAACATTTTCGTTCAAATTCATCGTGAACGTGAATTTCATGGGAAATTCGTAGTCAAGTAGTTAAAAACTGAATAAGACGATTTGAGTCTCCAGATATCTGGAAATCAAAAAGGGGGTGACATTTTCGGAGAGAGCTCTTTGTAGAAAAGGATTCCTGAATTGTGAAAAATTCTCTCAACTACAAAATGGATCTTCGTATGTTTTCTTTGAAAATTTGAAAACACAATTCATTGAATTATCGTTGCCTTAATCCGGTGTAGTTTTTACTAATTACTTGATTACGATGACAAAACGAAAATCCGAAAGGAAAATGGATAAAGAATGAATATTATTAAGCTTTCATTGAATGCGTAATTAAAACTAGCGATTCTTTTCTTTCGGAAATCCCGCCAAGTCTGAACTTTTTCTTTCACGGGAAGTATTATCGATAGAGAGTTCTAAGTTGTTGGGTTCGATTCCTGAGTCATTTTGCATAAAGAATACATAAGAACAACTAGTGGTGCGTTGTTGGTCGCTCGCAAGCTCGCTCCCATGGGTGAATGCGTTGCAATATTAGTGTGACCCGTTTAGCGGGTCGCAACAATAACTTCCCGGTTCCTCCCTCATTATTGTAAGTGGAGAGAAGTTAAGAAAAACTTGAAAAGGGAAATCTCTTTTTCTGAAAGTGAATGGAATTCAAATTGTCATCATTGAAAATTCAAAGTCAACAAATTAACTAGAAATTCGATGATAATTCAGTTTCCCATCAAATTTTTCGTCCTGATGTAGATTTTTTTCTTTTATTCTCATATTTCTTAATCTCATTTCATGAGATTGTGAGGAAAATTTTAGAACTTCAAGTGTTAACCATTTTCTTGAATTTTTTTATGATTTGGACAGGATTTGCTTGTGATCATGGTCAAGAACCTGTAGATAATTATGAGAATGTGAAACCTTAGGACAAAAAGACGCATCAATTGCATGAAGAACATTCCAAATCGCATCATTTATTAAGAAGAATAGAGGAATTTGTGAAAAAGCCGTATTTTTGACGTTTTTTCGCATATTTTTTGTAGATAACTACAGAACTGCTGAGGTGACCATCCCCAAAAATTAACCAATTCTAAGTTACATTGAGATGCATCGATTGAAGCAAAAAAAAATTGACATTGCACCGTTCGTTCAAGAGAAATCGTGTCCTGAAAATTTTAGCATCACATACATACAACCTCACAAAAATTGGGGGTATGTAGAGTCAAACAATACAATCTCAATACTGCAAAAATGAATGAAATCTGGTAATAAACATGTAAATGGTGACCATGAGAATTTTCCGTTATTCAGCCAATAATATCATGAAGGACCGCTACCATGATGACGTGAAGTTGGGTACTGTCGTGAAGGGTTTCAGGTTTTATATTGAACTAATTATAATAATTATGGTAATTTATGATGGTCATATGGTATTATGGTAAGATTTTGGCGAAAGCCACTACGATGATTGAGGCAAAATGATATGCGACGATTGTGGTGAAAACCACAGCGGTAATTGAATTAATATTGAATGCAAAAATTTAAGGTACAGCCACCGATGTGAATGAAACACTTGAATGCATCAATTGTGGCATGATATGGCGGCAGTCTTCCCTGATATTGATGGGTTCAAGAACGAAGCATTCTCATGGTCCCCATTAAAATGTTTATTATCTGATTCTATTAATTTTTGTGTCATTTGGATTGTATTGTTTGACTCTACATACCCCCAATTTTTGTGAGGTGTGTGCCGTCAACACCTTGAATATGTGCGAATGTGTGTGACGCTAAAATTTTTGGAACACGATTTCTCTTGAACAAACGGTGCAATGTCAATTTTTTTTGCTTCAATCGACGCATCTCAATGTAACTTCGAATTGATTAGTTTTTGGGGACGATCGCCTCAGTAGTTCTGTAGTTATCTACAAAAAATATGCGAAAAAACGTCAAAAATTCGGCTTTTTCATAAATTCCTCTATTCTTCTTAATGAATGATGCGATCTGAAATTTTCTCCATGCAATTGATGCGTCTTTTTGTCCTACGGTTTCACATTCTCATAATTATCTACAGGTCCTTGACCAAGATCACAAGCAAATCCTGTCCAAATCGCAGAACAAATGTGACAAATATGAGAATAAAAAAAAAATCTACATCAGGATAAAAAATTTGATGGAAAACTGAATTATCATGGAATTTCTAGTTGATTTGTTGACTGTGCTTTTTTAATGATGACGATTTGTATTCCATTCACTTCCAGAAACAGAGATTCCTCTTTTCAAATTTTTCTTAGCTTTTCTCCACTTGCAATAATTATGGAGAAACCGGGAAGTTATTATTGCGACTCGCTAAACGGGTCACACTAATATTGCCACGCATTCATCCATGGGAGCGAGCTTGCGAGCGACCAACAACGCACCACTTGTTCCGCTGAATATTAAGTGCAATTTCGTTTTTATGATACTTTGCATACTTCCTCAACAATTTGTTCCTTGCCACATTGAGTGCCAACTCTCGTGATTTGTAGGTTTTATTTTTACAAAGAATGCGATTCCTTTTGATATTATCAGCAATTTCGTTCTCAGCAAATTGCATATTTTGTCGAAGAATGCTATTCCTTGCAATATTTCTTCGACGTTCATTAATCATGTACTTCTCACGCTTTCGGATGACCATCATTCTGATTCGATTTTTTCTAAGTTCATCCTGTCAGAATTCTTTTCCTCCTCGCTTGCGTTGCATGTGATTTCTGGTTGCGTCATTCATTTTTCCTTAAAATGTTCATTTTGCCTCTTACATTTTCTGTATTTTCGCTTTTTCTCATTTTCCTCTTTCTTAAATACAGGATCTTGTCGTAAACATTGTAGTCTTTCCTTCTTTCGTTCGTTTTTTCTCTTTGCAAAAGCGGGATTCATTCGTGATTTTTGTTTTCTGAGACGAGTCTGTTCTCTCTCTAATTTTTTGTAGAATTGATCAGAACGCTTGATTCTCATCTGCTCTTTTTTTTCTCTCTTTTATTCTTAATTGATTCATCTTTCTTATCACGTTGTTCTTGACAAGAAGCTGTTTCATTCAAACTCGTTGGATGAACCATCCCATTTTTTGCTTTTTTACAGTAAATATTTTTCTTTTTTCTGTTTATTGTTTTGCTGGATTGTCGTTTCGACCTCATTTTCTCTACAAAAGTCCTCTTTTCTTTTCTCGGAGAATTTTTATCGCCAATGGCCGACAATTCGTCTTGTTATGTTCAGTCTGATGTCGCTCGTAGCTGACAATTTCCAAATTGTTACTGAGCTCTTAATTCTGTGTCGCCTATAGCAAACAATGTTATTTTTATTGATTGTCGCCTTGGGCTGACACTAATTTCCCCTCTTTTTCTATCGATTATCGCCTTGTGCTGACACTAATTTGTTCTCTTTCTTTACTGATTGTTATAATTCTGCTAGAAGGAAGAATTATAACGGGTATTTGGAAGGGAATTCGGAAAACAGCTTTGATAACGTTCCTCGAAGATGGATCGATCACAGCTGATTATCGAATGATGGCGGATGCTCTTTCGTGAGAAGGCCCTCACTCTGTGACAAACCACTCGAACGCTAAACGGCAAGATTACGCACTGCCCAGTTCTCAATACCACTCAGGTAGTTTCCTACATTACCAATGACTGCCCGATTATTGAAGGGAATCATCATTCAATAATAACTGTTAAATTTTTCTCGTTCATTTATCGTTTTTCATTTTTTAAATGAAACATGAGAAAGATTTCTTCATTAATATTGAAATTTTTGGGAAATATTGCAATTGTCAAATGAAAGCGATTTTTCCACGACGACGAGGATTATTTTCAAAATGTTCGCAATGGTTCTTAGGATTTACCGTTCTTCTACCTCTTGAATTGATTCGGCTCCTATGCAAGTGTTGGTAAAATTAGAAAAAAGCTCTTTACCCGTTTAGATTCTAAAACAAGTAGGCGGCAGTGACATGCGGCTATAGATTTGTAACTACAGATTTGCGGTTGTAAAGTTTGTTAATTTTACGTGCGCGTTTTTTTTCGCCATCAATCAATTGATGGAGCGCTTCCGAATGGTCCTTTCAATCCTTTTCGTGTATTATTATAGTAAATGTTTTGCATTTCATATCTAGAAAGTTGAATATCTCCGGAACCACCTGTCCGATTGAGCTGATTTTAAATACCAAACGTTACAACCATAAGGGATACCTTCATGCCAAATTTGAAGTTGATATCTCCATTTTTGCTTCCGAATGGAAGCATTGTCATCGACCTATTTTTACATTTTCTAATTTTGGCTGGAAATGATGTAGAATGGTCTGAAACGTAAAAATACGAAGTTTGGAGCCAATGTCCGTCTGTTCGCGTGTCCACTCGGTGGTCACTTTTCCTTAAATTGACCAATTAATTGAGAAAATCATTTCCGAAAAATCTGAAATTTTGTCAGATTATTGGTATTAGTTGGTGCTAATTTTGTGCCAAATTTCAGCTCGATCGATTGAGTAGTTTTTGAGGAATAGTGATTTGTTTGTAAATCGTTTTTTGTGAATATCTCAAAAATGACCAAACCTACTGGCTTTTTTTTTCAAAATCTTCGTCTCGTTGTCTACTATCTGAATCAACCAGGATATATATACCGGTCGATGCAAGGTTTTAGAGATATTGCCAATTTTCTGTTTTTTGCGGAAAATTCTTATAAACACGCTAACTTTTGAAAAAGAAGAGATATCAACTTGAAATTTGGCATGAAGGTGACTCTCATGATTATCATGTTTGATTTTAAAAATGAGCTCAATCGGACAAGCGGTTCCGGAGATATTCAACGTTGTATGTAAATCGATTTGATCGAATATCTCGAAAACGACTCAATCGATTTTTTTTTTTTTTTTTTCAAAACCTTCATCTTGATGTCTTTTATCTTAATCAATCAAAATATGTATACCCGTTCATACAAAAATTTCGAGATATGGCTATTTTTCTGTTTTTCACTGAAAATCCTTGTAAACACGCTAACTTTTGAAAAAATGGAGATATCAACTTGAAATTTAGCATGAAGGTGACTCTTATGATTGTCATGTTTGGTATTTAAAATCAGCTCAATCGGACAGGTGGTTCCGGAGATATTCAACTTTGTATGTGGATCTATTTTATCGAATATCTCGAAAACGACTCAATCGATTAATTTGTTTTTTTTTAAAAACCTTTGTCTCAATGTCTTCTATCTTGATCAATCAAAATATGTATACCCGTTCATACAAAAATTTCGAGATATGGCTATTTTTTCGTTTTTCACTAAAAATCCTTGTAAACACGCTAACTTTTGAAAAAATGGAGATATCAACTTGAAATTTGGCATGAAGGTGACTCTCATGATTGCCATGTTTGGTATTTAAAATCAGCTCAATCGGACAGGTGGTTCCGGAGATATTCAACTTTTGAGATATGAAATGCAAAACATTTACTATAATAATACGCGAAAAGGATTGAAAGCATCATTCGGAAGCGCTCCATCAATTGATTGATGGCGAAAAAAAATACACATGTAAAATTAACAAACTCCACAATCGCAAATCTGTAGTTACAAATCTATAGCCGCATGTCGCTGCCGCCTGTTTGTTTCGAAAGTAGGCGTGTTTACAAGGATTTTCAATGAAAAACGGAAAAATAGCCATATCTCGAAAAGTTTCTACTAACGGGTATATATATTTTTATTGATTAAGATAGAGGACGTCGAGACGAAAATTTTGAAAAAAAAAAAAAAAATAAATCGATTGGGCTGTTTTCGAGATATCGAATAAAATCGATTTTCATGCAAGTTTAAATATCTCCGGAACTAACCATCCGATTGAGCTGATTTTCAATACCAAACATCGCGATCATAAGAGATACCTTCATGCCGAATTTCAAGTTGATATCTCGTTTCTTTCAAAAGTTAGCGTGTTTACAAGGATTCTCAATGAAAAACGAAAAACTAGCCATATCTCGAAAACTTTCTACTAACGGGTATACATATTTTGATTGATTGAGATAGAGGACATCGAGACCAAAGTTTTGAAAAAAAAATAAAATAAATCGATCCAGTCATTTTCGAGATATTAAAGGAAAACGAATTTTCGATATATAGCAATATCTCAGGAACTAATCGATCGATCGAGCTGAAATTTGGCACAGAACTAGCCCCATCTAATTCCAACTATCTCACAAAATTTCAGATTTTTCGGAACACTTTTACCCGTTTAATCGTTTAATTTACGAAAAAGTGACCACTGGTCAGCATGACCACATACAGATATTTTCGCCAAACTTCGTATTTTTACGTTTCAGACCATTCTGGAACGTTTCCAGGCAAAATTGGAAAATGTCAAAATGGAACGATTACAATGCTTCCATTCGGAAGCAAAAAAAAAAAAAATAGTAAAAAAATTTGTAGAAGTTTGTAAAATTTCTTTACCCGTTTAATTATTCATTTTTCAAAAAAATGGCCTCGAGAAAAGTTCCGATTAACATGCGCACATTCGAACATGAGCTAAAAACATCATTTTTTTTGGTTTCAGACCATTTTACATAATTTCTAAATGAAATTAAAAAATGTGAAAATTGAACGATTGCAGTGCTTTCATGCGGAAGCAATAGTGGGGCTCGGGACGAGTGAAAAAAAAATAATGATAATAATAACAATGATAAAAAAAGAAACAAACAAAAAAAAACGAAAAAACGATTTTTTTTAAACTTCATTTTATGTTTTCTTGGAAAAACTGGAGAACGACTGGAACAATTTTGTCCAAAATCCTTTCAGCTCTAAGTTAAATGAAGACGCTTCGATTGCGTCATTGATGACCTCGATCCCATCATCCGTTAACAAGATATCGTTGGAGAAAATTTTTGGCCACGGACGAACACCTTCACACACACACACACACGCACATACATGTTCTTGAAAATTATCGGGGAGTGTTGTGGTGACCTTGAAACGTGGAGATATGATGAAAATTCGATTTTCGATTTTCGGGGTGATTACAATAACTTCCCTAACCCGGGAAGTTAAAAAATGCATGTACTAAAAGTAATAAATCGTTTTTTTGGATTATCTCGGGGAACATTATAGATAGAGAGTTCTAGGTTGCCGGGTTCGATTCCTGAGCGCATTCTGTGTATAGAACACTTGGAAACAAAAAATGCATGTACTAAAGGTAATAACTCGTTTTGACGTGGACACGTCTTTCTCCTCGTTTCGCGATAAAAATGACACCGACACCGCGACACCATAGAATATTCTAGAACATTCTGGAACTTTCTAGAATATACTAGAATGTTCTATAAAAGTCTAGAATGCTCTAGAATGTTCTATAAAGTTTTAGAATTTTCCAGAAAGCTCTCAAATATTCTAATATGTGTTCTAGAATAATATAGAAAGTATTAGAATGTTCTAGAAGGTTCTAAAGAGTTTCAAAATGTGTTCTAGAAACTTCGAAAATATTATAGAAAGTTATAGAATGTTGAAGAAAGTTCTAAAATGTGTTCTAGAATGTGCAGAAAGTTCTAGAAAATTCTATAATGTTTTAGAAATTAATGCAGTTCTAGAATGTGTTAGAAAGTTCTAGAATGTTCTAAAATGTGTTCTAGAAACTTCGATAATGATTTAAAAAGTTCTAGAATTTTGGAGAGAGTTCTAGAATTTTTAAAAATGTGTTCTAGAAACTTCTAAAATGTTCTAAAAAGTTATAGAACGTTGAAGAAAGTACTAGAATTTTCTAGAAAGTTATAAAATGTTCTTAAATGTGTTCTAGAAATTTCTACAATATTCTAGGAAGTTCTACAATGTTCTAGAATTTCCTAGCAAGTTCTAGAAAATTCTAAAATGTTTTAGAAACTTTTAGAATGTTCTAGAAAGTTCGAGAATGTTCTAGAAAGTTTTAGAATGTGCTAGAAAGTTTTAGAAAATTCTAGAATGTTCTAGAAAGTTCTAGAATGTTCTAAAATGTATTAAAATGTGTTCTGAAAAATTCTACAATGTTCTAGACACTTCTATAAACTTCGAGAATATACTAGAGAGTTCTAGAATGTTGGAGAAAGTTCTAGAATATTCTAGAATGTTCTGGAATTCTCTAGAACTAACACCATTACTTCAACTACTTAGACGTGTCCACGTTGAAAACCCATCGGGTGTATCAGCGGCATTAGCTTCTGCCGCGCCAGATACAGCCGCCCAGACTTTTTTCGGATCATCTCGGGGAATATTATAGATAGAGAGTCCTAGGTTGTTGGGTTCGATTCCTGAGCTCATTCTGCATAAAGAACATATGGAAATAAGAAATGCAAGTTATATATGCCTGAAGTTAGTAGAAGCGCTCGCAGCAGAAGTTTCCAAACTTTTGAAACGGACTGTACTGCCCCCAGTAGAATGATTTTGCAGAGGCCGGTAGGGTTGAAAATTTTTCTCAAGGGTAGTTTAAAGAGAGGAGGGTTGACTAAGAATATAATTAGCCCGGAACAATGTTTATTTCTAATTAATTAATTAATTAATGTCATTATCTGGAGTTTACGGGGAATTTCGAAGGGTAGAGGGAGTAGGCAAAGACCGCGGGGGTTAAAATATTTTTTAGGGTGTGTTTTGAGTTATGGGAAGTCTATTAGGAATAAAACCAAGGTGGAACAATAATAATTTAGTTGATTAAAAAATTGAATAATTTCATAATCTGAAGTTTACGGAGAATTTCGAAGGGCAGAGGGAGTGGACAGAGACCGGGGGGGTCTAAATAATTTTTAGGATATGATTTTAGTTATGGGGAGTCTATTAGCAACAAAACCAAGGTGGAACAATGATCATTTTTATGATAAAAAAATGAATTAATTCCATGATCTGACGTTTACGGGGAATTCCGAAAGGTAGACGGGGTGGACGATGACCGGGGTGATCCAGATATTTTTTAGGATGTGTTTTCAGTTATGGGGAGTCTATGTGAAAAAAAATCAAAGTGGAACAATAATAATTAACTTAGTGAAAAAATTAATTAATGTCATTATCTGGAATTCACGGGAAATTTCGAAGGGAAGAGGGGGTGGGCAATGATCGGGGGGGTTGAAATATTCTTTAGGGGGTGGTTTGAGTCATTGGGAGTTTCTTAACAAAAAAATTGAAGTGAAACAATGATAATTACCATAGTAATTAATTCGATGGTTTTTAAAAATAATGAATGAAATACTTTTCAATTTTTTCTTTCGCGGAAATCTGTACATGTAGTTTTCCTTGAGGGTGAGCAAACTCCATGGGGGTCCTCTGAGGGCCCTCCAGAAATTTGAGATATTTCCTCACCAACTGAATGGAAGCAATTGAACAGAATGGAAAATTCGTTTATGGACATAATTAAATAGGAGTTGATAATTGACATTTCCACATTCCTTGAGGCTGAGCAAACTCTGTGGAGGTTCTCTGAGGATCCCTAAGAAAGTTAAGAATTTTCTCAGCCATGGAATTGGAGCTATTGACTCAGAGGGGAAATCCCATTATTGAGATAATTGATTAGGAATTGATAATTAATATTTTCGCATTTCTTGAGGGTGAGCAAACTCCATGGGGGTCCTCTGAGGCCCCCTTAAAAGTTTGAGAATTTCCTCACCAATCGAATGGAAGCTATTGACTTGGAGGGCGAATCCCATCATTAACATAATTGATTAGGAATTGACAATTGACACTTCCGCATTTCTCGAGGGTGAGCAAACTCCTCAGGGGTCCTCTGAGCCCCCCCACAGAAGTTTGAGAATTTCCTCACCAACGCAATGGAAGCTATCGACTTGGAGGGGAAATCCAATCATTAAGATAATTGAATAGGAATTGATAATTGAAATTTTCTCATTTCTTGAGGGTGAGCAAACTCCACAGGGGTCCTCTGAGGCCCCCCCCCCCCAGAAGTTTGAGAATTTAAGCCTATTCAATTATCTTAATAATGGGATTTCCCCTCTATGTCAATAGCTTCCATTCGATTGGTGAGGAAATTCTCAAACTTTTAAGGGGGCCTCGGAGGACCCCCATGGAGTTTGCTCACCCTCGAGAAATGAGGAAACGTCAATTGTCAATTCCTAATCAATTATCTTAATAATGGGATTTCCCCTCCAAGCCAATAGCTTCCATTCGATTGGTGAGGAAATTCTCAAACTTTTAAGGGAGCCTCAGAGGACCCCCATGGAGTTTGTTCACCATCGAGAAATGAGGAAATGTCAATTGTCAATTCCTAATCAATTATGTTAATAATGGGATTTCCCCTCCAAGTCGATAGCTTTCATTGCGTTGAAGAGGAAATTCTCAAACTTCTGGGGGGGGGGGGGCTCAGAGAACCCCTGTAGAGTTTGCTCACCCTCAAGAAATGAGAAAATTTGAATTATCAATTCCTATTCAATTATCTTAATAATGAGATTTTAGTCCATACGCCAGGTCCATTTCGTGTCCATTGACATTTTTTTGTTTCCCCAGTCAGTTTTATGATTGGATTTTACGTTTTCGGAGTCGCTGATCATGAATATGATAACCGTTTTTGCGAAATCACGGACCGTCTATTTGTTTATAACAATTTTATTGTTTAAAACGCCCTCTCGCAAAAACGGTTAAAGATAGGAAAAAAAGTTTTAAACAAAAAATGTTTCTCATATCAAAAGACACATTTTTTGTCATATAACTTGGTTTCCTAACTGTCACGGATAAAAAGTTATTGTGGGTAGGAGCAACTCAGACGGCGCGCTAACCCTCTCGCGCGGTGGGAACGCGTTTCAGGACCGATTGTGAAGTACTGATAAGAGATAGAGCGAAATTGTTTGAATCAAAAATCTTTGTCATAAAATAATACATCAAATCACTTATTACACTCTTCCCTCTATCTCCAGTAGTTAATGAGATATTCGCGTTTGTGTGCAAGATAGCGGGGCGAATGAGTCTCCCATTGCACATTCAACCGTCATTATCTCGTTAACTATTAGTGATAGAGACGAAAGTCTTATAACTGAATAGATGCATCACGAAATAACAAACATTTTTTATTCCAAACATTTTTATCTAGCATCATTATTTCGAGAGATATTTCCAACGCAAGTCAGATTCTGACTACGCGGTTTGTTCACTTGAGCTCTCACGACGAGTTAGAGTCTGACTTGCGTTTGAAATATCTCTCGAAATAATGATGCTAGATAAAAATGTTTGGAATAAAAAATGTTTGTTATTTCGTGATGCATCTATTCAGTTATAAGACTTTCGTCTCTATCACTAATAGTTAACCAGATAATGACGGTTGAATGTGCAATGGGAGACTCATTCGCCCCGCTATCTTGCACACAAACGCGAATATCTCATTAACTACTGGAGATAGAGCGAAGAGTGTAATAAGTGATTTGATGTATTATTCTATGACAAAGATTTTTGATCTAAACAATTTTGCTCTATCTCTTATCGATACTTCACAATCGGTCCTGAAACGCGCTCCCGCCGCGCGAGAAGGTTAGCGCGCCGTCTGAGTTGCTCCCACCCACAATAACTTTTTATCCGTGACAGTTAGGAAACCAAGTTATATGACAAAAAATGTGTCTTTTGACATGAAAAACATTTTTTGTTTAAAACTTTTTTTCCTATCTCTAACCGTTTTTGCGAGAGAGCGTTTTAAACAATAAAATTGTTATAAACAAATAGACGGTCCGTGATTTCGCAAAAACGGTTATCATATTCATGATCAGCGACCCCGAAAACGTAAAATCCAATCATAAAATTGACTGGAGAAACAAAAAAATGTCAATGGACACGAAATCGCCCTGGTGTATGGACTATTTCCCCTCCAAGTCGATAGCTTCCATTGCGTTGGTGAGGAAATTCTCAAACTTCTGGGGGGGGGGGGCTCAGAGGACCCCTGTGGAGTTGGCTCACCCTCAAGAAATGAGAAAATTTTAATTATCAATTCCTATTCAATGATCTTAATAATGAGATTTTCCCTTCAAGTCGATAGCTTCCATTGCGTTGGTGAGGAAATTCTCAAACTTCTGTGGGGGGCCTCAGAGGACCCCTGTGGAGTTTGCTCACCCTCGAGAAATGCGGAAGTGTCAATTGTCAATTCCTAATCAATTATGTTAATGATGGGATTCGCCCTCCAAGTCAATAGCTTCCATTCGATTGGTGAGGAAATTCTCAAACTTTTAAGGGGGCCTCAGAGGACCCCCATGGAGTCTGCTCACCCTCGAGAAATGAGGAAATATTAATTATCAATTCCTAATCAATTATCTCAATAATGGGATTTCCCCTCCGAGTCAATAGCTCCAATTCCATGGCTGAGAAAATTCTTAACCTTCTTAGGGATCCTCAGAGAACCCCACAGAGTTTGCTCAGCCTCAAGAAATGAGGAAATGTCAATTATCAACTCCTATTTAATTATGTCCATAAACGAATTTTCCATTCTGGTCAATTGCTTCCATTCAGTTGGTGAGGAAATATCTCAAACTTCTGGAGGGCCCTCAGAGGACCCCCATAGAGTTTGCTCACCCTCCAGGAAAACTACATGTACAGATTTCCGCGAACGAGAAAATTGAAAAGTATTTCATTCATTATTTTTAAAAAATAGAAAACTATTCTATTCATCAATATAAAGGGGTGAGCAAACTCCTTCCTGATATTTCTGAGTTTGCTCAGCCCTTAGAAACGAACAACGAAATGATTAACATTGTTTTTGACGTGGACACGTCTTACTTCCCGTTCTGCGAAAAAAACGACACCGATACCGAGACACCGTGACACCGACACCGATACCGCGACACCGACACTGTGACACCGACACCGACACCGATACCGCGACACCGTGACACCGACAACGACACCGTGACACCGACACCGCAACATTTCTAGAATCTTCTCGAAAATTCGAGAACCGTTCAGGAGATTCATTTCAATTCTCCAAATATCGTTTAATGTTTCCAAAATGTTCCAGATCATTATGGAACTTTCTAGAAATTTCTGGAATTTACTCGAAAATTCGAGAACCGTTTGGGAAACTCATGTCGATTCTCCAAATATCATTTAATGTTTCCAGAATGTTCCAGAACATTATGGAACTTTCTAGAAATTTCTGGAATTTACTCGAAAATTCGAGGACCATTTGGGAAACTCATGTTGATTCTCCAAATATCGTTTAATGTTTCCAGAATGTTCCAGGACTTTATGGAACTTCTTAGAAAGATTAATTTTATTACATTGAGATATTTATTTTTCATTTCCTTTTTTCCTCTCTACTTGACATTGTCCATTTCATTCAGATTCTAACACCATTACCTAGGCTATATAGACGTGTCCACGACAAAATTCATCAGGTGTATCAGCGGCACTAGCTAGTACCGCGATAGATACAGCCACCCCAGCTTTTTTTACATGGCTGTGCTAGCTTGATATAAACCTGACACAGCCATAAAAAAACTAAAAAAAAATAAAAAATAAAAAATTGAAATTATCATAATAAATTATTGAAAAACTTGCACTTTCGAATGCACATGACCAAATGTGATTGTGCTACTTTGGCTGTGCCAGCTTTGGGTACCTTGGTAAAACACGGTCGGTCTCGTAATAGTAAACCACCGATTGCCGTACACTGTTACGCAGAACGATATACGTAATTCTTGAGTGAATAATAAATTTCACGAGTGATTCCTATTCAGAGTTGCCAGGTATTTGAGAGCTCGCGTCGCCAACTTTTCTCCACCATGTCGCCAAAGTCGCCACCAGTTGACGCTAGTGTCGCCAAAAAATCGCCCCTTTCAAATCATTTATATCTGATGTCTCCCTTGCGTCCACCCATATGTATATATTATATATTTTCTGTCCAATATTTGTTGATAATAACGATGTAAATTCAATGTTATAAAATCATTTTATTCAGCATAATGGAGGAACACTTTTGTGAGTAATGAAAGTAAAAAATACATGAAAAATATTCCATTAGATAAATACGACGTGCATAGAATTCGATATTTTTCAACATATAAGCTTTTCAACGAAATATGTTTTTATCTCCATTTTACCAAATCGAACGTCACGAATCAATATGGCTCTTTCACCTATCCGACTTCGGTAAAAAGTTCAAAAACTTCTTCAATTTCTTGGTTTTCTTCACTTGTATCAGTTCTTGAATTGTACATATTTTTATAGTTGAAAAGTTCTACCATGCTCAGAGATGGTTCAAATGAGGAACAGCACTTTCCAAAAACTTGAAAATGTACTTTGATTCGTAGTAGAGATTCCAAAAGTTCCATTTTCATTTTATTTCTGGTTTTTGTTTTTGTCAAGTTCATGATGGAGAACACTCTCTCAACGCAAGCATTACTGGTTGGAACAGTTAACATCTGTATGACGGCGGCAGCCAGTTCTTTGAAAATATATGTGCCTGAAGCATCTTTATATGCGTAAACTTTCGGCCAAAAATCAAGAATATTTGGAGGTATTTCACCAGAAAAAAAAGATTTCCAATCAATAAAAAGGAGCTTGTCCCACTGTGACTCATACAGTGACTCATCAACTTTTGGATCAATAAAAGCCTCCAATACTTCAAACACTTTGATGAATTCGAGCCTATTATTATTCAAACATATTGATGGGCTGAAAAATTTATATTGTTGGAACATATCAATTTTGTCAGGTAATCTTTGTGCCATTTGCTCTAAGAGATTTTTTCTCTTCGTGTCGCGAAATTCGAAAATCGCCAAATTATCGCCAAGTCGCCAACACTCGTAATAAGGCGCCAAGTGCCCAATAAAAATCGCCCAATTGGCGACAAATCGCCCAAACTGGCAAGCCTGTTCCTATTCAAGAAAGTACATACACATAAATGAACATCGTTAGAGTCGAAAATATCTCGAAACGCGTAAGACTGATTCCTCATTGGTCAATTTAAAAAAAAAAAAGTGCGTGAAGTCCCTCCGCGCGGAAGAAGTGAAACTTCATGATAGCAAATTGGAAACATGAAACGATTGAAATCAATGTTATTGTAACACAATATTTTTGGCAAACACAAATTTTTATTATTTTTTGACAGAAAAATTTTTTCAATTTAATTCTCACTTTCAGCGGGCGCTGTATCCATATAACGTACCTTCACATAACCTCGACTCCACTGCATCCCCTGTAGCCTCCTTTTCACTCATTTTAATTATATTCTGTAACGTGACATTTTCGGATGGGGGTTGGAAAATGAGAGTTACCTTCGCCCTCTTCCTCCCAATCGAGTTTTACCCTAAAATTTAAGTATTGGGCGCCAGATCATTTTTCACCGGAACGATCAAACCGGATAAAATTTGCAAATTCACTAAATCGCTAGACTCAAACTAATGTGAAAATCCAAAAAAAAAGGTCACTCGATTGGAAAGGAAAGGTCACGGTTGCCGGTGTCGCTCAGGAGGCTGGGTTATGGAGAGAGGGGTGGATTTCAGGTGGAAACGAGGTGTCGGGCTTGAAACGAAAGAAAATAAAACTATCCAAAATAATGTTTACATGTTCCACTATTGAAAACTTAAGACAATACACTTCGAAATTATTTCTCACATTTGTAACCCATAACGGGAATCAACCGGTACCAAATCCGGAAATTTCAATAATAATAAAAATAATGAAAATAATAATAATCCCTCAGAGAGGCTAAAGAAAATCATAACAATAATTATTTAATCGAATTCGTAAACCCGCAAGGCCGTTGTATTCAACGGAGCTGAAAGAACGCTAAAATAATTTACCCCGAAAATTTTTAATTCCCGAAGAGATCGGAATTCCGAATTAAAATAAAATAAATCCGAGATTCTGAGAATCAACGGAGACGGAGTCCCAATAAGGGAACGGGAGAACGAGAGAGAGAGAAGAGAAGAAAAATATACCACTCGTCATACGCAATGGTAGTGGAGAAAAATAACTCGGAATAATTAATTCAAATGTACTAAAATCGCGAAAACTCGCAAACCACTCAGCCGATTGTGTCCACTCGGATATTGCCGTGATCCTGAGGATCCACGGATACCACCTATGCATTTTCAGGCATAAAGATTAAAAATTACCCCTCTAAACGAGGACATAAAACACGCGTAATTTTAAACGGCTAACTGTGCCGCTCAGCGCGCAACACTTACCGCCGACGCTCGTAGGCGCGGGGAACGAGAGGGGGTGAGGCAACTCACCGTACTCGAGCCCACGCTGCACGGTGAACACCGACAGAGAGGGAAAATGGCCGACTGCGCGTCGGAAAGAGACGCCACGAGGTATTTCCCTTTGACCTCGGGATTTCTATAAAAATAAAACCCTCAGGGGAACCCTATGATAGGGAAAACCACGAGAAAGATTCTCGTGAAAAATCAACACCTCAACCCACACAAATACTTATTTATCTCCCGATATATCGGGGAAATATTGCGACGCACGTGGCTGAAGGCCAAGGTGGTCGACCCGTCGTGAGACGGAAAAGCCGGCGCCATTATTTTAATGGCGCGGATAACACTCAGAAAATAACCCAAAAACTCACCCTTTTCGCCTTCTTGGGCACCTTCTTCACCATTCTAGAGCTGGTGGCCTCCTCTGATCGCACTAAACTTAATCCTCACACGGGGTGGGAGCACTTAAAAGGTTGACCTGTCTTGACCGGGGTCAAGACGAAGACTGCCTCACTAGGTCAGTGTCGCGACACTGACCCGTTTGGAAAATGGAGGGGGCAGATCAGGATCGGTCCTGATCGGCGCGAGCGCGACACTCGGATAACTAATAACTTTTATTCTAGGGAGGTGGCGCCGTTGCACCTTGACCCGACCAATTCAATTCGAACTTGAATTGAGGGAAGACTCTAACTCTAATCATATTCCTCTAACGCCACAAACTAGATTCGGGGTTGCCACCCCGAGTCATAGGGACGGATGGAAGTCCCAAAGACCTAATACTTACTCTTGGTACCTCCCACGGATCGGTTCTCCGGGATAAATGGGATCGGATTGATAAATGAAACGTAAAAATTAATCTAAGAAAAATACTACTTCACCCAATGCAACCTGGCAATTCGGGGAGTACAAGGGTTGCACTTGTCTCCCTCGACCTTCCACCGAACCAAAAACTGACCCAATTAATCCCATTTTATCCAACTGAAGTGGAGCGCTGATATTGCAATCAGACTTGGTCGATTCCCCGTGTGATTAACAGAAGGGTACTTCCCGTAGACAAACCGGATGACTCTTATTTTGGCCCTTCTTCGCGGAGAGTCTACGGGCCCTCAAAAGTGAATAGCCCGGACAGGATTTTCCTGTTCTCGAGAAAGATAACCCCAAAAACAACTTCTAAACCACCAATTTGGGGAAAAATGACCACACCGAAGCGGGAAAATAACCTTAAAATTAATTCTCTCTCTCTCTCTAAACCCGTGGACGGTGGATGTACTGGTTAGGAGGTTGCTGTTGATTAGGTGGTTGGGTTCTTTCAACGGACATCCCCACATGTCCGTTACAATTCAAATCACAAAATCACCACACACTATTATTACACTCCAAAATATTTCGTATAAAATATCAAATTAAGATTTAAAATTAACAAACTGATTCTAAAACTGAATTTATCACAAAAATCAACACCATTAAAACACTCGCATTGAAAACCATGTGATGCTTCACTCACTAAGGCAACAACACTTGCTGCGTAGCTAGTATAGCACGCGCATGCGCCCGAATGCTATGCCTGTGGGACCCTTTTTCTCTATCTCTCTCTCTCTCTCTCTCTCTCTCTCTCTCTCTCTCTCTCTCCTTCTCTCTCTCTTTCTCTTTCTCCTTCCATTACCAGTGGCGTTAAACGCTCAACGCAACCGTGCCGTGGCTCACTAGTGGATGCGTCATACACCCCCACTACTGTAGCGTTAAACATTTAACGCAACCTTTTTCGAACTCCCATTAGAAGTTCCACTTCAAAAATACGCTTGAAGTTGACTCATAGTCGCAAGGACATTGGCTATATTCGTCATATGAAGTCAGTTTTTCAATTGGTCGGGTTGATTGATGAGAGTGACATCTTTCATCATTCATATGACATCTCAATTCTGTCTTTTCCGGTTTGATCGTGCATGAGTGACAAGGTGATTTTACGAGACAAATTAACAAATAAAATGGATCAAGGTGCAAAAACGGTATCAGAAGACATCCCATGGACAGAGAATGAAGAAATCGAAGCTTATCAAGCCGGCAACACGATGCTGTGAGTATTTGAATCATTTTCAGCGTAATTTCAATTTTTAAAAACAAATTATCGGGCATCTAACCTATGAGCATAATGCCACAAGTCTGACCTCGTGTTGATTAATTTTCGTGGCTTTCTGTTATATTCGAATGGTTTTAATTAATTCATTAATTGACAATATGTAAAATTTGAGTGGTTTTCATGATTTTAATCGATAAAATAATATACTGCAGGAATCTAACCTATGAACATAACCACGTGGCTCACCCCACGTAAATTAATATTTCGTGACTTTCTGTAGTATGAGAATCATTTTTAATTTTGATTAACAATTCATCATAATTTGATTATTCAATTAGAGTACATTGATTGACAGCTACGAGTGAGGTTAGGTAAACAAATTTGTTTGAAAAGTTGAAAAGTGTCAAAAAGTGATGGAAAAATTGGTATAAACCCTCAGATTAATTTTTATATAATTATTAACGGTTTATTATTAATTTTTATATAATTATTAACGATGTCACTTTATAGGCGGAACCAATCAGGAATTGTCGACGTTTTATCCCACTCCCATTTGACCGTGTATATTTTTAATTAATCAATTTCATTCCATTCAACGAGACAAATCTGTCAGATAATTTGAGAGAGCAGAGAAAAAAATGTTTTTACAAATAAATGTAACTCAGTAGGAGGTCTACAAGCTTTCAATGTACCATAATTGATTTAATAATTCAAATTAATTTCTTCAGTTATTTATCATTTCATTATTTAGCAGACAGAAACTAATCAATTAAAAATTACAGGGACATTATTGGCTATATCGATTCTGTAGAAGGACTCCGTTCAGTTAAAACTCATCAAAAGTGGCTGTTTAAAATAATTCTGTGCAACAACAAGGGATCCAAAGTTCGTATCAACTTTTGGAGGGATAAAGCAGTAGAATACAGTACAAAATTGAGACTCCACCAGGTAAGTAAAATAATTCTCTCAATAATTATCGGTGTATTAAAATTCAAAAAATTTTTTCCTCAATTTTCGAATAATTGTTCCAAAGGTTTCAACTAAATAATCATTTTAAAATCTCGCTTGAATTTCAAAACCATTAAATAACTATCCACTGAATTATGCAGTTTCTTGACTTTGACTCAATTTAAAAAAAATAGCATCTATTTTTTTTTTCAAAACATGGGAATAATCCCGAGAACAATATTTTTTGTTTATTTTTCAGATCGTAGAAATTACGGGCTGCACTGTATCAGACGTCAAATTCCAGTTTCATCGTGATCTTAAGGGGATTATCGCTCCTCAGGAACTACATTTCCAGGAATTTAGTACTGTAAATGTTTTGGGCTCATTTGATATTACTAATGTGGCCACAGTTAACACGACACAATATCTGAAGGTCTCCATTGATAAGTGCATGGAACACCTGAAGGAAACAATTGGTAAAAAAATATGAAAAAAAATGAAATGTTCAAGTCTCAATTATTGGAAAAATTTTTTAGTTGGGCTGTTTTTCTGATGATTTTTTTTTCTTTATTATTTAAGCTGTTCCTGGATATGTCAAGAATGAATTTGCTGTTTTCAAGACAATTGGTGAAATGCCTCTGGCTAATGGCAACATTGCAGACGGGCGATTTCGCCTCTGTGTTCAGATTCATGGGTATCGATATCCATCGACTTCTCCATTGAAGAGAGGAGTGTACGCTACATATCAGGATAAAATGGATACTTCCAAACCAGGAGCACCATTTCTAAGAGTGGATGGCATCAGCAACATCATCATCGATGAGAATACTCCAGAAATGCCACTTGATAAATTGAGATTGGCAATTTATCCACCACCAACTCCAAGGCCTGACGATCTTCCCACCCAAAAACGACTAGCAGATCACGACAAGGAAAATACTGACGATCAAGATGGTAAAAAGGTATGTAATTGACTTTTGATGAAATAATTAGATCGTTAACAATAGTTTAATTCGATATTTTATGTATTATATCCTATTTATTATGGTTGTTTTGTATGTTTTTAGATGAAAACGGATTGAATTTCCTGGCCAGGCTTTCGATAGACTTTTACAGTCATCAGCAACGTTACCCCGTCTGTTTCATTCATTTATTCAGTTCAGATTCATTGACTTCTTCGATTTTTGTTTTTCTCATGGCTCATCGACACACAATAACTTTCTCATTCTTCTCAGTTTTCAACAAGATCAACAAAAAAACTGATTTTTCAATCCATTTTCAAATTCATGGCAATTTTCAATTTGAAGTAAAGACTATTCCCAGTGAGGTTTTAGTATAATGATCGACAGATCTTGACTGCTTATGAATAGATGCTCGATTTTGTTCATAGTATTATTTTTTCCTTCTTTCAGGAAATGAAAGACAAAATATATGAAGACTGAAAAGTAGTACAAAATGACGAGTCGATAGGACAGATTTAAGATTTTAATAGATGTTAATAGATATAATTGATGGAGATGAATATCTAACAATGGAGTAAGATTAAACGTTAAAGAGAAAAAAATGTGATTTTGAAAGTAAGATTCTGACAGTACTAGATTCTAGAAACATAGTTAATAGAAAATGTGATTGAAGTTTGAGAATTCCATAGCATAAAATTTTCTGTTATTGAGAAAGCGATTGTGTCACGTATATTATATTATGCCTTAATAATTTCTTAATAATAATAATTTCTTGATAATAATATAAATGAATAGAAAATTGTAATGTCAATTCATATTCTTAATACCAAAATATCCTTCATACCAAAATTTAAAAAATTATATTAAGTATAAGGATTTAAAAAATAAAGGAATAATACATTATGTTCAAACAACAACAACGGAATATTTATTGCTCTTTATGTGTGATTTTTTCCTGACGATCGACAAAATTCTCCTTTTCACGGATGTATAATGGAGAATCGTCATTCACGTTACGTTACATGGAAATGAAATGCTAGATAGCATTTCCATATACTTCCACTTCCGGTTCAAATTCCGCGACATCTCAAAGGCATGACAGATTTGAAGTCTACCATAACCTACATCAACAGTCCGTCATTATAAAGAGCAAACCTTGCTGTTCATCAGTAAATTGTAATAATTTACATAATTATTACTACGCAATTCAATCGTTGAGTATCTTAAAAAAAAAATAAGTATTGAGGAGAATTCTACGTGTCTACGTGTGTCTATGTTTTATTCACGATGGTGGAAAAATGAATGGATTTACATTGAAAAAAAATATTTCTGCAGGTAGGATTTGTATTTGTTATTTGCATTCGTTATCATAGCAATAGTATATCGTCGGTCTAAAGTTAAAGGGGCGTAAGTGCTAGAAAACAGTATTTTTAAAGTTAAAGGGGCGTATGTTCCAAAATTATGATTTTTATCCAATTTCAGAACAAAAACTTTTGAAAAAAATATCTCTGATAAACGGCGTAATTACCAGTTTTCAATGGGACATGGACGTATCTCCACACTTACGCCTCTTTCGTCTTAATAAATAAAACGCACTTACGCCCCTTTATTGTTATATATTGCTACTTCAGATGATGTATTTTTTTAATTCATATGGAAGGGGCGTATCTGCCACTTACGCCGCTCTTCTACTACAAAAGAAATTCCCTCTATAAGTTACTCCGGATTCTTCCTTTAGAAAATATTCGTGGGAGTTATGTACGGAAGTTATATACGCCCCTTTGTTATGATAATTTTTCGGGATGGATACAAATTTTGTCGAATGATTAATAATGAAGGGGCGTAAGTGCTCGAGTTACGCCCCTTTATTATTAATTTTTCTCCACATTAATTAGAAAATTATCAATAAGGATAAAAGTAAAGGGGCGTATGTACTGGACATACGCCTTTGTAGTGTTTATTAATTGGATTGGACTTACGCCCATTTGTCATTTTAAAACGAAGACGGGAAAATCTCCTACGGAGGTAGAAAACTCCAATTTTAAAGAAAAAAAAAACACAGGCCCGTTTACTTAAAAAAAAAATCGAAAAATAATGGCACTTACGCCCCTTTAACTTTAGAGCGACGATATTATCAGTTCATTCATTGAAATATTAAACATCAAGTATACCACAAGTTTAATGAAAATTTTGTTTTATGCGTTGTAGAGAAACGTCACAAAAATTGAATAAAAATTATCCAATCGCAATCGGAGTATCACGTTTCACGTTTCAACGGATAATAATAAAAGAATAATAATAATAATAATACATATCATTGAAAAATATAGATGTCATTGAAATGTATATAATTGTTTTGATCAATAGATTGCATTGAACATTGGATGGGTCCCTCTCTTGATTAAAAAAACCATGCATAGCTCATCATTTCACACATAATAAACCATTCTATAATTTCTGTTTCAGTGGACCTGCGGCAAATAGATAAATCTTGAAAGATATAAGAAAAATAAATAATTGAAATAAATAGATAAAATTGAGATAAATAGATAAAATAAGCCAATGAATAATTGTCTGCAAAAAGATCGATAGATAGATATAAATTTGAGATATACAATACTATACTAAAATATCTGGAAATAATCAAATCAAATACAAATAAATGAAAATATATTGACTTCTCCAGAAATCGAACAATTCATATGTAAATCCTCATTTTCCCCAAAATAATAAATACTTAATAAAAATTGGATGATTGTATCACTCATATTATTTCCTTAATATTGTAATCACTTTCTTTTTTCATTGACATCGATCAAGTTTTAAGAAAATCGAATATGCCTAGAAGGAAAGTCCAGCGTACAGCAGAGGAAGAACAAGAATTCCAAAGGGTCAGACGCGAAAAAAATGCAGCTTATCAGCGAGCATATCGTGCAAGAGTGAATCTGAGGAAGAAAATTGAGCACAATATTTCGAATCGCGAAAATGATAACGAATATCGTCAGGCATCGATTGAGCATGGTATTTCAAGTCGTCAAAACGACAACATATGTCATCCAGTGTCCAATCATGAAAATCCTTCAACAAGTGATGCTGATAGTAACGGTGAAATTCACAATGACCTTCCGATATGTACACCAATTAGATCAGGTCGACCTTGCCGTCTGACTATTCGTGAAATATCATTTGAAGAGATCCAACAACACTATATAGGAAAGATGAATATTCCATGTGTGCATTGTAGTGCAATGCACTTCGAAGCTGAAAAAGTAGCACACAAGAAAGACTCTTTCAATGACTGTTGTAACCATGGAGAAATCGCTCTCAATCCTTTGCCCGATCCTCCTACACTTTTACGAGACTTATTTAATGGGAATCACGAAGAATCCAAAATGAAGCGACAGATATTCGTTGTCAACAAATCCCTACATTGAATGAGGATATCGTTAGAGCTTTAGAAAATACCATTCGTGAGTATAACGTTTTTGCTCAATCTTATCGAATGATGCATGAAGAAGTGCAATCAATAATGGAGAATAATCAAATGCAGAGTGAGCCAGAAATGCAACTTCTATTCTCACTAAAACCTGGAGTAGACCAAAGACGTTATAACCCACAAAGAATCAACGAGGTCGCTGCGATTTTCAAAACAACTGCTGATGGTGACATTCCAGAATCTTATGTCACTATACGTAATAAACAGGCAAAAAGCCTACAGTTTATCAATAGTCTAGATCCAAATGTTGAACTTTGGATTTACCCGTTATTTTATCCACATGGAACACAAGGGTGGTCTCCAAATATTCCGTACGTGAATAAACCACGATGTGTTTCCCGAGCTCAATACGTCAAACACAGGATGGCAGTTTGAGATAATGACGTATTTTTAATGGGTGGAAGACTGTTTCAACAGTGGATTGTTGACAGTTATGTGAAAATTGAGAAAGATCGTCTTAATTTTTGTAGGAACAATCAAAAAACATTACGCGCTGATACCTATCAAGGATTGCTTGACTATTTACAACGATCAGCCGATGATAGGAATACTAGATTGGGAAAAGTCATAATTCTGCCCTCATCATTCACAGGATCTCCTCAAAATATGCTCCAACACTATCAAGATGCCATGGCAATCGTAAGAAAATATGGTAAACCCGACCTGTTTATCACAATGACATGCAATCCTAATTGGTTGGAAATACAAGAAAATTTGCTACCAGGTCAAACTGCATCCCATAGACCAGACTTGGTTTCGCGTGTTTTTTATATAAAAAAAGAACGGCTCCTAGAGATCATCATGAAAGAGAAATTATTTGGTGATGTACTTGCACATGTCAATGTGGTTGAATATCAGAAACGTGGTTTACCTCATGTTCATCTACTATTGACATTGAAACAGAACTGTAAGATTACCACTCCTGACGTAGTTGATAAGTACATTTCAGCTGAAATTCCAGACCCTCAGAAAGACGTTACTCTCCATGATACAGTCATGAAGAATATGATTCACGGTCCATGTGGAAATTGGTGTAAAGATGAAAAAGGACGATGTTCTAAAAAATTCCCAAAAAATTTCCAAGATGAAACATCAATGGATGAAGATGGATATCCCACCTATCGGAGACGAAATACAGGTCATTACGATCGTGCTAATGGTAGTTCGACTGATAACCAGTATGTCGTACCTTATAACCCAAAATTATTGAAAACATTCGATTGTCATATCAACGTTGAGGTAGTGACAAGCATCAAATCGGTTAAATATCTTTACAAGTATATATATAAAGGCCATGATGCCGCATGTGTTACCATAAGTGACCCGGGAACTAATGAAAACATAATTTTGCATGATGAAATCAAGAATTTCGTCACTCGATTGTGCGATTACCTGTCCACTTAGAGAATCAACAAAATGTTACTGTTAATGATGATGCAGACGAAGATACTATGAGATCAGCATTGCAACGAACAAACATGCTTCTCGATCATTTTGCTCTCAATGAACGCGATCCTGATGCTCATCAATTCACGTATTCTGAAATTCCATCGTATTATGTATTCAAAAAACAAACTGGTTCTAATATATCAAAATAGGAAAAACGGAAATCGCATTTTAATGTCATTGGGCGAATGTATAGTGTCAGTCCAGCACAAAGTGAGTTGTTTCATCTTCGCCTATTACTGATAACCGTTACAGGATCGACAAGCTATGAAAATCTTAGAACAGTTGATGGTCACATACATCCTACGTTTCAAAACGCTTGCCTTGCCTTAGGTCTCATCGAGGATGACGCTGAATGGGACCGTGCAATGACAGAAGGAGAGGTGTGGATGATGCCTAGACAATTACGTCATTTGTTTGTACGAATTTTGATTTATTGTCAGCCAGTTCATCTGGAAGAACTCTGGGAAAAATTTAAAGATGCGATGTCTCAAGATTTTTAAAGGCTTTTGAGCACATCTGAAGCAGAGAGGAGGGCTTATTTTGAAGTGAATCGTTTTTTGTCTTACGAAGGATCTGCTATGAGTCGATTCCTTACAATGCCATAATTGACAAACTCACAAGACAGTATCAATGTCGAGATCGATGATGAAATATCACTTGAACAACATAGAGATATTGGTCAAAATCAGTATGAGAAGCTAAATTCGAAACAAAAAGGCATTGTTGATAATGTGCTGAATGTTATTGAATCAACGGGAACACCGACATCATACTTCTACATTGATGGACCTGGGGGCTCCGGCAAAACTTTCGTCTATACTACTCTTTATCATTTGTTGCGAGCTAGAGAAAAAAAAGTGCACACGATGGCTTTCACAGGCATCGCTGCCATATTACTTCCACGAGGGAAAACAGTTCATAAATCCTTCGGGATGCCTGTTCCACTTTTCAATGACTCTGTGTCAAGTTTCAAAAATCAATCAACTAAGGCTCAGTATTTACGAGAAGTCGATGTTTTCATTTGGGATGAAGCCCCAATGGCGCCAAGATATGCTCTGGAATTAGTTGACCGCTCTCTACGGGACTTTATGGGCAATGATTTACCATTTGGCGGTAAAATCATGATTCTCGGTGGAGATTTTCGTCAATTACTCCCAGTAAAGCCAAATGCAACTCGCAGTGAATTGGTGGATTTGCCTATCAAATTTAGCCCATTATGGAGACATTTCTCTATATTTCCTCTAACAGAAAATATGCGAGCTTTACCACAAGAAGTAGAATTCGCTAAATATCTTTTGTCGGTCGGAGACGGCACTTTGAATGACGATAACAATAATCTAGATGCTCCAGAGCAGTGCGTTTCTCACATGTCTGCTGATATAGTCGATATATTCAAAAATATCATTGGTGAACGTAGATATGGAGATTTAGCGAAAGTGGCAATTTTGTCAGCACGAAATGTAGATGTCGAAGAAATTAATAATCGTGTTATTGACTTACTTGACAGGAGAAATCAAAAGATATATACCAGTATTGACAGCGTAGAGAATTGTGATAATGGAGATATAAGTAACGAAATTCTACCAGAATATCTTCACACTTTGAATCCTTCAAATTTCTCACCATATGAATTGAAATTGAGAATTAACTGCGTTGTAATGCTGATACGTAAGATGAGTGTCAATGAAGGACTCTGTAACGGAACACGATTACAGGTACTTGAACTTGCAAATCGAGATACGCGGTAGCGTATCGGCCAAGTAACCATTTTTTAAATTTCTCGCTCGACTCAACTCGACTCGACTCAAATAAAAGTGGCCGACAGCTACCGCGTATCTATACATTAAATTTCTCGCTCGACTCAACTCGACTCGACTCAAATAAAAGTGGCCGACAGCTACCGCGTATCTATACACGAGACAACTACCCCCTCCACTACCTCCGTATATTAATATCTCCATAAAATGAGAATGGCACTGATTACGCGGAAACTAACGTCACTTTCATTATATAAATCGCCTATCGTCTTGCGATTAATATATTTATCATATTTTTCCGATGAGTATTTACGGAGATACAAAAATAAACAACGCGGATTTCTCGAAAATAATCAATTGAGATTATTTCGTCTCAGAATCAAGTTTGCAAGTTGGTAGTGGCGTGGAATTAGCCAAAAATGTTTGCGTTGAAAATACAGCGCTGCGCATGCGCTGAGTGGCGAGTGATATTGAGGTTATTTTCCTTTGTTGTTGTAATGTACTTGTCAACTTGTCAATCAAACGGTGAGTATTATAATACAACAGCAGTTGCCTAGAATTCAGTAAATTCCCATGAAGTTGCTATGGGTTAAGAGGATGGATATGTGCTTTGAATTGATACACGTAAGCCAGAGGAATTGATTTACAAATCACTGGATCACTGGAATTTCTACGTGCCATTCACAGGCTGAAATACCATCCAAAAAGGTAACTACTGTATTAATAATCGAATTATCTCTGTAATGGATCATCTGAAGCGAAAATTTCAAGAGACCTTTCCTGTAGATTATGAAATTTCTTACAAAAAAGGTCTTTTGACATTTTCTCTTAAAATCCTCAGTTTATCAAATAATCGTTACAAAAGTGACGAAAATTAAGAGAGAAAATCATTAATTAGTGGTTTATTTTAATGATTGTTCAGGAATAATTTGCTATTATTTAAAATAAACAGGTAAACACTCGTTGAATAATCCTCGAGTGTATTTAAACAATTAAATAATTGGATAAGGAAGATATCTGGGCCACAATCGAATAATCCTCGACTATATTTATTAAATAATTGGATAAAAAAAATATCTGGCCCTCAAAGAGGTCGAATGCTTGAAGGATGATACCAAACGCCAGCCATTGACACATTCTCACGCCGACTCGAAGGTAAATCCACTCGAAAATCACTAATTGCTAATCCAAATCATAAAATAATTAATCTCAACCGTGAAATCTTCCTCAATAATGTATTTAACTCTGGAATTATTCATTTTAGGAGAAAATATCAAAAGACCTTTTTTGAGGCTGACAAAATTTTCCACAAAAAATGTCTCTTGATAAATTCTCTTAGAACCTCACGTTTCCCAGATAATTCAATAATTAATCAGAGAGAACTCCAAAAGGATCAATTCCTAAATTACTCTCACTTAATTATCTCAATTTATCTCCTAAACGAGTGACTTAATCCAAAAATCTCAAAAAACCTTGTTTGAAACGTAGATAAATTTAAGGGAATTTTGAGAGAATAAAATTGAATAACTCATCGAAAATCCTCGGATAAATTCGAGACCCCTCGGGTCAACGGTCAGAACATCTAGAAGACGCTCAATCCCCCCGGTAAGAGTCGTTATTCAACCTTTGAAGGAATAAGTATAGTCGTTAATCAGCTATTGAAGCGTTAAGATACCTTATTAGTTGTTCTCTAGCTATCGTGAGAGCAAGAAGTATTCTATTAGCATTTGAACCAGTCAGAGTAATAGCAATAGTATCGATTTATAAAGTCTAGATCAATTAACTCAGAGAATCTCTACTGTTCATCAGTCTAAAGAAAATCAGCTACTTAAATTCAGTTTAATTATATTTGAAGTTTATTAATTATCAGTTTAATTCAGTCAAGGTCATTAGTTCAGTCATTTTCCAATTAATAGTTTATTTTGAGTAATTCAGTGTAATTCAACTTTAATACAGTCCACTATTAACTTTTCTTTCAATTATTATTATTTCGAGTCATTTTGAACGCATCAACTGTAAATAAGTGTAATATTTCAAGTGAACGAGTGGTACAAATCACAGAATAAACCAGAAACAGTTTTAAAGAATTTGGAGTTTCTCAATTCACTTAATTTATAAGAAACACCTATTACACCACCCACATCCACGGCAAAAATTAAGCTTTATTTCAAACAAACCTTTTTTGTAGCCTACAAAATTTCCTACAAAAAAGGTCTCTTGATATTTTCTCTTAAAATCCTCAGTTTCTCAGATAATCGTTACAAAAGTGACGAAAATGAAAGAGAGAAAATAATTAATTAGTGGTTTATTTTAATTGTTCAGGAATAATTGGTTATTCGAAACAAAGATGTAAACACTCGTCAAATAATCTTCGACTGTATTTAAACAATTAACTAATTGGATAAAAAAGATATCTGGGCCTCAAAAATGTCGAATGCTTGAAGGATGACACCAAACGCCAGCTATTGACACATTCTCACACCGACTCGAAGGTAAATCCACTCAAAAATCACGAATTACTGATTAAAATCATAAAATAATTAACCTCAACCGTGAAATCTTCCTCAATAATGCATTTAACTCTGGAATTATTCATTTTAGGAGAAAATATCAAAAGACCTTTTTTGATGCTGACAAAATTTCCCACAAAAAATGTCTTTTGATAAATTCTCTTAGAACCTCACGTTTTCCAGATAATTCAATAATTAATCAGAGAGAATTCCAACAGGACCAATTCCTAAATTACTCTCACTTAATTATCAATTTATCTCCTAATCGAGTGACTTAATCCGAAAATCTTAGAAGAACTTTTTTGTAGCCTACAAAATTTTCTACAAAAAAGGTCCTTTTTTATATCCCCCTAAACCCCCTCCTTCTCCAGATAATCTCCCCCCAAACTGAAGGAACCCATCTAATTGCTTTGAAAATCTTTCAGAACCTCATCAACATCTCTATCATCACCACCACCAACACCATCATCATGTTCCGTACAAGCAGAATCGTAAACGCAACTCATCCCTCTCCACCCATGAGGAGAGTGACATGCTGATAAAAGACTTTCAATCAACGTCAAGCAAAAGCTCGTCTTCGTAAAATGGACTCAGACTTCGACATGATGTTCAAAAGTTTTTCAAACCAAATGAGTAACTCTCTAAAATTCCCCCAGAGGCTCATAAATTGACACTTGGAGTTCTATCAAGATTCCTGGAGGATCAGGACCAGGACTACGACGATGTCTCATCAACCAGTGAAGACATTCCACCCTTAATTCCCCTCTCAACAGTCAAGAATTCAAAATCTCTGAAGAGACACACAGCAGCTTCTGTGGACGATGGATATGTTACAGAAAGTGGGATTGGTCAGGAGAGAGTCTCAAGGGCTGACAAGGTCACATCAATGACCCAAAAGCCCAGAAATTCAAAATCATCATCCAGAACAACTGGGAGAGTCCAAAAATCGAGTGCATCGAGTGATAGAAGATCAAATTCACACTCGAGAGGGGTTTCCTCTAATATTCCTCAGTTGGATGCTGAGGCTCTCAGGCAACTGCAGATGTTGAAGGGACATATTGATAGGGTCATTGATACGCAGTAGTTTAGTTAATCAGTTTTAATTTGATTCGATGATGATAAATGGATTATTGATAGGTTTATGGATTTTTAGGAGATAAATTGATATTTTCTAAGAGTTTCGAGGATTGTAGGGGAGAGAGGAGTGAAGATGAGTGATGACTAATTATTTTTCAATTTTGTATTTTGTATTTTTGTCATTGTAATAAAGATGAATTCATTTTATAAATTTTTTGTCGGGTTTTTCATTTATTATTTAACAAATATCTCAGCAAAAATTGAATTTAAAGAAAAATCTCAAAAGACCTTTTTTGTAGAGAATGAAATTTAAACAAAAAAGGTCTGTTAACATTTTCATGTAAAACCACTAGTTCTCGAAATAATCGCAAAATAATGAATACGAAATTACAATTTTAGGATAATTTTTTTCAATTAAAAGGATTAAAATGATAAAACGATTGCAAAAACTCATAATCTATTGATTCATTTTTCCGATGAGTATTTATACGGAAATACAAAAATAAACAACGCAGACTTCTCGAAAATTCACAAAAATCGTATGACACAAAAAAAAAATATTTTCCTCTCCAGTGCGGCCCACCAACTCCCCATGAGTAAAAAATCTTCTAACCTCATAACGACGGCCCAGGCAACATTTTTCCGTAATAATTCGCGCTTTGCCGAAGAGCAGTACGGAAGAAAGGATTCTCTTTATGGACTCATTTTGAAAAAACTACTGAAATCTTGAAAAAAAAACGAAAACGGAGTTTTCTTTTAAAAAAACGCCAAGTAACCATTTTTACGCGTATTTGATTATCTTCTGGGCATTTGAAAAAAAAAACAAATGGACTAAAAAGCGCCAAGTCAGATATACTTACGAGAAAAAAATTAGTAGAGGCAGGACCAAGGTACTTGGCGCGGTTGACAAGATAAAGACGACGAGGCTCTCAGTAAGTACTGCTAAAATTGAATTGATCGAATGATGCTCAGCAGTGATTTTGACAATAGAAAAAAACCGCGCCAAGTCCCTTGGTCCTGCCTCTACTAATTTTTTTCTCGTAAGTATATCTGACTTGGCGCTTTTTAGTCCATTTGTTTTTTTTTTTCAAATGCCCAGAAGATAATCAAATACGCGTAAAAATGGTTACTTGGCGTTTTTTTAAAAGAAAACTCCGTTTTCGTTTTTTTTTCAAGATAATCTTTTACGTTGTCAAATTCTTACAGGTGATAAAGCTGGAGAAATTGTCTTCATACATCGTGTAACTTTATATTGTGAAAATATTTATCCGTTTACATTCAAAAGACGTCAATTTCCACTAAAACCGGCCTTCGCGATGACGATTAATAAGAGCCAAGGTCAAACATTTGATAGAATAGGAATCGATCTTCGCAAGGATGTTTTCAATCACGGTCAATTATACGTTGCATTTTCACGTGTTCGATCGTGGGAATCATTGAAAATATTCCTTGGAGCTCAACGTACAAGTAACATGGTGAAAAATTATGTATACAAAGAATTATTCGGTTGATAGTGATCAGTTATTGGAAAACTGAAATTTTTCACTGTTTAGAACTATTACCATTCATTATTGTGATACATATATTATCGTATCAACTTCTCTATCTCCTTGATTATCAATAGAACGAATCAAGAAAACAAAATAAACTATCATATTAGAGTCTGAATATAAAATCTAATGATTACAAAAAGCCCATTTCAGTTTTTGATAATTGTCACATTTTCATACTCGAAGCATCACATTCAAATTCGGCGCGCGGAGCGCGCCATCGGTCTCGTAAGAAAAATGATTCAATGTTCAGAATTTTCCGATCTGTTCGTAATTATTCCTTCATCAATGTTGTGCAATTTTTGTGTCGACGAAAAGAATCGTGTGTTGAGGCTTTATTTATAGAGGGAACAAATGGACAATGCCGGCTACCAATGAATGCCGGAAGAAAGTCTTGAGAAAAAACCTGCGGTGTTTCCCCCTGATTGAATTGTTTTACCGGTTTTTAGAATAGTTGTAGCATATTTTTTCTCTGTTAATACCCAAATATAGTTTATATTACGACCAAGAATGCGGCCGACACAAATCAATAAAGAACTTCTCAGAGCAGAGCTTCGACACCTGAATATCTTTACGGAAAATGGTGACCTTAAAGCTCGTGGGGTAAAAGTATGGGAGATTTGTGCTCGTCAACTCGGATTGCCACCGAAAAAAGCACTAAGCATTTGGATGATGGTAGCGCTGAAGGACGTGGATATTCCAGCTAATGAAGAACACACGACTGATGATAAACTTGATTCTGATGATGAAATTGATTCAGATAATGAGGAAATTAATTTGAATGATGAAATTGATTCGGATGATGAGGAAATTGAGTTGAATGTTGAAATTGATTCGGACGATGACGATGACGTTATTCTGGATGATACAGAAAAATTCCGAGGATCTTTTCCAGTGTTTCCAAGACGGCTCCCATCTTCAATTCATCGCACTCCCTCATCATCCAATCCTGATGGTACTAATCTTACTGCAGATGCTACTTTGCAAAAACAAATGAACAATGAAGACTCTGCACTGATTGATCCCCGCCTTTGTGACCCTATGACTATTGATGGAGCTGAACGTGATAGTGATAATGACTGTGATATCGCAGAATCCTCTCTTAACTCTTCTGAGTCCGAAGAGATGCTGCACGATTCATGTTATCATAGGAGTGACTCCGAAAACACTTCCGATTCTTCACATCGAGACCATAATCCTGATTCTTGTGTATTCTCACCTAACTCAGAATTTCCTCGTGAAACTTGTGAAAGTTCAAAATCAGGGAAATCGGGTACTCTCAGAGAATTCCAGCTTTCTTCAGAATTTCTGCGGAAATTTTCGCCCGTGGAAGGAAAATATCTGGAGAAAGGTTGGACTGGACCTTTTTACAAAGAATTCGCCAAGGTATATCCACTCTGCCCACTTACAACGGATAAAGCTACCATTTCTCGTGGAACTAGAAAGAAAAAGTATCATCAGTAGTATATGATCAACATTGGGAACACTCTTCCAGGAATTCCCCCTCCCCCCTTCCGGTCTGTTGTCCAGATGTTCGAGCGTCTTTTAGGTCCCCCTCCCCCCTTCCGGTCTATTGTCCAGGTGGTCGAGCGTGTTTTAGGGACCCCCCCGAGGTGACGAAGGCCCACGATATGCTCAGGGATCTAAAGGGGGGTGGTGGGTGGTGAAAGGGTTAAAGGCTAGAGTGGGAGAAAGGGTTAAATGCTAGAGTTGGGGGAAAGGGTTAAATGCTAGAGTGGGGGGAAAGGGTTAAAGACTAGAGTGAGGGAAAGGGTTAAAGGCTAGCGTGAGGGAAAAGGGCTCAAATACAACAATCTTTAATAATGAATAGATGGTGGATGGGTGATGGGTGGTGGGGTAGTGAGTGGCGGGGCAGGGGGTGGCGGATTAAAATTGGGCGACGGGTGGAAAGTGGGTGGTCGTTTGGAATTGAACGACGGATGGAGAGTGGATGGTGGGTGGGAATTGGATGGCAGGAGGCAAGCGGATGGTGGGTGCGAAGTGGGTGGTGCGGAGAGTACGTGCAAGCAACCCTCGATGTACCGATATTTTTGGCATGGACCTCTCAGAGCGAAAGAAGGACACAAGATGCTGAATGCCGGATCCGTCCTTTGAAGTGGGTGGACGAATGGAGATGATTTCGGAATTACGCGGAATTGTTGTTGTAACAAATGGAATGAATGGACACATGAGAACGACTTCTGTTAAAAATTGTCGTCAGATTCACCTAAAAGAAAAGAGTAATAAATAAGATACACTGGAATAAAACGTGCTGAAAAAATGTTCAGGGTTGAAATAAATAACACAAAAAAACAATTTTTTTTTTTCTTTGACAAACCATATTTTTTCGTGTATTTGAGAAATATTTTTTTTCGATACAATCAAATGTTATTTCAATTTTTAACAAATGGTCTGTAGAAATCAGGCATACGGTGACTACCACCCGCCATTAGATCTAAGTCTTCATAACAGAAATGGAATAATTCACCAAACACTTGATATAAATATCCCGAATTTCCATGAGGCACTGCACGATGTAACTCTGTACGGGCCCGCTGGTAAATCTCTTCAAAATCGGAAAGTATGTAATTGTGAAGATCACGAGTGGCAGGCATCCTGTTGTACTCCATGTGACCCATCACAACATTTGTAATGGCTTTAATGAGGGCCTCTTTGTATTCAGCGAGAGGCAGTGTATCCAACAGGTCTAACCAATTGTTGACCCATACAGCTTTGTCTTTCAAGATAGAGATGCTAGCTCCTTGCATATAGATGGGCTGTTTTATACGAGAATGTACCAAAGCCACAGTTAGTTGATCATAACACTGTGTAAATTTCACTTGTAAATCCCCATAGCACTTTGGAGAAAATGTGTTATTCAGCTGTGGTGGGTTCTTCTCTGGGTCAAAGTAGCCGAAAATGGTATCCAGATCCTCGTAAATAAACCGCCATTCTTCCCGTGAAAAAGGAAGTATATAACGGGCTGGCCGGACCGACTCAAATTGCACCACCGGAACAAATTTACAGAAATCGTTTAGTTGCACTCCACTACGTAGCTGTTTCGTTCCCGATTTATTTAGAGGAACAACTTGCGACAAGAACACATGTGGTTCATGATTAGCACAACCCTTTGTAGCGGTGTTTTCCATGTTCACGAGAGCAGTTAAGCGGTGGTGGATAGACTGATTGAAGCACCCCGCGGTGCGGCACGTTATATAGCACGGCGTCTCGGAGTGGGGGGTCACGCGCGTGCCCCCACCAGTCTCATATCCAGTTCACACATCATCACACGTACTGCCCCCACCCGTTTTATTTACCCCTACCCGTCTTTTTTACGTCGGTGTATATTACACGTACTATCCCCATCCGTTTTATTTACTCCCACCCATCTTTTTACATATATATATATATATCGCGCCAGCAGTGTTTTATACATTCAGTTCTAGTTTTTGGAATCAACAGTGAAAAAAATTGTGGAAAAGTGGAAAATATTTTAGAAAAGTGAAAATGTGGTTTAATGTGGAGCGATATTTCGACGAATTTATTCAAGTTGATCAATTACCACGTAATATCAGGCTACCTCATCGTGCCAAGTGGTACTGGAGAGTGAGGATTCTTGTTAATAGAAACTCTTGCAACTTTGATGAATCTGATTTTCAAGAACGGAAGGAAATGGACTCAGAGCTTTGGAGAAAAGAATGGAGCATTATCGACTGGTCGAGTAGAAGATGTTCATGCATCGGTTCCGGGGGCCCTAAGCCAGATACACACGTGAAGTGGCAAACCCGTCGTTCAGACTATGATTCCGTATACAACGAAATGGAGACGGATATAACTTACTACGTATGTTGCAACGACGATTCAGACAAATCCAATGAAGACATATTGAAAAATTTTGGAATGCAGTTCAACCCTCCCAGACTAAAGAGCATAGCCACAGCTAGTTTGTTAAATGAACGGCGATTTGCAAAAAATAAGAACACTTTACAGCTTGTAAAAAAGGCAATATCATACGATCAAGATACATTATTGTATAAACTAACTATGAATCGTGGGTCGAAGAAGGTTCTTATTAAAAAAGTAATGCTGAGAGATGCATTTGTGGGCGAAACATTTTTCCGATTTACAGACAGTACAGAAGAAGAATTTTATTATCCAGCGGGGGAAGAGACCTTGCTCTTTCAACAAGAGCCAGTAGAGTTCTTTAGCCGTCGATAAATAGGTGCCATGATCTAGCCACATTATTATTATATCAAGCTCGGAATTAATCTATTAGTTATAAGATTAGCATTAAAAATTTGAGAAATTTCGTCGCAACGATGGTTGCAGGGGAGGGTACAGTGGGCTTCCCGGAGAGAGACGCCCAATAAGGAAATCGGAGCTATGTAAAACAATAGTCCAAAATGCAATTGGGACTTCAATTCAGACGTGGCATATGATCCAAACACAGGCAGGGTAGGTGGTTTTTTTTTCATCAATTTAAAGTGTTTACATTTTTTTTTCAATTCCTGGCAGGTATAGGGTCGCGTATTTTTTTTCTTCTTCAAGAGTGTCCGTTTTTTTCTAATGAGTGTTCACGTTTTTTTCTAATTCAAGTGTTTGTCACCGCGTTTGTGTGTTCGGTTTTCTTCCTGAATCTTTCTTTGAGTGTTTTTTTTGTATCGATAATTTTTCCTGCTTCGGTTTTGCTCAGTTTTTTTTCGGTTTTAGAATATTTCTTTTCGGTTTTCGTTTATTTTTTTTCCAGTTTCCATCTCTTTTTCATTTGATTTACATGTAATTTTGATTTGGTTTTAAACTTTTTTAATCCCCGTTTTTAGATATTTTTTTTCGATTTTCGTTTAATTTTTTCCCCGTTTTTCCATTGTTTTTCCGTGAAAAAAAATTGTTTAATCATTTTTTTTATTGTGCGAGAAAAGTTTCTCTCCCGTCAGAATTTTTTCTTTTTTTCAGTTGTTGCTATTAGCATTTTTATCTTTTCTTTCCTACCATGTCATATTATTGCGTTCGTGTTTTCCTAATTTTCTACGTTTTTTATAACATTTTCAGAAGGAATGAGATGAAGCTCTGAGTGGGAGGACCTGAGTAGCCTCTTCAGCAAACCCCTCTTCATGAAGACTGTACCCTGGAAGGTTGGGATCTTATATAATGGGAATAATTTGAATGTCAAACCCACAATTCATCGTCTCATTCTCAAAGAAGAAAACATCAATCACAAAATAACAAAATATGTATTCTTTTTAGTCACTTAGTTTCATAAATAAACCAGAATTATTAGTATTAAAGTATTAGAATTCTTTCCTTTTTGCTTCCGGACGGAAGCTTTGTTTTTACAAGATTTTGGCATTCTCCAATTTTATGTGGAAATGATGTAGAATATTATGAAATGTTAAGATATGATGATTTTAGAAAATGTCCGTATGTATGTGCAGATTTTTCATTTTTATTTTTTTATTTTTTTTTTAATTGGGGATAATAAAACGGCAAAAGTATTGGAAAAAAGTATGAATTTTTTACACATAATTGGTATCTCTTGTGGTGAGCTCCAGGCAAAGTTTCAACTCGATCGACAGATTAGTTCTCGAGATATCGTCATTTATTGGAAAATCGTTTTTCTTCAATATCCCGTGAACGATTCAACCAATCAATGTTTTTTTAAAATATTCAGCATAAAAATATCTATCGATTTGAATAAAAATATTCATTCCGACCTTTGAGAAGTTACATAGTTATGGTCTTTTTTTCTATTTTTTTGCTAGAATCCTTGTGTGCTTGATAACTTAAAAAAATTTCGAGATAAAAAGTTCAAATTTGGCTCGATTGTTGGTCTTACAGAAATGAAAGTTGCTATTTTGGATGGGCGGAATCGACCGATTACGTTTGGAGATATTGAATTTTAGATGTAAAACTAGTTTCTTCGATATTGTAGAAAATATTTGACCGATTGGTTTTTTTTTGAAAATATTTGTCACGATGGCTTCTATCTAATACGACCAAAATATGTATACCGCTCCATTGAAAGTTATCGAGATATTGTCGATTTTCTATTTTTATTCTCGAAAGTCACTCTTACGAGCTATAATACGACTAAGAGTTGGCACCTAAACCTGAAATTTGGGCTCATAGCTGGTATAGTCAAGTTACAATGCCGTGTAAAATTTGAAGTCAATATGTCCATTAGGTTCTAAGATACAGCCAATTATTATTTTTCTTTCCTCTTCAAAGAGGATGGAAGTAGGTATTAAATGCAAAATTTCAGCAAAATTTCAATTGATTTAGATTTTTCTTCAGGATTAATTGAAATGTAATTCATAAATTTATCTAATTTTTCAAAATTTTCGTTGAATACGATGGAACAGCTCACGGAGTAAATAATTATTATTCTATTCTATTTCCCTTTCAAATGGGATGAAAATGGGCGCAAGTAGGAAATTTCAGCAGAACTCAACCATTTTGGATTTTCTTTCAACACTGATTGAAGAGTAATTCATAAATTTATTTCATTGATTTTCTATATTTCAGTGGGTTTTCCCTTGAGGAAATGTAATTCATAAAGTTTCTACATTTTTTTCTGGGCAGAATCGATTTTAGATCCGTCAGGAAGCTAACTACCAATGAAATTGTTGGTAGAAAAAAAAGCATAATATAATACCGCATTTCTTTGACCGCTTAATACCAGCCGCATGGCAGTGACCGCCTACTTGTTCATATTTTTTAAATCAAAAACTCCAATTTATTTCTTCTACAATTCTTAACCTTTACACTGCCCCCCTCCGAAAACGCACGCTAACTGTAGCGCGCGGTCTATCAGACCGCTATACCATTTGTGGTTTTATTTTCTAACATTTTCATTAACAAATGTCTTATTTTTAATGTTTGCGATATCAAGAGGAATATTTAATATAATTTCATGTAGTTTTTGTTAATTAATTGCAATTTTTCATTCTCCAAATAATTATTTTACCCTAAATTGAATTTCTCGCTGGACGGGGTGAACCTTAAATAGAATGCTCATCGAGGAACTAATTGCTGGGCTTAATGTTATTAAATCATTGGGAAATGAGTTAATAATAATATTAATGATAAATATAAGTGTAAAAAAAAAAATTCCATAATTTATCATGCATTGAATAGACTTATACTAACTGTAGAGGCCGGTCTGAGAGACTGCAACTTTCCCACTTTCGGGTATTTTTATCGATTTATCGATGGGTAAAAAATCAAAAACACCTGAAATCGATTGAAACCGATGAAATATAAAGATACTAGGAGTTTGAAATTTTTTTCTTCAATTTATAAATAGTTATGTACTATAAAAGTTTTGATAGCGGTCCCACAGACCGGGGGTTCCGTGTAAAGGTTAAAGAGAAAAGAATACAAAATTTAATCAATTTATTTTTCAAGGAAAAAAATTACATCGAGTAAAAAAATTAAAATCTATGTTTAAATTCTGTACTTAAATTCTGCACTTCGATGATAGAATTACATTTGAAGAAAAAAATCTTACTATTAATCGTTTCTCACATCATGCATCATTTCTTGAATCTGTAAAGGAGTGTTGTCGTCCCCTCATTATGGCAACGTTTTGGGCCAATCGCACGGATAATTTTAGTCTCTTGTTTCGTTATGACGTCATGGTACACGGTACAGCACGCTATTATGACAATAGAGCCAGTGGAAGGTAGATGGGCGCACCCCCTACCGTGCAGAAAGTCACACCGTTTTTTACCAATATGTATATATAATTTGATTTCTCTCAGTTTATATTCAAACGAAAACATGGATACGAGGTGGAAGCATCCCTTCACTGCCATGGTCTGTGGGCCAACAGGCTGCGGAAAGACGTTCTTTGTTAAAAGATTTTTGAAAGAAATCAAAGAGATGTGCGACACACCGATTGACAAAGTTATTTTTTATTACGCCGAGTGGCAACCAGGATATTCTGATTACGATAAAAATTTTGTTGAATTTCGCGAAGGATTGCCAAAATCAAATGATTTCGATGATAATAAGCCAAAACTGGTTGTAGTGGATGACTTGATGCGCGAATCGTCAAACGGTTCAATAGTTGATTTATTCACAAAAGGCAGTCACCATAAAAATCTGAGTGTCATGTTTATATCTCAAAATTTATTCCATCAAGGGAAGGGTCAACGAGATATTTCATTAAATACAAATTACATTGTTGTATTCAAAAATCCCCGTGACCGTGCACAGATTGCACATTTGGCTCGTCAAATATTCCCCGAGGATCCAAAATTTCTACAAGAGGCATATTTTGATGCTACATCACAGCCGCATGGATATCTATTGTTTGATTTAAAACAGACAACACCTGAAAACTGTAGATTTCGTACAAGTGTATTTCCTAGCGACCCCTATCACTATGTTTATGTGCCACGAAAGGCTTACAATATAAAAGGAGGAGACTCATCACAGCGTGTACCAGTCGTGCGTATGTAATGGCTAAGACAAGTCGTTCAAGGAGCGGCTCTGTTCGCAAGTCGATTGGGGCGAAGAATACAGCCTTGTTGCATGCCCTTGTGCACGCACCCCCAAGAACACGCCAAGCACTGATAAAACACGCTAATAAAGATTTGATTCGTTGTATTTGTGAGTGTGCTTTGAATTTATTGCACGGAAATATTCCTTTAAGAGATTGTGAAAAATCGAAATTGTGTAAACATAAAAAAATTTTGAGAAAATTGGCCGATAGAAAACAGAGTTTATCCAGCAAGAAGAAAATTCTCAATCAGAAAGGGGGAGCCTTTTTACCTATGTTGCTGGGTCCTCTCATTAGTGCTCTTATTTCAACAATTGCGAACTAATAATGGAACATGCGAGAAAAATGATACTTGTGCCTGAGGAAAGTGTGGATAAATTAAAGAATTCTTCACATGGAAATGCACACAATGTGCACAATGTTTTAACTGAATTGGCAAAAGAAATTCAACCATCAGCTCAAACTCCTGGTACTACTGAAAGTCGTTTAGATGCTCAATTACTGGAAATTTTAAATTCTAAAACACCTAAAGACGACCATGAAAAGTGGAAATTGTATAATGATGTTTTGAGGCGATATTTATTTTACACCGGACGGAACAAGGCTCATTCCTTACCGCCACAAGAGGTCAACGATACACCCCAAGGGGACCGGTACGCCCCAGAAGCCATTGTAGCTACAATACCTGTGACGTTCAAAAGAAAAGCCACGGGTATTCTTCGATATATTGATACAGCTGATACAGGGAAAAGGTTAAAGTGAGACGCACAAGGGCAGGTGACATTGGATGGTCGATTGCTTACTGGAGTAAATATTGTCGATCTCATACAAGACGTCGTTCGATCACGTAAAAATTATAACGCTAGAGGTTGGGAACGTTTCGCAGCATACTTACATAGCATAAATACACCTCAAGAGTTTCTGGGTAATCCTAAATTTCAACGCCAACTGATAAACTCACCGGTGAATCAGAGTCGTCGCGTAGAACCTGAGATTTCAGACGACGACAGTTCTATAGATGGTGATCTACCACCGCCAGCGGGATCATCACAGTCTTACGCTGAAGGAGGAATTAGGCGCCATATGTTGACACCCAATAGATCTTTCACCGATTTGAGAAGGGGGCAGAAACTTAAATTGAGAGGATCAAGACCCAACCAGAGTCCTTACGAAAAGAGAAAATCTCTTAATCTGTCGTCATGGCTTCCCTTTTAGAAGAAGAAGAGAAACTATCGAAAACATATTTTGATCCTGTAGAACCTGTGGCATATACAGGGGCCCGAAATATTTTATCAAAATACAAAAATGTAATATCAGAGAAAAAAATAAAAAATTGGTTGAATGCACAAAACGCATACACTCTTCATGGACCTATTAGACGAAAATTTCCACGTTTGCATTATACAGTGAACAATATTGATGATTTATGGGAGGCAGATTTGGTGGAGTTGAGATCATTGAAGACATATAACAATGGGATCTCTTATTTACTAGTGGTCATAGACGTGCTAAGTAAGTTTGCCTGGGTCGAGCCCATAAAGGACAAGTCAGCGCCACAGGTACTCGAGGCCTTTAAGCGTATTTTGCAGAGAAGTGGCGGTCGTATTCCTGTTTGCATACAAACTGACAAGGGGAAAGAATTTGTAGTCAGTAGCGTTCAGAAATTTTTTTCTGATAAAAAAATACAATTTCGTCTCGCTCGTAATCCTGATATTAAGGCGGCAGTTGTCGAGCGTTTCAATCGAACATTGAAAGAACGTATGTGGCGTTATTTTACACACAATAGAACATATGAATATATAGATGTTTTGCAGAAAATTGTTGACTCATATAACAATTCAAGACATTCCTCAATAAAGATGGCGCCGGCGGCCGTGACCATCGACAATGCTCCATATGCATGGCGTAATATACAAGACCGTTTCAAATCGGAAAAACCTCGTAAAAAAACCTTTAAATACAAGGTAGGGGACTATGTACGCATCAGTAGAGCTAAAGGCATCTTCGAGAAAGGATACGAATATAATTGGAGTAAAGAAATATTCCAAATTACCAAAACTCTATTGAAACAGTCGTTACCTATATATGAAGTGAAAGATTTAGCTGATGAACCGATTGAAGGATTTTTTTATGAGCAAGAATTAGTACTTGTCAATAAACAACTTGACGATAAATTTGTAATTGAACGCGTTTTACGTTCTAAAGGAAAAGGAAAAAGTAAACAAGTTCTCGTTCAGTGGGAAGGATATCCTGTGAAATTCAACTCGTGGATACCTGCAACAGAGTTGAAAAACGTGGGGAAGAAATGAAGAGGGACGATTTCTATATGGTGCTGCCTAGCAATAGCAGCATGGACTATCATCCTGACAATACAGCATCGAGATTTACAACATTACTCCCAAAACAAATTGAGCTAGAAGGGCAATGGGCTGTGGCATTGAGCGAGATACAGTTTCCTTGTAATTTTCTACATATATCTGATAGAGCTGATGCCAGCATCTTCATTACAAATTATGCCCAGAAAGGACCCGAAGGCACTCAAACTGTTGAAGAAGTGTACACGATGAAAACATCATTCATGCCCCTTGCAGTTTTTAAAAATACGAAGGATTTCATAGAAATATTGAATGGTGCAAAACCATTGAGAGATCACTTTAGATTTCAATATTCAATCCAACAGGGTTTTGTGACCATCGGGAAAATTTGTAAATACGAAAAATGCGGAAGTCATAAGCATGGCCTGGAGTTTTCTGATAAAGTAATGGACATGTTAGGTTTTGAAAGAAAACCACTCATTTTCAATGACGGTGTACCCTCTCATGAAGGGTCTCTACCTGCTAGCCTGTCCCGAGGTTTACCGGAGAGTTTATTCGTGTATAGCGATCTCTGTTCCCCTTATGTGACGGGTGATGTACAGTCATCTCTCTTACGCGTAGTACCATTCAATTCCGCTGGCTATACCTATGGTGCTACGTATTGTAGAACTTTTTCGAGACCTCATTACATACCCCTAATGCGGCACTCATTCCGCACAATTGAAATAGATATAAGGAGTCATCGCGGTGAATTGATACCATTCGAGTACGGACCTTTAAACGTGACACTTCATTTCAAGCGGATTGATTAAACAGATATGAGTCCCTACATTGCATACTACGAAAATCAGGCAGGCGGTGGGGCTGTTGCTGAAAGATACAACAATTTTGGCCGTGTTTATGCAGGAAACCCTTACCAACGGGGGCATGGAATTGGGGCTTTCCTCGGGGGCCTTTTCCGGCGCATTCTGCCGTACATTGGTAGCGCAGCTCGAGCAGTCGGTAAAGAGGCTCTCAATACAGGGTTGAACGTTGTAACCGATGTAGTGTCAAATGGAAAACCATTAAAGGTGGCGCTTGAGAACCGTTTGACGGAATCGGGGTTGAAATTGAAAAGGAAGGCTGAGGAAAAAATTGAATCTATGATGCGTGGTTCTGGATATAAAAGAAAACGAAAACGCCTCAGAGCTCATAAGCTCGTTGGACGTGGATCGGTTAAGACATCCAAAACCGGGAAGGGTAAAAAGAAGAAGAGAGCTGCCTCAAAAAAAAAGAAAATAAAAGTTAAAAGAGTGAAAAGAAATAAATCAAAGAGGAAAACTCGTGACGTCTACGATATTTTTCATTAATCATCATGTCTTTCCTACATTCTCATTCTTCGGAGTGCGTGAAATCGGAGCTGGATCTGTTCACATTACCACCTACACAGACCAGTATTGAACATTCACAATTTGTTTACTACAATCCTGTATCTACTTTATCAGACGATGCTCCAATTGAATTCATAGTTCCTGGCCATGGAGAGGAATATATTGATTTGGCCCATACTATGTTAAAAATACGGGCAAAGATTGTGAAACCTGATGGCACCGCGGTCGATACCGATTCCGTGGGACCAGTGAATAATTTTCTGCATTCTATGTTCAATCAAGTGGATGTATATTTTAACCAGAAAGTTGTTACATCCCCGAATAACCTCTATGGCTATAGAGCATACATTGAAACACTGCTCAATTATGGAAATGATGCTAAGAACTCCCACCTTGGAATGGGTTTATGGGCAACGGATTCGCATTCTGAAATGGAGACTGGCGCTGTTCCTGGTGAAAACGTGAGGCAAAACCAAGGTCTTGCAACTCGCCATTCATTTACAAAGGGTGGAAAAGTATTCGATATGCTTGGACATTTACATTGCGACGTGTTCAATCAGGATAAGTTTTTGCTCAATGGCGTGGAACTGCGCGTTCGTCTTATTCGGGCAAAAAATGAATTTTGTCTTATGGATGCTACAGCGCACGGCTACAAAGTCCACGTTATCGAGGCCTCATTGATTATCAGACGTGTAAAACTCAGCCCAGGCACATTAATAGCTCATGCAAAAACCCTAGCTAAGACAACGGCTAAATATCCCCTGACACGCGTAGAGGTCAAGTCTTTTGTACTACATAATGGAATTATGAGCGAAACAATAGATAATGCAATCCTAGGACAATTGCCTAAGAGGATCATACTAGGATTGGTGGAAAATGCTAGTTTCAATGGCTCAAGGACAAAAAATCCTTTCAATGTCAAACATTTTGGCCTCAACTTTTTGTGCCTTAATGTCGATGGTCGGCAGGTACCTTCAAAGCCCCTACAGCCGAATTTCGCTACTGGAGAGTGTCTGGACGTAGAGGCCTATAATACACTGTATGGTGGTACAGGAGTACATTTTGGAGATCATGGAAATGGGATTTCTCGTCATGCATACTCTGAGGGATATTCTTTCTTCATTTTCGATCTGACTCCTGATTTATCGGCAAGTTGTGCTAGCCATTGGAATCTTGTCAGGAGTGGAAGTGTCCGCATTGAATTACGTTTTGACAGGGCCACAGAGCAAAATGTAAATTGCATACTTTATGCAGAATACGATAATTTGCTGGAAATTGACTCGACAAGACAAGTTATTGTGGACTACAGTGGATGAAAGGGAAAAGAATAATAGACTATATAACAGAGGGATTACCGTACAACTACATTAGTGGGCCATAAACAGTCTTCCAGACCGCACGTGCCCTGTTACATTTTCTGACCTGACCATTGGGCTCCACCATTGACCAGAGGTCTTTCTTATGAATACCCTTGAACTCTTGAAAGTACTACCGCATACAGATGCCACCATTGGAGGAGTCTACCCCGCAGACAGGGTCCCATGGAAATGGGTCCGGCCCTGTGCAATCGTCATCAACACCGATAACCACACACAACCGGGAAGCCATTGGGTTGCCGTTTACCTCGGTTCAAATGGACGAGGAATCTATTTCGATAGCTTCGGAATGCCCCCCTTCGACGCTCGAATCACTCAACGCCTTAGGAGAAATTGCCGCATATATGAATGGAGCGCAAAAAGACTCCAAGATGTATCATCTGATGTTTGTGGGCAGTACTGCATTACTGTGCTTCACTGGCTTTTCAATAATCGGTCTCTACAGTCCTTTCATAAATTATTTACTTCAGACACAAAACGTAACGATCGCATTATTATGAAAATGTTCAAGAAAATCACTCGAAAATGTAATCGTAGGAATTTAAGAAAACCCTTTAAAAACTTATCTGGTAGTGGTATTTCACATTATAATCAATGTTCAACGAAACGATTTTTCTCATACCCTAAATAATAATCTTTTTTCGTAATAAATAATAATAACAATTTTAAATTCAGTAAGAATAATGTATTTCGAATAATGATTTTTCAATAAATAATAATAATTATAATCTTTTTTCAATAAATAATAATTTTAATCTTTTTTCAATAAAAAAAAAATAAAAGAAAACAATTGTATGCTAGGTAATAAGACCTTTTGAATAAATAATTTATGTAATCCCATAATTGCGCATTTTGTGTTGTATTTTAACCCTTTCCCCCACTCTAGCATTTAACCCTTTCTCCCGCTCTAGCCTTTAACCCTTTCACCACCCACCACCCCCCTTTAGATCCCTGAGCATATCGTGGGCCTTCGTCACCTCGGGGGGGGTCCCTAAAACACGCTCGACCACCTGGACAATAGACCGGAAGGGGGGAGGGGGACCTAAAAGACGCTCGAACATCTGGACAACAGACCGGAAGGGGGGAGGGGGAATTCCTGGAAGAGTGTTCCCAATGTTGATCATATACTACTATCATCGACTCAATATTATGAGTTCATGCATGATGCAAGGATGCGCTAGATACCAATTTTTCATTGATCACGATATTGATGTCACGAGGGACGTAACAGTACTCTGTGTGCAATTAGGTGACTATTCCCATCAGACTGATGATACCAATAGACGCCCAATTCAAAGGTCTGAACGCATTGAAATCGCGAAAGAGGTGGGAGACACAGCTGGAAGTATTCAAGAACTTATATATCTCAATGATTGCCCGCCAGTGGAGAGAGAGGCAGGCAATTATACGAAAGCTCCGAGTGCAATGCTTTTGAGGAAAATTCAATCGCAACATCGGGCTCGCGGAGATTTGTCGTCCGATAATGCAGAATTCTTACACAAACTAAAGCGACAATATGATCATAGAGAAGATTTAAAGGGGAATAAAGTAAAAGGATTTATACAAGAGATTGGTGATACTCCATTTTTTGTTATTCTCTATACCATTCACCAAATAAAGCTGATTCCTGAAATGGCCAAGAAAGGACCAGTGTTTCTCCATCTTGATTCGACGGGTACGATAGTGAAGCGCCCTTCGCTGGATTGTAAACTACCCTATTACTATGCATTGATAATGGCCGGGAACGATAATCGATCTGCAATACCAATCGGGGAGTTTATTAGTTGTTCTCACGATGTCAGAAATATTCATCTGTTTTTGAGTGCAATCGACGTAGCTCTGAAATCAGTTCATCCATTTTCAGTCCCTTTGATTGCGAAAATTGAAATGGATGCTAGTAAAGCCTTACTGCAAGCATCATTGAAAGCATTCAACAATTGTGACACTTCACGATACTTAGATGATCGCTGGGAAGAGTGTACTCACCCCGAACGAGAACCAAAATCTTATACAGCGCTTCATCAATGCTCATCCCACTTTTCAAAAAATGGTATTGACTTCATCAAGAGTATAACAGATGACCCCGTACTCCAGAAGCTATTCATATCTGGCCTGACGTTATTGATTCATTCTACAAGTTTAGCACAAGCCGATGCAGTGTTTAGGGCTATGGTTATTCTCTTCTCATGTCCACAATGTACTCGTGATGAAGAATACCTCAAAGCTTACACAGATGTCTCATTATTGAAAACCAAAATTGCTACGCTGTTGACAAAAGTACATGAGGAAGAGAATGAAGATAAAGATGATGTAGCTTTCGAACCAAATGACACGATTCGTCAAAAATCTAAGTTTTATCAACATTTTCTGAAATTGTACGAGGATACTATTTCACATCTAAAGACAAAAGCCACGGACCAGAAGAATCGATTCTACCTCAAGGGGGCACTCATTCACATGCTTAATAATTGGTTACCCTATTACCCTTTATAGTCGGGTATAATAATTCAAAAATTTGACTTGGTCCGCGACTCAAATGCTGTTTGTGAAAATTGGTTCAAACAAGTGAAGCACTTACTCTTCAAAGGGGTCATGCGTCAGAAAATTCCTCGTTTCATCCAGAAACTTGGAACCTTGATCGCACCGAGAATTATGAAGTTAACCACTAATTTGACCACCAGGAGGCAGAAATTGGAAAGAGCGAAAAAAAGGGCTGCGCCCAAAACATTGAAGAAGCCAGGACAAAAGAAACAACGTTCAGAAGAAAAGATTGACCTTACTGAAGAGGTTTGGAAGAGGAAGAATTTGAAAACGGAAAAGTTTAGACTCGGTGGGAATTTCAAAAAAATCAGTAAGATCAAATCATCAAGTATTGGAGTTGAGAAAGAGGAGACGACTGCTGAAGAAATGACTGTAGCCAGAAAAATGATCGATGATGACAAATGGAATGATCCAAAACAAAACATTGATGGGTCTGATAACAGTTCTGAAGACGAAAGTAGTGATAGTCAAACAGGAAACGAAGGAATCGAAGAGGGAATGCTCGGAAAACATGGTGAAGGAATGCCAAACGTCCCTCGAAATTCGACGATGCCGCCATGGCGAAAAGTCAAGACTTATCCAGAGTATAGCAGAGATGTGAACATTAATGTATATGGATTTTCGATGAATAAGCTCTCCCTGAACACATTGAAACCTAATGTTAGGATTGATGATGCCATTATCAATGCATTCATATCAACACTATCAAATCAATACCCCGGTGGACCTTTAGTATTCGATATTTTCTTCGTGACTGCATTGCAAACACAAGCAGAACTTAGTATGGGATACTACTTGCTTGCAAGGGAGATGGAGGCATGGACTTATGATTATTGGTTGATACCAATGAACATTGGAGGTGTACATTGGACAATGCTCTTGATTTCATTTTCTTACCAATGTTTCATATATTTCGATTCACAACATGGTAAACCCGAAGCTATAACACTCCCTAGACTCTGTTATTATATCAATAACGTGTTTCAAGCAGAAGGTTTACAATCATATGATTGGAGTCAATGGACCATTTATTACCCGAGCAATGTTCCCCATCAAGGTCATGGAACAGGCAATTTACATGATAATTGCGGTGTACATATTTGTACGTGGGCGTATCTCATCTTTTCCGGATCTTTCTTCGATTTTCATGAAGATGATATGAACACGGCGAGGAAATGGATTATGAGGACATTGTTCGAATATGCTGGGCGAAAAACAATTCAAGTTGTTCATTCCAAATCCAGGCATGAAAGAAAACAAGATGTTACGATAGAAATCGAGAAACTGTTGGTTAAAAAAATGATCGTGCCTAAAATAACAGAGTCAATATCTCCTCCCATGAATTCATCATCTACACGAGAATTCGTACATTCCATGTTTGTAGGAAGAACGGAAACACCACATTCACTTAACGTCCAAGCAAGGGGAATGAGCAGAAAGACTTGTGGTAGTGATGCAGACAAAGAGATGCCAGATGAACAAAATAAAAAGGAAGATGGACAATACACAAGGACAGGATACTCAGATCACCAGAGTAAAAATTTATCAATCTGTTCTGATATATCGCCTGCTGACGAATTCCCTGTATTCGATTGCGATGATGAAGATGAAGATAGAAGGAACGAGCATAATGAAATGGACGAACAACAACGAGAACGATAGTCAGATCTAACCCATGATCAGAGCAGAGATACACTAGAGTCTTCGGGAGACTTTATTCGGTTACACGCAGATGAGAAGTTTGAGGATAACTTGCCTGGAAAGCGATCGAACAAACTGAAGAGAGAGCAGTTGTCTTATACATCATTCCAGGAAGACATCGAACAGCGATTTTTTGAGTCTGATTTAGAGTATCCTCACCAGTTGTCAGATTTTCCATCTCTATTACCTGATCAACGAGTTGAAAATGAAGTGATTGATCATTTTGTGACAATTGTCAAGGTCACAGTCGGTAGAGTCATGCATTTATTAAAGTTAATAGTAGTCAAAGTCTCGGGGGGAGCTCACACTCCCTCTCCTTATAAAAAGAAACCACTGGGATGGCGCAGAAGACCCAAGAGACACCAATACTAATTCCATATAATTATACATGGGAATGAGGCTCGGTAAAGCAAGAGGAGACTCTGAGAAAAATTTCTTGGAGTCAAAAGAAGAGAGCCTGGACCAGGACCATCCAATACCTGAAGGAAGGAAGGAAGGAAGGATGTCCAAACTATCCGTACATCAAGGGAAATTAATCCCGAAGAATTATTCAAATTAAATGAGAATATTATATTTTGTACACGAAGCTCAAGGTCCAGGGTCGTTCATCAGTGAGTTGTAACAGTATATGCCTGTATAGGGGGGAATTACCCCACCCCTTTTTGGACGAATTTGTAATATCTGTGGGCCTACAGGAATAATTGTGGGTACCGCAGTTCCACCCGAGACATAGTCCAGGCAGGAGCTCATTAATAGAGTAACAGTAATAGATTGTCGAGTAATAGATTGTCGAGATTAATAGATTTGTTGGGAATTAATAGATTTTCGAGATTAACAGATTTGTCGTTGAGAATAATAGAGTTTTTGGAGGATATTGGAGAGATTAACAGATTATCGAGTATTAGAATTAATTATTGAGAGGGGTGGACAATATCCAGTAGAAGGAAGCCACCTGGGCAACCCAATCGAGACCCTGGACCTTTGCAACGAGCTGAGTGAGTTACGTAACATCCATAACTTCTCAATTCATTTTGTCTTTTGTCTCGAGTCCAGTGGAGGGAATTTTCCCTCCTTCTTTTCATTTTTTCTAAAGATTTATTTTGAGTTTATTGAATTATTACTATTATTTGAGTTATTTCTGGTTAACAGTACATTGCAATCATTAATTATTGCTAAAGAGGCAATTGTCCTCATTAATTTTGAGTTTATGATTATATAGAATCCTGAAATTAGATTTCTTTATATTATTATTATTTTGAATATCTTCTTGAATATATTTTATTCTTTGGAGCATAAAATTGGTATTTTGCGTTTCATTTGGTCAAACCCAGGAGTGCGAAGAGGGAGTATCGTCCTCCCTTCCCCTTGTAAAGTAGAGTACGGGTAAGGTTAAGTTTTTTTCAGTCATAGTTGCAGTCCGTCTTTTGTCTATTTTCTCCGGGTTGAGCAAAATAGTCTGGCGTCCAAGGCAAAGGGCGTACATAATTATCTATAAAGTAATAATCATTAATATCGTGGAAATCGTCACAGTTTCTTCTCTAAAATCCAGATAGTTGCTGGTATGAACGGATTGAGATTATTGTGTTTTCCTCAAGAAATCGCAGTGAACTTATTGAGAGGAGAGACGAATGATGAATTCAAAGAATGGCATAAGAAGGTTCACTTGGAAAAATGTGATATGTGGCTCTTACCCCTTAAGACAGATGCTAATAACTGGGCGTTATTGATTATAATATTTAATCTCAGCACAATGACGTATATAGATCCACTTCATAACTCACTCCCTGAAATTTTCATGGCAAATCTATGGTGGCGTTCATCTCCATGATGTTAGATCAATTCATAAGTATACTCAAGGGAAGTGGAGAATAAAGTACAACATTAAAATTATGTCATAAATGCGACGTTTCGCTAATTATTATAGCTTCATCAGGCACTGGAAAATAAATACATAAACATAAAGTCACATATTATACACTTATCAGTGACTCCTAACCTCATGTAACAAATTATCAATACACTAAAACAGAATTTTACATAAACAGAAAAGATTATACCTTAACATGATTAATGTCTTGTCTCATTCCAATTAAAAATCTCGAAACGGAGTTCCCCGTATGTAACAAGAGACAAATAGCAAAATTTAAGAAACATATTCACTTAAATGACAAACCACTCTGATACAGTCACTCGTCTTAGTGTAAATGAGCCCACACAACTCAGCACTCGTCAGGTGATAGACAACAATGCAGCTGACCATGCGGGGGCAGCACTCTCCAGGCACAAATGTTCAGCCAGTCTAGCATCTAACAAATCTAGCATTCTGTCGATCTATTCTCCTCTTATGTTGATTTAACACATTACCATATGCAGAGCTCAAGCCACGTGTATCTTCCCGTTTATTCACTGTATCATTCATGGAAATATGGATCATTTCACTAATATTTCTCTTCATCCAATTCTCTTCCATATCAAGAATACTAATCTCACTAAAATTGAAATTATGACCAGTGGAAAAATGATGATCTGCCAAAGCTGTTTTCTCAGTTTTCAGAATTTTCTCAGGTTTACAGTCATTTTTATGTTGACTCAACCTAGTACCTAATCTTTGACTAGTCTGTCCTACATAATACTTTGAGCATACACAGGGAATTTTATATATTACTCCAGATCTGCTGAGCTGTGGTGTCTCATCCTTCAGTCTAGTATATAAATTTCCAACTGTTTTCAAGTTATATGGTACGAATCTTGAGTCCGTGTTCTTTATGCACTTATTCAATTGTTGCGACAGACCTTTGATTAACGGAAAACTGAAACTCTTTTTGATCTCTGGTTCTGCTCTCATCACTCCACTATCTCTCCGATCTTTAAACTTCTTGACGTAGTTCTTTATGAACTTATCTGGGTAACTATTATTTCTCAGTAGATTACTCACCCTTCTTATATTTTCCTCATGGTATTCCTCACTACTTAAACCAATCGCTCGATGGAGCAACCCAAAAACTACTCCAATCTTCTGTGAGGTCGGGTGATTAGATCTGAAATTCAATATTCTACCAGAATTCGTCGGTTTTTGATACCAACTCGTCTTTATAGTCCCATCATTTTGTCGGAAAACTTTTACGTCAAGAAAACATATCGTATTCTCTACTTCTTCTTCTACGGTGAACTGAATGCGATTATGAACAGAGTTAAACTGGTCTTTTACCGTTTCTATTTGATTGATAGGCACTGGTAGTAGAGTATCATCTACATATAACCTCACCCATGGGATATCAAAAGGGAGTTCATCAATTACCTTCTCAATCACATAATCCATAACTAAGTTCGCCAGCACAGGGCTTGCTGGATTGCCCATGCTACTCCCATCTATCTGCATATATACTTCATTGTTGAAAGAGAAGTAACTGGTATCAAAACAGAATTGGATTAACTCCAATATTACCTTTTTTGGAGCGGCGACTATGGTGGACCATTTGTCCCAGTGTTCCTCCACAATGTTAATAACGAGATCTTTAGGAATATTAGTAAATAACGACACCACATCTAACGAGACCAAAACATAACCATCTGGTAGTTTCACCTGACCTACAAAATCTACAAACTCTTCTGAATTCTTAATACTGAACCTAGAGGATTTCTGTACTTTCGACAGGAGTTGATGTAACAATCGAGCTAGCTTGTAGCTCGGGGCTTTCAAGCAACTAACGACAGGTCTTAATTTACATCCCTGTTTGTGTACTTTCCTCAGCCCATCCATTTTTGGGATCACAGCATTCCACGTTTTTAAGGATTTCGTTTTTTGTTCATCCACTACGCCCTCTTTTCTCCACAGCTCCACGAGAGCAATAGCTTTCGTTTGGAACTTCAAGGTCGGATCTTTATTTATCTTTATGTAAGTGGATTCATCCTTCAACATATCTTTCATCACGTCAAGATACTCTGTTCTCTCCATGATTACCGTGGCTCCTCCTTTATCAGATCTTGCCACTAGGATTTGATCATTACTCCTCAAAAACTCTCTTGTGGTCTTATGGAGAGCAAGTATGTAAACATATAAAACAATGGCAAAACAATAATAAAAAACTGGCCTCATTAAGAAACAGAAAAATATTTTTACTTGAATGTAGACGAAATGACATTACACCAAACCACATTGCAAATAATATGAGAGCAATTACTTTTCTTCATTTTCAAGAACATCCCTTTAAAAATGACACTGATAACTTGATAAAAAGGTACAGAAGGTCAGTACTTAATCTGGAGATCAAGATTACGTTCTGGAAGATCAGTCAGCTTGAAAAAGAATGTAAAAGTTTGAAACATGTTCTTGGAATTAGCTTAACAGATAATTTAATAGTAAATTTACAATTAAAGATCAGGGATTCATACGAAGAAAGTTTCAAAACAATCAAACGTAATAACAGAAGAAAGTTGAATTCTTTAATAATAGAAACATCACGAATCACAGTGTCAACACACCAGAATAATGTCATTTATAATTTTACATCTGTTGAGTTACCTCAAAAAGTTAAACATGTTCTATGTCTAGAACCCAAGTTTTGGTTAGAAATTACTGGAGAAGAACTTCCTGTCCCGACTATAATTAAAGATATTGAAGCTTGTGTGCAGAGTTTAGTGGTGAAAGACACTAGCACTGATGAACAAGATGTAGCGCGGAATAATATTAGAGCACGAATGGTTAACATTGTTACTAATTTCCAGAATAACTAGTGATGCGTTGTTGGTCGCTCGCAAGCTCGCTCCCATGGGTGAGTGCGTTACAATTTGGTGTGACCCTTTTAGCGGGTCGCAACAATAACTTCCCGGTATCTTCCTCACTATTGTTTAGAAGAAAAAAAAACAAAAAAAAAATTTTTTTTTTCATTTTATGTTTTCCTGGCAAAACTGGAGAACGACTGGAACAATTTTTTCCAAAATCCTTTCGGCTCTAAGTTGGATGAAGACGCTTCGATTGCGTCATTGATGACCTTGATCGCATCATCCGTTTAAGAGATATCGTTGACGAAAATTTTTGGTCACACCCGTACAAACCCACACACACACACACACATACATCATCTTGAAAATTATCAGGGAGTGTTGTGGAGACCTTGAAACGTGGAGATATGTTGAAAATTCGATTTTCGATTTTCGGGGTGATTACAATAACTTCCCTAACCCGGGAAGTTAATAATATTTAATTCTGGAATATTCTGTTTGATTTTTGAAAATGATTCAGAGACCGGAGATGTGACGAGGGGGAGTTTTCATGTTGATGGGTTGATGGGTGGATATCAGGCCTACTGAACCAGGTGGAAAAAATAAAAAAAAAAAAACAAAAAAAAATAATATTTAATTCTGGAATATTCTTTTTGGTTTTTGAAAATGATTCAGTGATCGGAGATGTGACGAGGAGGAGTTTTCATGTTGATGGGTCAATGGGTGGATATCAGGCCTACTGAACCAGGTAAAAAAACCAAAAAAAAAACAAAAAAAAAATAATATTCAATTTTGGAATTGTCTTTTTAGTTTTTGAAAATGATTCAGGGACCGGAGATGTGACGAGAGGGAGTTTTTATGTTGATGGGTCGATAGGTAGGTGAAAAAAACTAAAAAAAAAAACAAACCAAAAAATCAAATATTTTGTAATTGCCGTATGGATTTTTAGAAATAATTCGCGGCGTGAGGGAGTGAGAAGACGTACTTTCATTGGTGGATACGAACTTGATAGATAGCACCAGTGAAAAAAAAAATTGTTCAGTTTTGAATTTATGTTTTTGAAAAATAATTCCCAGCATTAGAGGGCGAAAAAAGGGGTGGGGGGGCTATGGTTGGTATGTGCCGATAATCAGTCCTAAAAAACCCAAAAAATTGAAGAAAAAAAAAAATCATAAAAAGTAGTACGAATGAAAAAAAACATGACAAGTCAGACATATTTTTTTTAAAAATCAAAAAAAAAGTTGTCCGATCCTAAAACCGAAGAGGAACTTAATACTTCAAATATCATCCCCTTTCATCACCCCAAAGGAAGCAGAGTAGTTGTGGGACACCCTGTATATATATATACATACATGTTTCTAATTGAATTGCTAAGCTATGTCGCTGAAAACGGTGACAAAAAACGTTACATGCTTTTTTTTAAAAGGGAACTGGATAAGGGATATGGAAACGACATTGTCTCTTTTTTTGTCCTTTATAGCAACTATGACCATGCTTATGCATTTGCAATTTGATGTATGGATTCTTCTCATCATACTCACAAGTGAGAAAACGATCAATAAAATCAGTCAATCGATCATGGTCATTTATATCACTGTTATTATTGTATTTTGGGGCATTTTTCAACCACAAGAGCATATGTTCGTGCGGGCTTCCACGTTGTTGGAACTCAACACGTTCATAGCTGTCCTCCAGTACATGTTCACCGAATATGCTCTGCTTCTGTCTTAATAGCCACATAAATTTCTGGACCTTATGATCAAAATAACGGGCGCACGTAACCAGATCATTCCTTATTAAATCAGTCTTGATATTATTATCCAGATCATATGCTTCTTTGATGGACAAAGTGTGACCCTTTTCGCTGTACTTCATTAATGTTTGTAATAACTCCGGCCAGTGGCCTTCTGCAGCTGATAATGTTAGGAAGAAAGTAGGCTTGCCCAATTGACGAATCATTGCCAATAGTTCTTTCTTCTTATGCTCCCAATATGCCGGTGAGGATCTGACGAATTTTAACATTCTGAATCCAACATCAAATTCAATCAAATTATTCCTAAAATCAACATCTAAAGCATTTCCGGCATTAATTGGCTCATCAGCGTTCTTCTTTGTCCGTCTCAAACATATATTTATACTCGATGAACATGTAATTTCTAAACCTTTTTTGGCCATGAACAAAATTCTCGAAGGAATACACGATCTTCGATCGTACCGTCTGGCTTCTGACTTCATACGATCTGAATAAGATATCCGTTTTTGTACATTGAATGAGTGCCCTGCAAATATTCTGGGATAACACAATTCATCCAAGTCCTCAATTTTATGCTAAGGCATTGGATGTTTATCCTGCCCAGGAGCGACTATATTCACAACTGGTGCATATTTTTCCACGACTTCTGCATTATGGTCAACGAGCAAAACCTCGTCATTGTTTATCTGATTGAAATCAATTAATTGATCAATATCCATCTTATTTTTTGTCTCATTGAATTCTATATCATTGTGCTCAACTGTTCCGTTTATATCCGGATTTGTTTCATTATCCGCTTTTTCATTATCAATGATATCATCCTTGTCAACTATGAAATTTATCGGACGATCATCATCTTCATAGTTCTGGAAATAGGCCTCATTTATTTTAATGTCATACTTTTCATATAACGGCGTCGTGATCAAATGTTTCAATGCTTCACAAATCATGCTTGGTCTAATAGCTTCAAACATATAATGGCTTTTGTGATCAACGTGTCTTTTTAATTTGATTTGGATTGTCTGCATTTCATCAAATTTACGGGGTAAAACCTGTAGCATATCATTTATTTCGACTTATATGTTAACAACACTGCCTTTTAGACCCAATTGCGGATTTAGAGCATAGGGTTTGAGTGCCCGAATTTGCATGAAATTTAATACTGGTGCTACCATTCTTTCCTCAAGATCAGACAATTCTCGGACAGATTTTGGGACTTGTATGAATTGGAGACCATTACTCGTTGATAACTTGTGTACTTTACCAAGATATGCAGCATTTTTGCACGTGTTGCATATAAAACCTGAGGGAAAATTATTGATTTGTGCTAAGAGTGAAGGACCACTTTTGACAATAATTTTTTTTTCATTAAATTTTACAACGGAACATCTGAAAAAAAGGCCTTCGCAACAACAGCACACGAATGAGGCTGTTTCTGCACGAAATTGTATAAATGCCAGTTGAAGTTTTGCCTTTGGATCTTTATCTTTATTTCTCAATAAAAGACTGTTGAGATTTTCGCGGAACTGCAATACATCAATTGATCTTTTTTCTCTTTGCAACGTTGCATTTTTCTTCAATTCTCGGGTTCGAAATTGCTCATTCGTTCGTTTCTCTTTGATTCTTTGGATATTTAACATTCTCTCCCGTTTTTTATATTCTTTTCTGCAGCGAATTTTCCTCATTCGTTTCTGGTTCTCTTCTGTTGCTTTTCGTCTATACGTGCTATTGGACCTCAACTTCTTATTTCGTTCAATATTTCGTGATATTTCATTCTGAATATATTTAGAATGCTTTCTCAACAATTTGTTCCTCATATTATTTTCCGCTAATTCTCGTGATTTATAAGCTTTCCCTTGTCGAAGAATACGATTTCTTTTAAGATTATTGGCAAATTTATTCTTCATATATTCTATATTTTGTCGTAGAATGATATTCCTTGCAATATTCATTCTACGTTCATTAACCATATACTTTTCACCCTTTCGGATAACTATCATTCTGATTCTATTTTTTTTAAGTTCATCCCGTTTAAATTCGTTTTCTCCTCGCTTGCGTTTCATGTATTTCCTGGTTTCATTATTCTTCTTTTTCCTAAATTCTTCATTTTGCCTCTTACGTTTCATATATTCTCTCTTATTCTTATTTTCCTTTTTTTTAAATTCATTATTCTGTCGTAAACGTTGTAAGCTTTTCTTGTTTCGTTCATTTTCTTTCTTTGTGAAAACCTTATTGATTCGTAATTGTTGTTTTCGCTTACGATTTTGGTCCCTTTCTAATTGTTTGTAGAATGGATCAGAACGCTTAATTCTCATCATCTCTTTTTTTTTTGTCTTTTATGCTTCACCACTTCATTTGGCTCATCATGCTGTTGCCGAGTAGAAACTGTCTCATTCAAACTCGTTGGATGAATCATGCCACGGTTTGCATTTTGACGGCGCTTTTTTTTCTTGTTTTGGTTGATTTTTCTCATAGATTGGCGTTTTGCCCTCATTTTCTTCTCTCGTAGAGATTTTGTCGCCAACGGCAGACAATTTGTTTGTTTGTTTGTTTTATTGTTTTCAGTCTAATGTCGCTCGTCGCAGACAATTTTCTAATTGGCAATGAGTTCTTACCTTTGTGTCGTCAACGGCAGACGATTTGTTTTATTATTTTCAGTCTAATGTCGCTCGTAGCAGACAATTATCTAATCAACACTGGGTTCTTACTTTTGTGTCGCCAACGGCAGACGATTTTTTTTATTATTTTCAGTCTAATGTCGCTTGTCGCAGACAATTTTCTAATTGGCACTGAGTTCTTACCTTTTTGTCGCGTTTAGCAGACAAATGCTATTATTTTTGTTATTGGTCGCCTATTGCTGACCCTTATTTCTTCTCTTTCTTAATGTATTATTACAATTATGCTGAAAGCAAGAATTATAATAATAGCTTGGAAGTAAATTCCGAAAAAAAGCTGATATCGTTCCTCACAGATGAATCGATCACAGCTGATTATCGAATAATGGCGGATGCTCTTTCGTGAAAAGGCCCCCAACTTCTCACAAACAACTTGAACGCCAGACGGCAAGATCGCGTACTACCCAACACTCAATACCGCAAATGTAATTTCCTACATTACCACTGGCTGCCCGGATATTGAAGAGATTTTTGCTGCTCTTTAACGGATTAATATGTTTTTGGAGTATTCGGTACTGACTCATTGCCTTAGTTTAATAGTGACTACTTAATTGTCGAGGTAAATGTTAAATCATGTTATTTGGGCCAATAATAGATTGCATTGAAAGTTGCTTACAAGTCGGAAATATTGATGGTTATGTTTAGACAGAATTTCATTTCTTTTTTTAAATTTTCAAATTTTTCATTTTAACTTTTTACACATTTTTATTTTATTTTCCTTTAGTTTATAGATTTCTGTTTATTGTGTACGAAGTAAGAGCAGAATCAAACAAGAATATATTTAAAAAAAAACAAAAAAAAAAAAAACAACAACAAAAAACAAAAAACAAAAAACAAAAAAAAACAAAAAAAAATCACCTCGTTTTCCTGGAAGAACTGGAGAACGACTGGACCAATTTCTTCCAGAATCTTTTCAGCTCTAAGTTGAATGGAGACGCTTTGATTGCATCATTAATGACCTTGATCCCATCATCCATACACGAGAAATCGTTGGACAAAATTTTTGGTCACAGACATACGAACCCACCCACACACACACACACACACACACACATACATACATCATCTTGAAAATAGTTGAAAAATGTTGTGGTGACCTTGAAACGTGGAGATATGTTGAAAAATCGATTTTCAATTTTCGGGGTGATTACAATAACTTCCCTAGCCCGGGAAGTTAAAAATAGAAGGAAGAGTAGGAACTCAATCTATGAAGACGTTAAGACCACAAGAGAGTTTTTGAGGAGTAATGATCAAATCCTAGTGGCAAGATCTGATAAAGGAGGAGCCACGGTAATCATGGAGAGAACAGAGTATCTTGACGTGATGAAAGATATGTTGAAGGATGAATCCACTTACATAAAGATAAATAAAGATCCGACCTTGAAGTTCCAAACGAAAGCTATTGCTCTCGTGGAGCTGTGGAGAAAAGAGGGCGTAGTGGATGAACAAAAAACGAAATCCTTAAAAACGTGGAATGCTGTGATCCCAAAAATGGATGGGCTGAGGAAAGTACACAAACAGGGATGTAAATTAAGACCTGTCGTTAGTTGCTTGAAAGCCCCGAGCTACAAGCTAGCTCGATTGTTACATCAACTCCTGTCGAAAGTACAGAAATCCTCTAGGTTCAGTATTAAGAATTCAGAAGAGTTTGTAGATTTTGTAGGTCAGGTGAAACTACCAGATGGTTATGTTTTGGTCTCGTTAGATGTGGTGTCGTTATTTACTAATATTCCTAAAGATCTCGTTATTAACATTGTGGAGGAACACTGGGACAAATGGTCCACCATAGTCGCCGCTCCAAAAAAGGTAATATTGGAGTTAATCCAATTCTGTTTTGATACCAGTTACTTCTCTTTCAACAATGAAGTATATATGCAGATAGATGGGAGTAGCATGGGCAATCCAGCAAGCCCTGTGCTGGCGAACTTAATTATGGATTATGTGATTGAGAAGGTAATTGATGAACTCCCTTTTGATATCCCATGGGTGAAGTTATATGTAGATGATACTCTACTACCAGTGCCTATCAATCAAATAGAAACGGTAAAAGACCAGTTTAACTCTGTTCATAATCGCATTCAGTTCACCGTAGAAGAAGAAGTAGAGAATACGATATGTTTTCTTGACGTAAAAGTTTTCCGACAAAATGATGGGACTATAAAGACGAGTTGGTATCAAAAACCGACGAATTCTGGTAGAATATTGAATTTCAGATCTAATCACCCGACCTCACAGAAGATTGGAGTAGTTTTTGGGTTGCTCCATCGAGCGATTGGTTTAAGTAGTGAGGAATACCATGAGGAAAATATAAGAAGGGTGAGTAATCTACTGAGAAATAATAGTTACCCAGATAAGTTCATAAAGAACTGCGTCAAGAAGTTTAAAGATCGGAGAGATAGTGGAGTGATGAGAGCAGAACCAGAGATCAAAAAGAGTTTCAGTTTTCCGTTAATCAAAGGTCTGTCGCAACAATTGAATAAGTGCATAAAGAACACGGACTCAAGATTCGTACCATATAACTTGAAAACAGTTGGAAATTTATATACTAGACTGAAGGATGAGACACCACAGCTCAGCAGATCTGGAGTAATATATAAAATTCCCTGTGTATGCTCAAAGTATTATGTAGGACAGACTAGTCAAAGATTAGGTACTAGGTTGAGTCAACATAAAAATGACTGTAAACCTGAGAAAATTCTGAAAACTGAGAAAACAGCTTTGGCAGATCATCATTTTTCCACTGGTCATAATTTCAATTTTAGTGAGATTAGTATTCTTGATATGGAAGAGAATTGGATGAAGAGAAATATTAGTGAAATGATCCATATTTCCATGAATGATACAGTGAATAAACGGGAAGATACACGTGGCTTGAGCTCTGCATATGGTAATGTGTTAAATCAACATAAGAGGAGAATAGATCGACAGAATGCTAGATTTGTTAGATGCTAGACTGGCTGAACATTTGTGCCTGGAGAGTGCTGCCCCCGCATGGTCAGCTGCATTGTTGTCTATCACCTGACGAGTGCTGAGTTGTGTGGGCTCATTTACACTAAGACGAGTGACTGTATCAGAGTGGTTTGTCATTTAAGTGAATATGTTTCTTAAATTTTGCTATTTGTCTCTTGTTACATACGGGGAACTCCGTTTCGAGATTTTTAATTGGAATGAGACAAGACATTAATCATGTTAAGGTATAATCTTTTCTGTTTATGTAAAATTCTGTTTTAGTGTATTGATAATTTGTTACATGAGGTTAGGAGTCACTGATAAGTGTATAATATGTGACTTTATGTTTATGTATTTATTTTCCAGTGCCTGATGAAGCTATAATAATTAGCGAAACGTCGCATTTATGACATAATTTTAATGTTGTACTTTATTCTCCACTTCCCTTGAGTATACTTATGAATTTCATGACAAATGTCTGTTTCTATATTAGCAGTTTCAGATGGGCTCGAGTCAAAGGCAATGTCGCTAAATTTTCTGAGTGGGTATTATCTGTACCGAAGCGCATTCCACTTTCAGAATCGTTCGAGGATTCCGCGACTGATTCTGGGATATATATTTGCATCTGGGTATACATGATTGTCAGCAGTTCACACGCAAAATTCGAAAAGATTGAAATGAACATAGTTCGCCGAGCAATTGCTCGATTCCTAGTTGAATTTCCAGAAACATCATGTACCTCACCAGTACCAAGTAATTCCGTCAATATCGAAAAGTGACCAAAATTTAACACAAAACTACCAAAATCCAGAAAGAAATCATGCATAAAAATTGAGACCCAGATACCATTGAATTTCGAGTCGATGTATGAATTCAGCAAAGAAGTCACTTCATGGGTGAAAATGGCGAATGAGCAATGAGTTTCATATGTAGAAGATAAGGACATAAGTTTCATGCTGACGAGATATGTCTGTGATGAACATTCTATAAATGGATGGTTATTCTTGAGAATAATCAATGAGATAAAAATGACTGATGATTCTGTAATGAATTGTTTGTCTCTGATGTCGATAAAGTAGGTATCTAGATATTCAAAAATTTGAATATCGCACGATACGACTAATTTTGAATATCTCAATGGAGATACGCCTCAAATACAATCTGTGGGCCTCGAGACGACGCTAGAGAGCCAGTTCGCTCTCTTGCTCCCCAACCATTGTACTGAGTGCATGTGCCTAAAGTCTCTCCATTTCATTTTCATTTTCATTTTCATTTTATTTTTGTTATATTGGGTACCCAAGTATCTTGTGTGGAGCAGAGCCATTTATTTCTCTATAAATTAAAGATAAGTACTTATCATTTATAATTATTTCTCGTCTGATAAATTAAAATTGAAAATTTAATATTTGAAGAGATCTCGAGTAACTCTAATTTTGAAATAAACATATTTAATTATTAACTGGCCAGTAAGAAAGTCTAAAACTAAATAAATTTACTCTTTATGAATATTGATTTGTGTGACGAAGTTAAAATACAACATACTGACTCATATAATAAGAACAGTTGAAGGTTAAATTGAAATTAGAGAGTTAAGTTGAGATAAAAAGCTATTGACGAATAACTGAGTATTAGACAAAATCCTATTGAATGTATCTATATAATTTGCTAAATGAAATAGAAGAGTGATGTGTTGCAAGTTAATGAGGTGCATATATTTATTGATATTGAATTTATTATCGACTGACATTAAAAAATTGTTATTAATTCAAATACCCTCTGAACTTTAAAATAAAAATTAATAAATCAAATAAATATTATTACATTGGCGCCCAACCCGTGGCTCGATACTCATGACCTTGTCAGAGTATTACAGTCTTACACCTCTAACATAAACAAATAATTAAATCCGAAAATAGAATATAATGTATCATGTCTATCGATCGACTGTGAAAGAGAAAAATAACGTGAATATAGATGAAAAATTATTAGTACATGGATTTAAGAGAATATAAAATTTGAAATTTGTCGAATACTAGAAATGGTGATAAATTATTATTATGAATTCAAATCAGAGGGTAACTAAAATTGAATTTCTGAATTTTAATGTATTGGATTTGATAAAATGATTAATGCAAAATTATGTTTCTGTTGAGGAAAAGCGAAATAAGTGGAGGAGCATTGTATAATCGAGTGAGATGGAGTATGGAGAGATTCTGAGATGGATGAAGAAAATTTAAAACGCGAGGATGTGCAAATGGCACATTTACACGACGATGCTGGCGAGTGGTTGGTTAAGGCATTCTCAAGTCTTCTCAGTAATTATCGAGCAAGTATAAGAATCCCAAAATTTGATAATAATGTTCATCCGGTGCAATTTGTGGACGATGTGGAACAATATTTGAAAGGTATAGATATTCCAGGGGAAAAAGAAATTTTTATCATAAAGAATTTGATCGATGGAAAGGTGAGGTTATGGTTCGATATTTTTGGAGAAAATATAAAAAATTTTACTGAATTTCGAAAAAAGTTTCTAGAAGAATTTCACTCTCCTCTGTTTAGAGTTACGTATAAACATCGTTGGTATGCTAGAAAATATAATCCAGAAAGCGAATCAATTCGCACTTATTTTTATAAACAAGTATATCAAGCTAAATTCTTTGATCCACCATTATCTGAATCCGAAGTAAACTATAGAATTATTCAGCAATTCCCTTATAAAATTCGCATAGCACTTGTCACTGTAAATTACACAAAAACTGAAGCGGTTTCACAATATCTCGAGCGTCTCGAATTTGCACTATCAAATTGTCAACATGAAGATATCAATTGCTATTCTGATGATCAAGTCCAGCAACAAGAATATGATTGTAAAAATGGAAATCACGATTCATATTGGTACCACAACCAACAAGAAAATAACATAAGAAGTAATAATCACTTTTATGAGCGTTGCTCTAGGTTAATTATTGAACAAAATCACAATAACAAATTATATCATGAGTATGGGGGATACGACGAATCATATCCAAGCGATGAAAAAGTCAAGGTCATGAAGGATAGATCTGAATTAATTAAAAATGATTATGTGGATCATACAATGTCATTCTTGAATGAAAATCAAATGATAAAAAGTATAAATGATACTGATAATAATAATCATGTTAACGTGCTAGTAGGCGATAAAGTCGTTTATGGTAAAAATGATGTTATAAAACAATTGAATCTTGAAATTAATCGCGATTGTCATACATCAATGGCTATTGAATCCATTGATAGTAATATATGTGAGCCGGATGGGAAAATTAGTAGTCAGAATTCTAGTGTCGCTTTTTCTGGGATTCCTGATGCTATTGAGTACGTTGTTGAACCGTCGATTGATGAAAGAATTGATTTAACGCATGGGGATAAATTCAATAAAAGTGTCATTGAGATTTGTGATGAATTTGCGATATCAAAAAATAATATTTTGGAAAAGACCAGACCGTCAGTAAATAATGTATGTAATCATAATTATAATTATAATAATATGATTTTCACTATGGAAAATTGTAGGTCGGTAATCGGGGGATCGTCGTTATCCTCTAGATCCAATTTGACATTGAATATTTTTGATATTAACGTGAAAACGAATAAACTTGTTAGGCTAATAGATGAAATGATGAAACTATATTTTTATTTTGCATTGTTTTTAACTATTTATGGATATTTTATTAATGATCATGGAATAGTAGTTGATGTTATGAGGGAAAAAAGATTTTCAGTGTTGATCTCTAGTTTTCAATTGTACCATGCTATGACAGTTGACTATGGTAGGAATTGCAGGGCTCGGTGGTCAATTACCGGATCGCGATTATTAGGACTTTCGGGTATTTCTGATGTTTTCGGGGATGTTCGATGGATTTTTGAGAAACATAAAAACATAATTTTCGATGAAAAATGGGAAATTGATGTTTTTCTATGTTGGCTTGTACATAAAAAGAAATCTGATAGTGGTGGCTCGAGAAATAAATATTTGGAAAATAGAATACAGAAACATGACCATATTTCAATTAAATTAGTGACTTCTCGTATTTTCAATCGATCAATCGATTTACTACACATTAAAGTGTTTTTCCATATCGTTTATAAAGTGTGTAGAGTGATGGGATTATTTGTAACTGATTTTTTGAAATATTTGAGATTGAAATCTTGGAATGAATGGATTGACCACTTCGTCTCTCCGGCATCTGAAGTAGAATTGCATCCAGAATCTTCTCCGTTACGAAAATTTCAATATACATTAACACGTGTTCTTATATGAATTGATTTCTATTGCAAAGGTATATATATATATTTTTAGTCTAAGATGAATATTTTTGATTATATTATCGAATTTAGAGTTGATATTATTATGATGTATGTGCATATGATTTTTCTAGTGATTTAGCGATTGATTCCTAACATTACCTCTATATGGTACAAATGATAGTAGTATATGATTATGTAAGGTATGAATTGAGTAGAAGTTTAGGAAAATCAGACGAGAATTTTGACCTAAAGCAATATAATGAAACGATAATCTAATGGATAAACTATATGTGTCCGACTCAAGAGTTATTCGAGTAAAACACGAAAAAATCATATCATTATTTATCTAATTGAGACGAAAATAACAACAAGCTAATATAACTTTATCACATCAAGTCATAACAATCATCAATACACATGTCGGTTATTTCATGCTAATTCGTTCTAAAACGGTTAATTAACATGAAATAAGGGGGATAAAATGTAATGAATTGTTTGTCTCTGATGTCGATAAAGTAGGTATCTAGATATTCAAAAATTTGAATATCGCACGATACGACTAATTTTGAATATCTCAATGGAGATACGCCTCAAATACAATCTGTGGGCCTCGAGACGACGCTAGAGAGCCTGTTCGCTCTCTTGCTCCCCAACCACTGTACTGAGTGCATGTGCCTAAAGTCTCTCCATTTCATTTTCATTTTCATTTTCATTTTTTTTTTGTTATATTGGGTACCCAAATATCTTGTGTGGAGCAGAGCCATTTATTTCTCTATAAATTAAAGATAAGTACTTATCATTTATAATTATTTCTCGTCTGATAAATTAAAATTGAAAATTTAATATTTGAAGAGATCTCGAGTAACTCTAATTTTGAAATAAACATATTTAATTATTAACTGGCCAGTAAGAAAGTCTAAAACTAAATAAATTTACTCTTTATGAATATTGATTTGTGTGACGAAGTTAAAATACAACATATTGACTCATATAATAAGAACAGTTGAAGGTTAAATTGAAATTAGAGAGTTAAGTTGAGATAAAAAGCTATTGACGAATAACTGAGTATTAGACAAAATCCTATTGAATGTATCTATATAATTTGCTAAATGAAATAGAAGAGTGATGTGTTGCAAGTTAATGAGGTGCATATATTTATTGATATTGAATTTATTATCGACTGACATTAAAAAATTGTTATTAATTCAAATACCCTCTGAACTTTAAAATAAAAATTAATAAATCAAATAAATATTATTACAATTCTTAGTCGATATGAAAAAATACTTCTAAGTGCTAAGTACATGAAGTATTTAGTACTTCAAACATTGTAAGTAAGTAGATCAAGTAGTTAGTACTTAGAATATTTCAAGTACTAAATGCAATACTTGAGAGTACTGAATACTTGATGTACTGAGTACTCGAATTTTTTTATGTACTAATACTTAGTACTTTCATCGAGAATTCAAGGATAATTGTACTTAGTAGTGCCCATCCCTGAGTGATAAAGATTATATGATAGAAGTTAGATATGACGATGATCCAAATATTATTTAATAGTTGACTACTATTTTAGTTGTGCACTTTTAGAAATTTGAGTATTATTTCTCGGGTGAATGTGTAGAAAAATAACGTATGGTTGAATATCCGTACATCTCGATATCGTTTGTTCAATTAGGTTAATTGCAAAGCAATCCTTCCATCGTTGGATGGATGTCTGATGATGGAAAGTAGTGTAAACGTATGATGGCGTTCATGACTGGAGGAATTTAGAATAAGTGAAAAAGATGATTAATCTTTCATAATATTATGAGTAGTAAATTGGAGGGAAATATTGGAACTAATGATCATGTACCAAGAAAAAAATGGAGACAACTGGTTTATCCATCGATCGATTCGTTTATGCTCACGATTCATGTGATAATTTATATAAAAAACTAATCCAACTTGATGGGATATTCCTATGATGATGATGATGCATGTGATAATATTTCTATGATCATAATGCATGTGATAACTTCTGTGATGATAATGCCACTCCATGTGATAATTATTGTTAGACTATTGTGTAATGAAACGAGACGTCAATCAGAAATTCAGTTCTGTGTGCCCCTCGGTTCCTCCTGTACTCCACTTCCATATTCAGAGCGGATAAATAGACCGAAAGTTGAGTTGGGATCTTTCGAATGATCTCAGAATTATTTGATGAATAAATTAGAATAACAAAACAGATAGTGATAGAAATAAAAGAAGAATTATAGTAATTCTTAATAGCTTGGGAATTATAGAAGGCTAGATGTACCAAGGAAAGCTGGATTTTGTTGAACAATAAGGATATTGTCCCATTCAGTGACAAACAAAACATTCATCAAGTAAGAAAATAGAAGTTTACTACTTGTTTACTTGTAGGCTTCAAAGTAAAATAGTAGATCATAATAGATCTATATACAAGCGGTGTGAATATACCTTTCATTAAGGGGGAAATAATCATTAACTCCAGTCATCATTCAAAACTGACCGAATTTTTTTTTTTTCACTTGAAAAAATAAAATAAGATACAAGAAAGTAAAATCATCATGTCTCAACTCAATAAACATGTGCCAACACGTTCCTTCAATCATTATACGGAATTTGAACATACTCCCCAAGCCATTTTTTCAAAGTAACAAAAAAAAGATTTGAGAAAAATGATAATAGTGAATAAAAATAAATAAAAATGTTCCGAACGCTGGGGGCCTATTCTGGTTCGAATATTTCGTATAAATTCGAAAAAATTTATTCCATGGTGATTCTGGAGTTTTATTTTCGTTGGCATGGAAAAATAAATAAATAAATAAATAAAGATAAATAAATGTTGTGAGAAATGGAATGGAATGCGTGAGAGGGCGCCAGGCGTATATTTCCATGAAATTATAAATTGAATAATTATTCGAATTCATAATTTGAATTATAATAATAACCAAAAGGAAAATCGAGGTTAAGAGTCGGAGGTTATTTTCTGATAAAAAATATAATACTGAAGAATAATTATGTTTTGGTTAATTGGTGTTGAGAAGAAGCAGGAGATTTTTTAAACAAATCAAAGTGATAATTTTCAATTAATTCATTAATCCCTGAAAAAAACACCAAAACGAGGTTTTGGTGGAAAAAAACTGTGCCAAGTCCGTATGCGTGTTCATTCACAAAAATGTAAGAAATCACGAATGCAAAAGCCAAGTCTGAATTCGTTTATGTATAACTTCTACATACGGTGATTGTGAATGTACAGAGAAAAAAAAAACGGCAACCACAATTTATCTGATGAACGTACTTGAGCGTGTCTAAAAAATAATTATGTACCTGTGAGATAATTTCCCCTATTTTCAATTCAGATGAATTTGAGTATCCTCCACAACAATTTTCATAGTTCTTCCCTTATTCACTACTGGTTTACCGAATGGCTATGAGTATGATACTTATGGAGGGACACGCCAAGTACGTTCATCAGATAAATTGTGGTTGCCGTTTTTTTTTTCTCTGTACATTCACAATCACCGTATGTAGAAGTTATACATAAACGAATTCAGACTTGGCTTTTGCATTCGTGATTTCTTACATTTTTGTGAATGAACACGCATACGGACTTGGCACAGTTTTTTTCCACCAAAACCTCGTTTTGGTGTTTTTTTCAGGGATTTCAGTTGTTTTTGGTGGGATTAATTCCGTAGCGAAGTGGTCAACCAGGTTAAGTCAGTCCTGTTTACGTACATACTTAACCTGGTTGACCACTTTGCTACAGAATTCATTCAATTCATTTACTCATTTTTCCTCACAGCAAATTTTGATTTATTCATACTTTTTTATTTACATTGAAGTCAACAGAGAAATTCACTTTTCAGGTGACTTGTAAGAAAATTATGTATATATTTTTTGAATTTCTCGGCCACCTTGTTGATTTAACTACAGTATCATCGACTTGAATCCAATCAGTTTTTTTAAATCGCAATAAACTTTTATAGTGGGTATCATCATTCTCCTCTCCCCCACGAAATATCGCACTAATGACTTTGTATTTTTTTCCACAGAGAATTACTTGAGCGTTAGGAACAGCTTTTATAGAAATTTTTTTTGTTTTTCTTTTTGATGTTTTATTTGACGAACATGATTCGAACTTTATTACAACCACTTCCGAGACAGTGACTAGCTCCAGCTTACGAATACCTTCAGTTATCTTTCCACAATTATTGCAGTATGAACTTGAATCAGACCAAGGTTTCAAAGATTCTGTGATTAAGTGATTCAACTCCGTAGATGATTGCTTGGAATCTTTAATCGATAAATTCCAAACTAATTTCCTTTCTATCCGTTCAATTACATATTTACATCCATAACATCTATCGGTGAATCTGAATTCATGTTCCACAATCTTTTTCAGCATATCTAGTTTATAAGTCAAAGCTTTAAAAAATAACGAAGGGTCTTGCTCTTTGACATCACAATAAATTCCTCCAACGAGTTTTTTAATTTCTTGTACATCAAGTAATTTATTAGAACGATTTCTATATTCTTGAAGAAATTGTACTAAAATTCTACCAACTAAATCATCGGGATGAGCAGTTGAGCCTTTCATGAGTACGCTACCCAAATATGGATAATGGATAATACATTGCATTATCGTGTTAGCATAGCTGGAAGCTCCATCAATATTATTCCACCCACAAATATTTGCATCACAATCGGGTTTCACTGATTCGTCATTCCTATCTTCTATTGGGAACTCTCGGAAAGCCCATTGTATATCCCATACTTTTGGCCAATATTTATTCGGAATCTCTAATTGAGGTAAATCGACTCTATAAATTCCTCGCAGTCGATTATATTCCCCAATTGCTGTTTTATTTGCTTTGATGGAAGCGGGATCGAAATTTATCAAATGCACACCTGCTAATGTCGTGACTCGAGAAAGAGCAACATAAGTTTGCCCGGTAGTAAACACTTTATTTCCTGCGTCGATTACGGCATTTTTCAGGCTCAAACCTTGACTCTTATGAATGGTGACACCATAGCTGAGGCTTATGGGAAACTGCGTTCTTGTGATAAATGCACCGTCCATGACCTGAAATTTAGCGTCCATACGTTCAATTCCATATCTCACGTTAGAGTTTAGAACTATATTTATGGACCTGATACATTCAACACCCTTATCAATAATTTTAGAAATTGATTCGACTGTTCCAATGGCTCCATTGACTAACCCAAGAGTTACATCAATATTACGTCGTACCATTATTTTTGCACCAATTTTAATCACAATGATTTTTGATAATCCAGCACTAGATCGGTCATCCTTTTCAATTTTCTCCAAAATTTTCATCGCGCGCGATTTCAAGTGGCGATCACGGCAATCAACATTATCTTCAGCTATCAAAAGTATTTCGTCTGATGGAATCGCTTCCAACATTGCCGCATTCAGTAATTCACATTGTTCTCGTGTCGAAAAAAGGCAGACTGTATCCGCAAGCAAAGTGCTGATGTGCTCACATAATTTTGTAATTCTTTCCCCACTTGTGAAATGTGATAAGTCTATTTGCCTTCCAGTCAATGTATCAAGGTCTTCATTCACCATAGCACCGACTCTCATTCTTGACAGGAGAGTGCCATATGTTTGATCCTTTTGCTGACGCATATTTATAGTTAATTCGTCATACGTGAATAAATCAACCCAAAGATTGATAGTACTCAAAGTACCAAATCGCTTCTCCACCTCAGTAGATGATAATTTAACATAAGGGAAATCTTCACGAACAGGCGGAAGCTGCAATAAATCGCCAAAGAAGAGGATGTGTTTGCACCCAAACCAACCATCATTTTCATCAGATGTATTGAAAATTTCAACCAATCGTTGATTGATGTACATCAATGTGACATTGGAAATCATGGAAATTTCATCAATGATAATCAATTCGACGTTTCGGAACTCTTCACGCATAATCTTCAACAAATTATCAGACAATTGAGTATACTTTGGAGTACCATCATGTTCAACCGGAAGTTGGAAACATCTATGGACAGTTAGACCATTAACATTGAATGCTGCAATTCCCGTTGGGGCAGTAACGATAGTTTTTGCGTCCAACTTCTCCCGAATCCACCGTCTAATGACATCAATTAGAAAACTTTTACCGGTGCCACCCTCTCCACTCACATAGAGTCTCAAAATTTCATTTTTGGAAGCAACGGCAGTAGTGACTTTTTTGAAAATTCTCATTTGATCTGGATTCATTTGAGCGATCATATCATCAAGGTTGACAGTTTTACTTACGGCCTGTTCAATATCGTTTAATTCCTGCATTGCCATTCTGCCTTCTTTCGGATCATATCCCAATGGTATTTTCTGAGAATGAGAGTCATTATGATTCGGACTGGCTGCATTTTCTCCAATTTTTTCTTCAATTTTTCTATTCAGATAATCGATACCCCTTTGGAGATTCTCAGAATATTCATGATACTCCTTAGCTTTTATCAAGTCATCCTTCTGCACTCGAAATGCTTCTGTATAACTTTCATAACCACTCTTTAGTTCATTGACATCTCTCCATGGTCTGAATAATAACAATAAAGTATAGAAATAATTCTCAGGTTGAACATTGATATTGAACCTATAGTGGTTTATTAAATATTCTCGATCTCGTCGTTTCAAGAAAGTTCCAGGCTTCAGTGTATAATAGTCGACTGATGTTTTCTTCGGTTCACTATAGACAACGTCATACCATTTCGAGAAATCATACAAACACATGGAATCAAGTTCTGCTGGCCGACTAGGATAGACGTCATCTATCCATGAACGACAGAAAATATTGGTTGAATCTTCTCCTAATTTCAGAATTTCATCGTGAGATTTAACTTTACGATTTCTAAGAATGTTAACATTCAACCATTTAATAGTCGTGTCTTTATCAGTTCCAAATAAAGATATTCCCAATAATGTATCTGCTGCTTCGAGAGCACCTACTTCTCTATTCTGCAAACTACGAAAGGCTATGTTCCAGAGCCGCTGATGTAAACTTTTTGTGGAATTCACATCATCCATAACGTTCGATGTTTTTGATGTTTCATATTTTGTTGCGTATTTTGTGCAGTAATTGGTTAACAATGTAGAAGATTCTCCGATGAATTGGATATCCATATTTCCTTCCCATGCAGTGAGGATAGCTGGATTATAATCATTTGTGTTTTTTTCTTCTTCTGTACGAGGTAGATCATAAAGTCTACTTTTCGCCCGTAATTTTCTGCGTCCAGCGATAGAAACAGCAGGATCCCGAAGTTCAAAATTGTCAGTAACAGGGCGTGGAAATCCGAATCGGCATCGAGAGCAGGATTTTCCTGATTTGTCTCTTATTGTTCGAAGACAATAACTATTGTGATGATGTTTTTGATGGGTTGTAACACGTCGATACAAATTTGGAGAGACCTGTTTTTCGGGGATTTTACAAGTGACGTATTTCATGATGAATTCCATGACTTTTTCATTGGTGTCTATTCCCAAAATTGGTGTTTTTTCGACCCATATCACCATGTGAAAATGCTGCGTCCCCCTACCTTGGTATTCTCTTCGCCAGAAATAATGAGTCACTTTACCAATGGGATTACTCTCCGACAGAATGAAATCGAGAATAGCTTGAAATTTATTTTCTATAAATCTGGATGCAGATACTGGGTCTGCAGCAATAAGCTCACCATCCGATAATTTATCCAAGTATGGAGTGTTTATCTCTCGAATATGTGCCGACAAATCACTCCACATCCATTCTGCTGGGGAGAGGGTAAGAAACCATGTTGCTGGTCCATAATGTCGAGCCATACATAATAAATTATTCTTAGGTTTACGCCAGTATTGCTCGGAATTCCGAATTCTTTCGAAAATTGTGTTCAGGCTTCCTTCTAATTCACCCTTCGACAGTTTATCTAAGTACGTCTTGGCAGTATATTTCTCTTTTGGATTAACCGTGTTAAGCATATGAAAAATCCCACTCGAAAATTGTCGCAAATTTGCTTGATTCAATAAGAAGAATATATATTGTTGATTTAAGCGAAAACGAGGATCGACAGATGTAAGTCTCAGCTTAGCATATTCGAAATCTGTTAGATTTTCTCTTCTCTCATCATATTGTCCACATCGGCCATAAGGATATAGATCAGGAAAACATAGCAAATCCAATTCTCTCATTCGACTATTTAAAGGGCCATCTCGAATCTTCAACATCTGATACAAATTTGACGAAGTATCGTTAATTCGTTTATCATTGACAGGAAATATAGTATACTGCTCATACTTTGGATCAGAATACTTGGCTTGCGTTAACATTGACCGTTTTTTTAGGTTTTTATCATCTGGAACTTGAATCTCCATCTGTTTCACTGCCCTACAAAGTTTTACATTATCCTGATTTTCAATTCTATCCTCAATATTCAATGAATCCATGTCTCCAGACAATTTCAAAGGTATATTTTCATCGGACGGATTGTTTCCCTTCTCTTTAACATTTTCCTTATCTGTTTTCAAGTCAATATCTGAATCGATACTTTCAGTAGAACTGCTATTGGAACGCATGTCTTTCTGTGAATTGACGTGATATTCAACATCTGAATCATTGAGCCAATTCAACAATCCCTCAGCAGATTCTGGTAACTTGATCTCAGCGTATAGTGGATTATTCATTTGTAACCATTGCAATGCATTGAATACTTTTTTAATATCCACCAACTGTTGCCAAATCGTATTTGATTTTGTAGGGATACCACGAATGAGTATGTATAATTCATGGTTCTTGTTGATCGGATCAGTCGTTGAGCATATTTTATCAATGGTCTGTTCTATGGGCAAAGGTAAATGGAATGTTTGACCTACCAATTTTTGAATTCGCATTGTATGAGGGATCTTTCTTTTACGAACAGTCCCAGCTTTCTGCACAACTTGATACACTTTTGCTCTCTGAATTAAAATTTTCTCATAGGAGTTTAAATTTTTGATTTCTTCAGGAACATTGCCAACAAGGACATTATTGAGAACACATGTGGGTGGCAGATTCATTGATCGAAACTTCTGTACACAATAATCACATATGAAATTACTCTGCAATTCTTTACTTTGCTTCACGAACGAGTTCAAATCCTTCCAGAATGGACCCACAATAGGAATCCTCATACGTCTGATGTCTGTTACAACTTTTCTGGAGAGCACTTTCTGACAAGATATACATTTATATTTAGGATATAGCAATGATTGTTTCGTGAAAGCAATAAATGCATCCTTATTTTGCAATCTGATTTCATCTTCATCCAAACACACTCCCGTATCTACTTTATAAAATGTTCTCCCTTTCTGTTTTGTATTACATGATATCTTCTTTAGAAGAATCAAGTCTGAAGTTTCGAGTGCCTTATCTAATTCTCTGAGGTTCTCGAAAAGTCGTCTCATCCGGTACAAATTGCGCTTCATATTGCGAACTTTTGGAAAATGTGGTGACAATAGTTCTAATACAAAGTAATGTGATTTACACGGTTCTTGATTCAAATAACAAGTACTCAAGTGCCCAAGCTTGTCATCACGATGTTTGAAAAAACACTGTTCTAAGAATTCAGAAAATGATCGTAATTTTTGTATGGCCAGAGATTCTAAAAATTCTTTATATTGAGAAAAGACTACCGAGTTATCATTATTTATCCTGCAATACTCACTGCAGTACCATTTTTTTTCATTCTTTTTATCTTTAATTAAACGCAGAATATTTGAGGCTGCTCCATTCCTGTCCATCTCAATAGCCACACTACGTATATTATCGAATGAATAGGCAGTTTCGTAAAAAAATGGTTCCGTTGAAGCCGTGTGCTTAGAATTCCCACAGAGACTAGTCATTGATTTGACTCCATCATGCATAGCATTTGAAAGATGAAAATCTGCGGAATGCCTCAAATTCTTCAATGTATTATATAATTGTACATTAAGAATCTCTCTCTGATATTTACACCATTTGATAATACTTTCAGATTCCATTCTACTTTCTGGGATCTCCTTACCATCAGTTGCAGCAATGACGTCTGTCAGCTTTTGTATGCATTGTTCTATTGATGATTTCATTGGGATTGTTTCTTTTGTGAGACTCTTAGTATTCAATGAATCCTTTTGACGTATTGATTTACTCTTCGTTGTTTTATTTCTTATTTTTGTGTTCTTCTTTTTTTTTGAACTTTTCGACTGTTTTCTTTTTTTGGGATTGGATATTCTTCCACTCGAAATCTTTTGAGAATTCTGGTGTTGCACTTCAAACTTGCGTGATTCCTGATTTGGCAATATGCTGTCGTTACACATACTCGTTCTGTTTGTGGGCTTACAATGCCGTAGAATTATGTCTGCTGGTGAACATTCAATTGGAGAGGTTTCAAGAGACAAATTCAAAAAGAGGCTACGATTTCTATTGATAATAGTTGGGAAGGGAGAAATTTCATTTGTGTTGAAAATATTTAAAAGGTGTTGACGGAAAGCCGAAACATCGTACTCGATTAATTCGGGTCTTTCATTATAAAGTAGAGAAACCCCAAATGCAATAGCAAAAAATCCACAATCTTTGTCATTTTGTTGCTTCTGAACTACTGGGAATTTAATGGAATTTTGATTGATTCTATAGAAAGGATACAAATTCTTCAAGAATTTCACATGGTCAGGAGACAATTTGCCTTGGAATAGTGAATCGTAGATTGATATCACTTTGGTATCATAATAACTGCATACCCAATGCTCATTGCCGCTGAAAAGTAGTTGAATATGTTTCTTCGTTTGTGGAATAGGTTTGAGGCGTTCTGGGTTGGCCAATAATAATGTATTACGCTGTTCATAGTATGGAAAATTATTCACCAAAATCTGCCCAAAGTTATTCACATGTATGTCATTTAAGCGTTCACCAGTAAGAATGATATTTCTTTGCTGATGGGTAAGGGGACGAGGTATTCTCGAATTCTCATATCGAACGCGTTTAGTTGGTTGTTGAATATTCAAATTCTCATGACATTTTGAACTTTTATCTGTAGTTTTTTCACTAGAAACATTGTTCGCGTCTTCAATGTTCATGTCCTCAATGTTTTCATCATCCAATTTGTTTTTGCGGTTACTCGCATTAACTGGATTGATTATGACATCAAAAAGCGGTTCACGGCTATGATTCGAATGATTTTTACAACCCTGCAATGAATCAATTGTCTTCTTTCTGTTATTTGTTTCTTCACTTCCAGCAGACATTTCAGTTTTTACAGTTTGTTCGGCGTGGATAACTTTTGAATCTATGGCTTCTGATCGATTCCAAGATTCTGATTTCTCATTCTGTACTGATCGAACTAAAGAAACATTAGAAGAAGCGATGGATGAATCTATTTTTCGAATTTTCAATTTGATCTTGCATTCCGTATTCATTTTACCGCCACGTTTACCGAATTTAGCCTCATTTAACTGGTTTTTTCTAAATTGCTCCATTATCGAGGCTTTCAAACTCGTAGCAGAGTCAATCACAGGAAATTTAGAGATTTCGTTAGTATCAAACATATGAAGTAGATGATTACGCATTTGTCCTATATCATATGTAATATTACTTGGATTATCTCCGAAAGTCAACGAAACTGCAAACGCGATAGCGAAAAGGCCACAATCATAACTGTTCGTTTGCTGTTGAACACGATGGAAAATGACAGGATTTTCTTGAAATGAATATGCTGGGAATAATAATTGTAAGACACGTTCATGTTGTGAGTGTAACTTGAATGCATTTGATGAATCAAAAATGTGAATTTTCTGCCCATCGAACCAACTGCAAATCCAATGACCCCCGTCCATTTTATAAGCGT